>OU696592.1:3080398-3095398 GCA_916048095.2 Sacculina carcini | reverse complement strand
CAGATTATATACAATGCACGCGCAATCGAGGCGCGACCTGACTAATGACCGGTATAAAAGGAGCAAGCACCGGCGATCTGCTCCATAACGCATTCGGGAAACGGTTTTCAGGACGTTCAACGCCTTGAAACCAGTGGTTCTAAGCAGTGAGATATGGTCGACATAATTTAAACGTGAGTCCAATTTTACCCCCAAAAACCGAACAGTGCGCTGGAATGAAACAGCGCTGCCGTACAGATTGACTTGCATATCGGGGCAGGCATCTCGACGGCGGCAAAAGTGTATGCCAGCCGTTTTGGACGACGAGAACTTGAATCCATTCATGGCCCAATCCTCATTATGTTGACCGCCAACTGCAACTGCCGTTGAACGGCTAGTGTCGTGCGAGAAGAGCACCAGATGGCAAAATCGTCAACAAACAGAGACCGCCCAATAGAGAGAGGCAGGCACGCGTCAATGTCATTGATCATAATGGCGAAGAGAGCCACGCTGAGTACACTACCCTGCGGGACGCCCTCCACCTGATCGAAATAACGCGGCGTTTAATTCGCGACTCGCACTCAGAAGGTGCGGTCGGACAAAAAGCCTTGAATGCAGTGCCCCATGTTGCCTCTAACACCCAGGCTATATAATTTGGACATGATACCATGACGCCATGTGGTGTCATATGCCTTTTCAATATCGAAAAATATTGTCCCGACATGGTGACCACGCAAAAAAACTCTCACGGACGCAAGTGTCGATCGTCACCAATTGGTAAATGGTCGAAGGAACCCGGCGAAATCCGCATTGAACTGGATTAAGCAACCGACCGTGTTCCAAGAACCAGCACAGTCGAATGCACACCATCTTCTCAAAGAGCTTGCACAGGCAGGAAGTGAGAGATCGGGCGATAATCCGAAGGGGTGTCACCCGATTTGCCCGGTTTCAGGATAGGCACCACAACCGCCTCGCGCCAAGCATCCGGAATCTGCGCTCGCTGCCACAGGCTGTTGAATGCCTGCAGCAACTCACACATCATGGGAGCGGCAAGCGTTTGAGCATGATGTTGTGGATCCTGTCAGGGCCTTCTGCCGCGTCTCGAAGAGACTTGAGAGCGATGTACAGTTCGGATGCAGTGAAATCGTGATTGTATGAAGGCTGACCTGCAGTGGAGAAATCGATGGGCGATTCTTCACATCCCTGTTTGTGGGTCGCAAATACGGGATCATCGACGTTTCCACGGCAGCGCTCCGCTAGAAATCGGCCGAATTCATCGGCAACACTGACAGGGTCACACCATCAATCTTCAAAGAAGGTAAAGGAGTGGGGAGAAATTTTCCTGCAATCCGCCTCATTCTGTCCCATATGGTGGATACAAGGCAGTGCCGATTTATGCCCGATATATATGCTACCCATCAGGTCCGCTTCGCCTCGCGAAATGAGCGCCGAGCCAAGGCGCTCGCACGGCGGGAGCCGACCATATTTGCATCTGTGCTGTTCTGCCTGAATCGTTTCCAGCATCGACGACACTCGCGGAGCATCTCTGAGCAGGCTTCTGTCCACCAAGGAACAGGACACCTTTTCGGAGAGCAGGAGGTGCGTGGGATGCATTGTTCAGCACAGGTGGCGATGACCTCAGATATACAATCGACCGTAGGTCAAAAGTTGGTAGCAACAATGGCTTCGCATATTAGTGAGTGAGTATACATGTGCTTGCGTGTGTGTATGTGCATGTGTGTGTAGGCATCAGAAATAATCACCCTCAACCAAACCAAACACAAACACATACACAGAGAGAGAGAGGGTGAGAGAGAATGAAGTGAAACGGTGGCACAAAGTAAATTGGTCCTCAACTGACGAGAACACAACAGGTGGATACACACGCACATACACACACAAACACACATACACACACGCACATACACACACACACACACACAAGCACTTGAGTACTGTTTATTCTGGAAACAACCACCACATTCACAATGAAGCTAATATTCAGCCACAAAGCTCGTCTGTATATATGTGTGTGTGTGTGTGTGTGTGTGTGTGTGTGTGTGTGTGTGTGTATGTGTGTGTGTATGTGAATGTGTGGGTGGATATTGGCGTAATCAATGGTAAGCGGCAACACGGAATACAAATCTCACACAGAAAGTGACATCAAAAAAAGAAACACGAAAATCATTGAGTTTCAGGTAGGGTCGACATCGAAATTCCTCTTTTCAACTTGATTATGCATATTTTATTTACATATTTGATTTAACTTTATTTCTCAAATACTTTACTATGTTGTTTTCTTCATTTCTGACACAATCCATGGAATATATAGAACCAATGTTGATTGTTCTCACCAATTTGCCAAATATACCGAAAATTATCGACAAATATAGAATAATGTGAAATTTCGCTAAATTATGCAATTATCCGCTCTAACAATGCGATATTTGTGTTAGATGTTAGACACAAAACTATTTAGAAAAAAGAAACAGGGGCATTGTTAAATTTATTGGAAAAAGTATTATAAAAAACCATGAACGAGTAAATATGTCACGTACATTTGAATAAAAAATATGTGCATACTCAAAATTTTGAGTGTCAAAATGTTAAGAAGTAATTCAAAAATTATCAAGAAGTAAATCATCATTTTTCCGCCAGTTACTAGATATTTACTCAAACCGTTCAACCATACATTACATATATACGCTTCTACACAACAATGCATTACATATATAGGCTTGTACACATAGTTATCAGCGTAATTTACACCACCAATGACAACGCAGTCGTGGCCGAGTGGTTAAGGCGTTGGACTTGAAATCCAATGGGGTCTCCCCTCACAGGTTCGAATCCTGTCGGCTGCGTAATTTTTGTGCGTTTTTGCGCTGTTTCGACAGCCTGTCACATAATCCTGTCACAATATATCATCCGGCCCGCGGACCTCCCACCAAAAGTAGACAAGAAATTCCAATAAATCTTAGAACAATCTTTTTCCAAGTTAGCGCATGTTGAGCGCATTGTGACCAAGTTTTGGAAACAGAAGAAGACGATGTCTCACATTGGCTCCTAACTCTCAGACCACCCTATCAATGACATTCTTCTGTTGTCGACCTCAACCATCGAGCCAGACATAGAACTGCTTCTTCACGGCAAACAACACCAGCAGTCTCATAGATGGATTAGACAAAATAAAATAATTGTGAAATTTCGTTTTTCAATGCGACCAGCGACCTCATTCCAAGAATATCCATCTGCACCTCACTGTGAAAACTTTGTCGGCCCTGATCTACGATATTGCCCCTGTTCTCGTATATGAAGCGAAATTATTGTTTATGATGCACTTTGCAGCTATGCTTTTAGTGTGCATATTCACATGGACATATTTATTATGTGACTGTTCAAACTTGTGTTCAATTATGTGTGTCTGTGTTGACCTTTGAGAAGGTCAAAGGTCAACTGTATAATCCCACGTGGTAGTTAATGTGTATGTCAATAATATTGTTAATATTGTGTTAATATTCTTAATATGGTGTTAATATGGTGTTAATATGGTGTTAATATGGTGTTAATGTTGTGTTAATATTGTTAATATGGTGTTAATATTGTGTTAATATTGTTTATATGGTGTTAATATTGTGTTAATATTGTTTATATGGTGTTAATATTGTGTCAATATTGTGTAGATGTTGTGATAATATTGTGTAAATGTTGTGTAAATGTTGTGTTAATATTGTGTAAATGTTGTGTTATTATTGTGTAAATGTTGTGTTAATATTGTGTAAATGTTGTGTTATTATTGTGTAAATGTTGTGTTAATATTGTGTAAATGTTGTGTTAATATTGTGTAAATGTTGTGTTAATATTGTGTAAATGTTGTGTTAATGTTGCCTGGCGAGGTGAAACGGTTGGGTTCGTTTCTGAAAGTGATAGTCCAATTGGCACAGGGCAAGGGTTTCGTGTGCGTGCAGTTTCTGTGCTGGCAGTGACTGCGAGATAAGCCGAGTATGTGGCAGCCTGAATATTGCATGAGGCTTTGCCCATGCAATATTCACGCCAACATTAGCCTTTCCACTGCTCTGTTCAAATGCGTAATTATTATATAATGTTGTATTAATGTAGTGCTGATGTAGTGTTAATATTGTGTTAATATTGTGCAGGTGTTAGTTGTTGCGTCCTGTGCTGATTGTGCTCATATTAAAGATTAAATGTTGAAGGACTCAAGTGACAGCTGCTACACGGGCATAAGTCGAAGCTTATGAACACACACAGGTGTGTCCCGTGCAGCTCGCTGTCACCACAGAACCAACCCTCTCCACGCTATGACGCCACAAGGACGGAAGACGTGTTAGAGACGACCACCTCCCCAGAATGCATGACACAACACATGACTGATATCTGGTACCATTTACTGCTGGGTGGACAGGGACTGTTGAATTATAGAATTCGCCCAAGGAAAACCTGCTCCGCCGGGTTTCGAACCAAGGACCTCCCGCTTGTGAGGCGGGTGTGCTAACCACTACACCATGGAGTCCAACAAATATTAATTTATTTTGTGTTATTGGTCACTGAGTTATTCATTCATTATCGTTGTACAATAGACCGTTTGTGATGCAATCTTTGATGGAAGGAAAACATTAAGCAGATAAAGAAAAACATCAGAAAATAAAATTAAATACAATTTATTTCCTCTGTCAATAATGACGCACACACACACAAATATTATAATACTTATAAAAAAATCTCTTCAAATTATGACAACTCAAATTAGAATTATTATTAATATTACTAGTTATAATAATATAACTATATATTATAACCATATATTATATTAATATTACTAGTTATATTACTAGTTATATCATTACTACTAACATTAAAAAAACGAGACAATTATAAATAATAATAATAATATTATTATTATAATTATTATATTATTATAATTATAATTATTATATTATTATTATTATAATTATCATATTATTATTATTATTATTATTATTATTATTATATTATTATTATTATTATTATTATTATTATTATAATTATTATTATTATTATTATAATTATTATAATTATTATATTATTATTATTATATTATCATTATTATTATTATTATTATATTATTATTATTATTATATTATTATTATTATTATTGTACTATAATTATTATTATTATTATATTATAATTATTATTATATTATTATTATTATTATTATTTTTAAAAGGCGGATAATTGAGAGAACTCACATAGTGTTGGGCCGGGTGAGCGCGGAATTCGCGCGAGAAAACATCAAGAATTTTCTCTCCGACCCAGCGACCCTTGGTGAACGTGGTGAATGTGAAATAGTAAGGATGAACCTTGCGCAACCCTGACAATCACAACAACAATAACAACAAACAGTTACGACAACAATTACGAAAAAAGTTACGTCCGCAGTTGAGAAAAAATTTACGAAAATGATTGAGGAAAAATTACGAAAATGTTCACGAAAACGGTTATTTAAAGTTACGAAAACAGAGGGTGAAAATGTGGCGGCCAGATTTTGAAATGAAATTCGATAAGCCTTTGAAAAATCTCAAGACAATTTTAAAGTCTTCTAAAAATGTTAAGACAATTGAAAATTTGAACTCAAACAAATCACAAATGTGTGAGCTGCTTAGTTTAATTCATAAAACACCTATTAATACAAAACATATTTACAATTAAACATTGTAATCAATATATATTTATTCTATTAAATCTAATGGAAACCAATGAAATAACTATAGAAAACAATAATCACTATGCCTAGACTAAAAACACGGGGAAGTTTTATGTAGAAGGTTAAAGGTTAAAGGCCTAAGTGGCAGCTGCTACACGGAAGAAGTTGAAGCTTATGAACACAAACAGGTGTGTCCCGTGCAGCTCGCTGCCACCGCAGAACCGACCCTCTCCTAGTGATGCAAAAAAACGTTTTTTTGGTTGCGTTTTTTTTTGCAAAAAAAACATGTTTTTTAAGGTTTTTTGGTTTTTTTGGTTTTGTGGAGAGGGCCTCTCCACGCTATGACGCCACAAGAACGGAATACGCATTAGAGAGGGCCACCTCCCCAGAATGTATGACACAACACATGACTGATATCTGGTACCATTTACTGCTGGGTGGACAGGGACTGGGACAGGGATAGGGACTGATTGTAGAGTTCGCCCAAGAAATTCTCCTACGCCGGAATTCGAACCACGGACCTACCGCTTGTGAGGCGGGTGTTCTATCACTACACCACGGAGTCCATGTAAGAATATACCTCAATATCCGTGCAAGCAGTGGGACCTCAGGGTATTCCCCTATGGCGGTGGTTCCTAACCTTTTTGTGATCAAGTACCACTTGAAGATGCCCAGTACAGTCGCAGCGAGTACAACTTGGTTGCAGAGAAACTCAGTTCGATCGGTTATATCATTCTACATATTTTATTTACATCATCATACAAGTAGAACATTGAATTATATTTCAATTCATTTTTATTCATTCATTCATTATTATTTCATTTTTAATTATATTTCAATTCATTTTTATTCATTCATTCATTATTATTTCATTTTTAATTATATTTCAACGGTGAGCCGCTGGGGCCAGATTAGCTTGCGCTAGACACTAAACATCAACAGGAAATATAAAATCACCGAAAACGTTCATGATACAGAAAGTGCTCGCGTAGCACCTGGAAGGCCCTCGCACACCAAAGGTTGAGAACCACTGGTCTATGGAGGAAGATCAGACGTGTGTGTGTGTGTGTGTGTGTTTGTTTGTGTGTGTGTATGTGTATTACCGTTTTCAAACCAGTAAGATGTTTCCAGGTAGCGGTCATCACTGAAACCTGGACGTCTCGCCTTCAAAGCCTTCGTCTCCAGTTTAGCCTACAACATTTTTTTTTTTTTTTTTCAACACACACACACACACACACACAAACACACATATATATATATATATATATATATATATATATATATATATATATATATATATATATATATTTTCTGTTTTGTTTCTCTTGTAGGTATACAGAAAACAGAAAACAAAAGAGAAAACGCTGTATAATTGAACAGAACATGTATTACAAATGGCTTCCTTGCAATATATATACATATATATATATATATATATATATATATATATATATATATATATACATACATATATATGTATAGATATACGCAAACACATACATACATGCAATACGTTTACACACGCATACACACAGTGTCTACACACATATACACACATACACACACTGTTACAAACTACACATAACACATAAAAACAAAATAATTAACACCGCAACGCACAAGGGCGTAGATTTGTGTCGAGGCTCGGGGGGAAAACATCCATCATGCATTAGTGTTCAAAGTTGACTCAGTTGGCCAATTACATGAGACTAGTGATGCAAAAAAACGGGTTTTTGGTTGCGTTTTTTTGCGAAAAAAGCTTTTTTGTTTTTTTTAGAATTAGCCCCAATTGTCATCGGATGATGGATTTTAGTACATAGCAAGGAGTTTGACGTTTTGTACATCTTTACGTGTCTTATTTCAAAGATAATTTGATAATAGTATAAAAAACAAAAATATTTATCAATAAATACCTCAGGAGACTGTTTGAAAGTGCATTCGGGTCCGGTGGTTTAGGTTTTTTTCATTGAGAAACCCCATGTTTTTTAAAGATGGTTTTAATGATGTGGATATTTGAGATAATTTGTCAGCAGAACAAAACGAAATCATTGAGTAATCATGTGTTTTTTTTTAAAAGAAACCATGTTTTTCATGAAAAAATGCAATGATGTTTTCAAATTGGTTTTAAATTAGTTTTATTAATGTACAGATTCAGAAAATGTTGACAGCAGAACAAGACAAGCAAATTGGTTGGTCAAGTGTTTTTTTGACGAAATTTCATTTCAACTAACGCTTTTTAATGGAAAAATGTTTTCTAAAACAGTATCTATGTAACATAGATTTGATTGATGTACGTTCAAATACCTTTGGTATATCAACTAGCCTGCTGGTATAAGCGGCCGGTTAAACCACTTGATTTAAACTGTTTTTTTAAACCATGGTTTTTTTCAAAATATATTTTTTTGAAAAACGGTTTTCGTAGATGTAGAGATAGTGAAAAAAATGGCGGCAGATCAAGGAAAGTTGAACCAAATTAATTGTTTTTTTATTAGTACCCTGTTTTACTGGTTTTATGGATGATGGTTTCTTTGATGTAGTTATTTGTGTTCAAATACCTTTTTGTACATTGAATATATTTCCTCAGCTGTTTTTTTCCTTCACGAAAATATTGTCCGTTCTTCTGGTCAGGATTGCCACTCTGATTAATGCGACCCGCTTATATTCGTAGTCTCATTAGGGACAATAAGTTTGTGTGCATATTTGTAGTATTTGTGTAAATATTTGCAGTGTTTGTACTTTTATAATTGCACATAATTGATCTGCTGAATGAAATGATGAAGCTTATTATAATCAACGTAGTTCATTTCTGGTAGGAAAAAGGTAATATGTAAGAAATTATAATAAATTATGCCACCTGTTGTTTTTTTAAATAGTTTCAGATTTTAGCAGAAAAAACAGTTCTCAAACCCTGCTTTCTTACACAATGATTAGCTCAATAATTGAATGCAAAACTGTACTGTACATAGAAGTGCCGCACAGTACAGTGCAAACAATGATATTAGGGCTTTCAGACACATTATAACAATTATATTGTGCATATTTAATTATAATTCAATTTGATAGGGTCACTTATAGCATGAATAACTCACGTGTTGATAAAAAATAATTCATTTAACATCTCAAATGTATCATTTCCATAATTTGAATTATTTGCATGACTCTTAGAAAAAAACGTGTTTTCTTTGGTCGAGGATTTTTGGCAAAAAAACCTCGGTTTTTTAGGTTGCATCCCTACATGAGACCCTCAACCATTTTTCGGCATATTCAATTACAACATACACACCTCAATGAAAAGTATATTGCATATAATTGCATATACACACATACTTATCGTGTATTGATACTTTTTACTATGTTGATTTTGATGACAATATACCCCAAAAAACTGAACTCAGCATTATCACGAGGGGGTATAATTGCATATTCATCCCCCAGCCAGTTTGTCCGGGGGTATATATACCTCCAGGATCTACGCCCATAACAATGCAAATGTTGCAAACAACACAATACAAGTGAAATTTCAACCAGACATATGAGCGACTGGCACTTTCCCGAGAGTGTAATTTAATCAGCTCTAGAAATGCTTCTATCGTATCAAATACACATATATTCTCTTCCGGTCTCCGTAGTGTGTGTGTGTGTATTTGTGTGTGTGTGTGTGTGTGTGTGTGTGTGTGTGTGTGTGTGTGTGTGTGTGTGTGTGTGTGTGTGTGTGTCTGTGTGTGTATATAAGTGTGTGCATGTGTATTAACGTGCGTGTGTGTGTCAGAATGTGTACAACACATCATTCAACTTAATTAAACCAAGATACGTGTGCACTCACCTCAACATAACACACACACACACACGCACACACACACATATATGAGCTCATCACATTGATTTACGCACCGATGTGTTAGCGTACACGCCACCGTACACATGAAAACCATGTTGAACAAGCCATGCAGACATGCGAGCAAAAACTTGCTCATGTATGCACATGTGTATGTGTCGATAAACATGGTATAATAAATTTGAGTGGTCGATGTAGGCGTGGTGGTGGTGGGAGGGGGGGTAACAAACCCCCCTCAAAATACACTAAAACATGATGAGACCAATTAACATCAAAATGAGACTAATCCACATAAAAAATTAAACGTATAATGTGTATACAGTATACACCAGATATAAGAGAACCTCGGATATCAGAGAACCCCGTCTACTATAGTTTACGTATAATTTTCCCCGGATATAGGAGACTCTTTCTCCAATGCCGACAACTCTCTCCTATCCGGGCTACAATGTATTAATGATGTATTAGAATACATTATATATAATGCCTGCATGTATAATGTCTAATGTTTGAGAAAAGTTTCTGAGCATTTTCTGAACTTGAAAATAGACTGCATGCCACTTTCTATTCTGCATTTTATTCCTCGTATTAAAGTCAATTGGAACCATTTTGAAGTTGAAGTGGTGAAAACACACATACATGTGTGTGTGTGTGTGTGTGTGTGTGTATGTGTGTCAGTGTGTGCCTGTGTGTGCCTGCACAAAAGGAAAATGCACAAGTAACAGAGAAAATTGATTTCCCACGAGAAACCAGTATCTACCAGACCGCATACACTACTGACACACACACACACACGCATACATGCATACAAGCATATACAATTGTCAATTGGTAGATTATTGCGTAAAATCAATAAACTATTATATACATAGAATATACGAATAAAATACACTGTTGAAATGATAACATGCATTATCACGAATTTACACAAAAATCAACTGTCTGTCTCTGAGTGCGTATATGTGTAAATATATATATATATATATATATATATTCTCTCTCAAACAAACGAGATTGAAATCGATTGCGCATTCGCAGTTGACTAGTTTTTTCCGCGTTGTTTCGATATTTCTTGCGAGTTGTTGGTCTCTTTTGTCAAGTCTGTTCAGCAATTGACCGATGTTTTGATGGCGTAATATTTCGGAGTTAACTATCTCCATTTTCACACACTGGTAGACATTGGTGGTATTTATTTCTCGAGACGTCTTTCGGCTAACATTAGCCATCTTCAGGAGTTACACTGACCAGAAATTCAAATTACAGTGCTAAGATACAATACAAAACATGAAATCGTTAAACACGTGCTTAAATATACAGGGTACCTCTCATGCGACACCAGTTGAAATCTAACAATTAAAACACAATACAATTATTGCATGAAAGGTATATATAAATATATACACACATATACACACATACATATACACACATACCTATACATGCATGCATATACACACATACATATACAGCAAATACATATATATATATATATATATATATATATATATATATATATATATATATATATATATATATATATATGTACATATATATCGGCGTCGTCACGCTTGTGCTCCAGCAAGGGCACACCCAGTCGGCTCAGACCGTGGGGCTTTCTGAGTCGGTAAAATGCCGTTTTCAACTTGCACGTTCATGGCTGGTCTCAAGTTGGTGATGTAAATTGCTTCAAGCAGTTTCAGACGCCGTATGTCACGTTCTTGGTCAATGATCTCTGTGCTTTTTACTATCTGCTCCCTATTGATCTTTTGTTTGTGCACCGAGATGTTGTGCTTTTGGATTGCACCATTGCTGAGGTGGCACGTCAGCCGTTGCGACAGCGTTGTGGTCGTCATACCGATGTATGAATGAGGCCCACACTCCTCATTTGGACAGGTGTATCGTATTTATATATCGTATCGTATATATATATATATATATATATATATATATATATATAGTATATATATCGTGTATATATATATATATGAAGAAAGAAAAGAAAACACAAATGACTGCCACTTTTTGTCATATACACTTACACTTACATATATATATATATATATATATATATATATATGTATGTGTGTGTGAGTGTGTGTGTGTGTGTGTGTGTGTGTGTGTGTTTGGCGCCGACACACATACACTATTTGATTAATTAATCAGAAAGTCATCAAACTCTTTATCTATCAGTACTCACTATGAACACAAATTTGGAAAATATAATCTAGCGAGCAATCTCTCAGCGCGTAACTTGTGTGTGTGTGTGCGTGTGTGTGTGTGTGTGTGTGTGTGTGTGTGTGTATTTTGTGCAACAGTGCAAGACATCAAACTGCAGTGCAGCATTGCTTGATTGTCAGTGTTGAATAAACAGTGTGTCAGTGATAAGACAGGCTATCGGCAAGATGTGGCCGGCAAAAAACAAGTGAATTATCGTGTTTTTTTGGTACCGCAAATACACTTTGACAGGTATTGTGTATGTATGTGTAAGTATGCATGTGTGTGTATGTATGTTGCATGTGTGTGTGTGTGTGTATGAGCTGACATAGTGGCAGGCACAAGATTGGCATTCACAAAGAGAATGAAAGATTGAGAGAGAGAGACAGGGAGATACAAGACAAGATCGAGAAGATGAAAGATTCTAATAGACCGAGAGTGAGACAGGACTCCAACAAAGACGCAGAAAGAGAGAGTTTGGGAGGGAATAAGATGAAATGAAAATTTATCAAAATACCGCCCATACCCAAAAATGCACCCATATTCACCCGCTTGAAAGCCGGTCCGAAATTAAATTTAAATAGAAAAACCAATTGGAAAAGGTTACCCGCAACAAAATAAAATAATTCACTAACTGGTTGAGAAATGAGTGAACGTTTTATATGAAACGATATGAAAATAGTACACATTTCATAAGAGAAAAAACATTAGGAGAAAATGTAATTTGTTTTTCTGCAAAACAACAAAATAAATTCAACACACACACACACATACACACACACACACACACACACACACACACACACACTGATACACACACACTGACACATACAAGTGGTGCAAAGAATCTGCACATTTAAAAGTGGTGCAAATAATGATAGGAACTATAGATCCATATCATTGACATGTGTGCTCTGTAAGATATGTGAGGGCATCAAAAGTAAGGAATGGGCGGACTATCTGGAAAACCACAAAATTGTGTCTGAAAAACAGTATGGCTTCAGAAGAAAAGTGTCGTGTCAAACGAACTTGTTGGACATTTACTCAAAAGTCACTGACAACCCGCAGGAAAGGAATGGATGGGTGGATTGTATCTACCTAGACATGAAAAAGGCCTTCGACAAAGTACCAAGAACTAGGTTGCTATGGAAAGTGAAGTATGTTGGAGGTATTGAGGGAAGGTTGCACGAGTGGATGGAGGACTATCTGACTGACAGGACGATGTGCACGAGTGTGAGAGGAGTAAGATCAGCATGGGGAAAATTTAGTAGCGGTGTGCCACAGGGGTCGGTATTGGGCCCAACTATGTGTTTGATTTATATAAATGATATATTTGAAGGTGTAGAGAATTATATGAGTCTATTCGCTGACGATGCAAAATTGATGAAGAACGTGAGATCCAAGGAAGACTGCAAACTGCTGCAAAATGACCTAGACAAAATTCATCAATGGAGTATAGACTGGAATATGTAATTCAACCATATGAAATGTCATCACATGAAACTCGGAAAGAGTAAATATCACCCGAACTACGAGTATAACATAATATATAACAAATTTAGAGAAGATTCAAAAAAATATTTTCGCAAATGATTCCAGAATTAGAGAAATTACCATATGAAGACAGACTGAAAAAACTTGGCTTGAAGACACTGCAAGAACGGAGGGAGAGAGGAGATTTAATAGCCGTTTTTAAGTATTTAAATGAGTATGACACAGGATTTGACATTTCGGAATACAAAGAAAAAGAAAGAAGACGAGGACACAACAGTAAACTAAAGAAAACGAAATGCCTCAGCGACTTGAGGAAATATGGCTTCCCGTTTAGGTGCATTACCAAGTGGAAATATGTCAGCAATGATGTTGTGGCGGCCCCAACCATAAGTTCCTTTAAGTCGTTGTTGGACAAATGTGGCAATTGAGACGGCACAGCTCGAGCCATGCTCATCTCCCGTAAATTCAACTCGGTGAGAACAACTCGGTAAGAAAGTGTAAATAAGAATATGGCAGGAAAAAAAAAGAGAAATACATAAAAAACACAAGCACACAAAGAGAGAGAGAGAGAGATTGAAATAATCAACAAGTTGACAGAAGAGCGGGAGCGGCAAGTTGCATGCGCGTGCAATGATTGAGTTTTCTGCTATAAGATGTGCACGCGCGCATTTGGCGCCATCAAGAATTCCAATAAAACGCCAGCCGACGTGTGTTGACACGCATCCCAATGGCATACACTCAAACACACACACAAGCACACACACACACGCGCGTCTACAAAGCGTTCAGTGGCGTATGAATCATAAACTACTTTGCTCTCAATTCGCTGTGCATTTCGGCAAAACATATCCGGCAAGCCCTTGCAATTGCATCATCAAAGTGCACCACTATGCAAGATTGAAAGTTTGATAGCGACGATTGGGAGAGTGGGGAGGATGAGGGCGAGGGTTCGAGGAAAGAGGGGGAAGATTGTTATCAGTACATGTCAACAGTGAATGAATTCCTATCGAAACAGAATACTTTTTGCACCATTGCACAGAGAGCTCATGTACATACACACGCATGCATACACACATACACAACGAGCAAAATATATCTTCATCTTGTTCAAATGAAACTTATTAACCCAATTTTAATAAATAATATGCCAATAATATTTTTAATGACTACCTTATATAAATGATTTTAATAAATACTTGATTACTATTATCATTATAATATATTATATATTACGTGATCATCAAATATTACTATTAATATCACTTGGTGATTACTCTTGAACTCTTAGAATTGTGACATAAAACAGCTGAACGGTGTTCTATTATTGACAACAACAATCCACAATAGCAACGACTGAAAAAATGGCTGAAAATGAGAAAAAGATGGGAGAAAGAAATATACTATTTGGTTCATTAGCCAACTTAGTCATTTTGACAGTAGGCTAATATAGATAAATACAACATGTGTGACCTTCATTATACGCTATTATAAGGCTTCTAATTTTTTGCGGCTCCAGACATATTTGTGTTTTGTTTTTTTAAATCAGATATGGCTCTTTCAACATTTTGGGTTGCCGACCCGTGCCATAAGCTCAAGATCGCCACCAAATCCACCACAGACCATCCATCAACTCAACAACCATCACACACCATCATGCTCGGCTCGCTAACACCTTGCACGAGCGCACACGTCGCGCCACTGTGCAACACAAAGAAAGAGCGATGGAAAAGAAGATAAAACATACAAGCAGAAAGAGACAGAGAGAGAGAAATATGT
>OU696592.1:3020398-3075398 GCA_916048095.2 Sacculina carcini | reverse complement strand
TTTTGATTAATACACTTTCGAAAATTAAAAATTATGCCGTGTTGTAGCAAACAAAATTCCCAGCATGATGGTATTATTTATTTAGATGTGTGTTTATTAGTTTTTGAGAAATAGAGAAAAAAATATAGAAAATCGGACGCGTGGAGTTTAAATAAAATTTTGAATGTAGATTGATTGTTTTCTATTTTACATGTTTTATGCTTATTTTTGGGTATAAATTATAATTCGTTGAGTAGAAGAGAAAATTTTCTACACAGTGGTATAATTTTTATAGTTGTACCATTGCTGTTTTAGGAGGAGTAGTCTTCAGAAAATTGACCAAAATTTTCGCATTTTTCAGGGTTCATTTTGTCTTTTCACCGCTATAACTTTTTTTTATTTCATTTTTGAAATTTAAAATTTAATCTAAAGTGTAGACGAGAAAATTTCCAACGTGATGGTATAAATTGTTAGCGGGTAGGCTGAGTGGTGGCCGAATAATAGCTGATAGAAAATGGACCAAGGAGGGTCGAACAGACACACAGACACACACACACACACATATATATATATATATATATATATATATATATATATATATATATATATATATATATATATATATATATATCACACATATATTACATATATATTACATTACATAATCACGTACATACTACATAATCATACACATTCATACATATACATACACATACATGATACATAACACATACAAAAACATACAAATACATTTAGCGCATGTATGTATGTGTGTGTGTGTGTGTGTGTGTGTGTGTGTGTATGACATACACACATACAATTTCCCACCGGTGGGAAATGGAGGGGTTGCTGAGTGGTAAATTAAAAGGAGGACAGAAAAAGCAATGAATGTGTGTGTGTGTGTGTGTGTGTATGTGTGTGTGTGTTGTTATCAATCCGAATTGGTTGGGTTTTAGTTTCCAGTGGCTTGATGACACTAAGTTTGATGTACCAACTGAATTTATTGGACTTGTCAGCGATGTCGTGTGGAAAATTAAGAGTTGACTCTTTGAAAGGAAAGGAAAAATTAAAGATAAAAGCTTAAGCACCACTGGATCGAATGAGAAATGACACATACGTGACCGCTATGAATGTCATTACTCTGATCTCCATACACCTGGAACATCAAGAGACACTGGTCGATCTAGAGGGGGATGAAGCCCCCCCCCAATGTTTCCATCAACTCATCATAACTTAGAGGTTTACTAAGCGGTGTAGTAGTAAAACACTTAAGCCTCTAACTACAAGAGGTGAAGAAAAAATAGTTTTCTGGAGAATTTGCTGACATAAGCATTGACGCAAGGACGTTGCATAATGATGCACGTACAGGACTAATCGCCCCTCAAAATTACTTCAGTCCCTTCCAAAATAACACTCTGTATGCGCCACTGTCAAGAGACACACACTTAGAGAGAGAGAGAGAGAGAGAGAGACAACAGTATCATGAGAGATGAAAGACGCCCTGACACGTGACAATGTGATCTTATTGTCATTTCTGTCAATACCAAACAACGTGCTAATAAACCAACTGTGCAGTGTGCCACGTATTCAACTAAATCAGGGGTCGGAAAACCAAGGCCCGCGGTCCGGATCCGGTCCGCCACGTCGATTCATCCAATACTTAAATTTGCTTGATGAGATGTACCGACGTGGCTTGTTTGATAACTTACAGAAAATAATTTTTTTTGTTTCTGTTGTTTCTTCATTGTACAAAACTCATTCATGATTGACATGGAAGGACAGGTTTAGTTGTTTGTCTTAAATCCCAGAGCGTTCGATCTGGCTTGCAAGTAATGAGTGATGATTTTGCGGCCCGTTTCCATCAGTTATGCGCACCTCAACAGAAAAAGTCTGCCGATCCCTGATATACACGGTTGCAAAACCACAAACTCGAAAATGCTGCACGAAAATCGCATCGCCTATTCGAATCAAGCTTGTTGAATTCTTCTTCTACAATTGATGAAACATGTTGGCAAACTTGCAAAAATGGCCACAAGCATACATACACCCACACACACACACATATAGAGAGAGAGAACAAAGAGTACACAGAACGGAAATTCAGCGGGAAAAAGACGCCGAAATCACCTAGCCTGTGGCCAATCAGCTGACGACTACAATACAGCAGAAATTGCACACAAACAGACACAGGCAGAATGTATTACCGCAACCAAATGAACACACACACACACACACACACACACTGACACAAACAAACTGACACACACATACATACTGACACACACTGGCACACCACAAACACACAAACTTGTTTCATATTTTCATCAATCAATGTGACATCGTCTCAAACCATCTTCCTGGGAGTACTCATCTTCCATGGGAGTACTCAGGAATTTGTGGCTGATATGTTCATAGGGCAATATTGTACTAGATCCTCGCATGCCGAAACAACATTCCAGCTGTTTGAAGTGTTATTTGGTCATTCTTCCATTGATTTATGCAATGTGTATTGTTCCCGCTGGGGATTTTCTGCAGCAGCTCTTGCTTGTCCTGCCCAACATGGAATTACCTACCAACTGGCGATTTCAACGCCAGACACCCTGTTACAAAACTCAAAACAATAAATATATTACAGACAGGCGCGTGTGGGCATCAATGCCCCACGCGCGCCTACAAGACGTCACACCACAACCGCACCACGAACCCGACTCCCAGCTCACACAGTGACACACGGGAGCACACCCGGACACACACACACACACACACACACACACAGTCCTCACCCGCCGCAACAACCAATCAGCGGCGAGCTGGTCAATCGCTCGCCGCCGCGGGGCATGGACAATTCACAAACGCATGTACACATAGCTATACACAACTATACACACTTGCTCACACACTCTCGCATGCAATACGCAATTCAACTGTACACGATCACATATAGACACATTAACACACGTTCACGCACACACAATCTCAGTCAACGTAGACAATCTCTCACACACACTCTCTCACTGCACATAATCACACTACAAACCCAGCATTAGGGAATGCTTCCCGATATTCAAACCAAAATGGCCGACTTCTTAACAACTTCATACTGGAGCAAAATCTAACCAGGTGGCATGTTGGTGGAGCAACACACATTCGTGCTGGTACTCTTGACCATAAATTACTTCAGCTTTGACATGCTCACATGTTTCGTGCTCGTCTATCCCTTCACTTTTATCCGATCATATTGCTTTGAAGTTTACTTACTCCATTCCTTTTGTTTTCGCCCTCGATTTTCTATACCTCCAAAATACAGTCGGACATACATCTAATTTCTTACCTCCCGGATTTCACCTGTCCACCAATATTCTGCATCTATATTCTACTCTTTATTAGTACAGTTTACGCACGAATTTTATAGACGCTATGTTTCAAAGCGCCAACTTGGCAGAAGTCAGCACACTTCTCATGTATCAATATCACAAACAGGCCGACTACATCTTGATGAGCATCAGACTACAAATGCTACACATTGCTATCAACAGAGATAATCCACAGCTAACTTGGAACGTTATTGCATGCATCGACAGTTTCTGACTTCTTTGCAAAAGCAACAACGACCAATTCAGTGGGAATCGTTTACCAGTAGAATCAATCACACGACCAGTGTTGGACGCATGTGGCGACTCATCAACCATGTTATGAAGGAGCAGCTTGTACATGTCTGTCACCACAACCCGCAAGCCTTCGCCCAGGAGATTTTGGATCAATGGGCAGAACAGTCTGACCCCAGTCACCTTCCAGCTCATGTACAATCTGCACTTTCAGATGATGAAACTGCTCGAAACCTTCGATTGAATATTGCATTATTATCACCAGATGAAGATGACGACCTCCTAATTACATCCTGGAAGTTTTATAGAGCTCTGGTCCGTGGAAGGCTACAGCACCAGGTGATGATGGCATTACGTATTTCACATTACGCCAAATTTTCCGGGTTCCAGGAAATCCTCTTCACCGCCTTTTTAACATTTGTCTTTCGGATGCATATCTACCCTCTCCATGGACTCTTTCCACGCTCATACAGATTCCGAAAATTGGCACAGACAAACTTCGTCCGATTGCTCTTACTTCATGTTTTTGCAGAGTTTTTGAACGCATTATTCTCAATAGATTAATGTTTAGACTAGAAAACAAATTATCACCTCGAATATTTGGCTTCGTCCCGGGACGTGGTCCAGCCCATTGTATTATGGAACTATACTCTCGACTTACACCTTCAAGCACAGTGGCGTTTCCCGACATCAAAAGTGCATTTGACTTAGCCAACCCGGATATGATACTTGACCAGCTTGTCAAGTTTGGAGTTAAAGGCAAATTGCTTCATCTGCTTCGGCCTTATCTTTCTAACCGATTTTCACGTGTATAGTATAACGGATCGTATAGCTCATACCGAGTTCAAACTTGGCACGCCTCAAGGAGGGATCTTAAGTCCATTTTTGTTTAATGTTTGCATGCAATCCCTGTTAGAACGTCTTTCTGAAGTACCTGGAATTACTATCAATTGTTATGCAGATGATATATGTGTTCATGCAGTATCTGCGGCCGGTCTGAAAACGTTCCTCAACGCTTTTCACACTTGTGCCAACAAATGCGGCTTTCAGATCTCTGCTTCTAAAAGTAGAATTCATACTTCTATCACGCCTGCAGAACCTCCACGATTTAAAATGGGCAACTTCGAAATACCACAATGCAATCAATATTGCTACCCTAGTGTACCTGTGCACATCACTCGAAAAAACCGTCCAAATCAACACCCCTTTGTACAGAAGCTGGTTGAACGACTAAATAAACTACTCGAGCCTCTTCGTTGGCTCACCAGGAACGCTACTGGAATTTCTATCGATATTACCAGAACAATTTATATCTCGTTCATTCGATCTGTGATCGATTATAATCGATCACGGATAATTCACAGATCACTGATCTGTCACCTGCGTTGATACAACTTCCCATGGTCTATAATTATCTCGAATGTATCTTGGTTGACCGTCAATTGTCTGCACAATCCTTCTCTCGCGCCTCATTTTGCTGCTATTGCTCGCCAGACCATCACCGGCACAGACAGAATTCCTCGTCTGCGACCAGGTGGATTACTCCTTTTCTGAAATTTGGCCTCAAACCTACAAATGTTAACCCTACCTACTAGTGATATACAGCCAATTCATTCTCCACCTCCTTGGTTAGTTCCTGTTCCAGAAATTTATTACACCCCAGTAACCACCGATGAAGCACTGACACTCCAAAAGCAATTAGCGCTGGAGACTATATACTCTGTTATGGCTGTAATCTCAGAGCATGCAAGAGTGTCAATATACACAGATGGTTCTTTGCAGCCTGATGGGCGGGCTGGGTGCGCTGTATTCTCTACGGACATTCCCCCGCCATCAGCAGGATGGGTTGGTCGTCGCTTGGGAAAAGCTAGTAGCTCAACCTATTGTAAATTGTGCGGTTTACTAGACACACTCAAACTGATAATAAATCGTCACCTGAATAGCGTGGATATATGTCATTCAAAATCTGTCCTTCTAGCTTAATATAAATAATAAATTTACGCATTTGAACACAGCAGTGGAAAGGCTAATGCTCGCGTGAATTCATGCATGGGCAAAGCCTCACGGCTGGCACACCGCAGGTCCGGCCGCACGGGTTTTGCAGTCACCGCCAGCACAGAAATTGCACGGCTGCGCGCACACAAAACCCGCATTGCGACAATTGGGCTATCCCTTTCAGAAACGAACCCAAACGTTTCGCCTCGCCAGGGAATCGAAACCTGGACCTTTCGTGCACAGAGCGTGCGTCTTAGCCACTCGGCTACGAGGCGGACATCACAGCTAGCTTTAACATCACAACAGCCGGCGTACCCTGTTTTCAAATGTATCAAATGTCAATTAGTATCAAATGGATACTAATTGGCTCACCTACATATGTAGGGAAAGTTTAACTGTGAAATTCATATGGATTCCCTCACACATAGCCATCGCCAACAGTGACCTAGTCGACCGCATGCCAAAATCAGACTGTTCCTTGGACCTCACCGATAATATCACCGTTCCGTCTTTGTCATATACACTCTCGATATTCGTCGCGCCGCACGTCGCCATGTTGAAGAGCATCGAGCGCAGCAGCGACCCTCCGGTGTGACTGTTCAACACTATGACCATTTCTGCCGACAACCATTCAAATAAAACAGGTGTGGCCACCAAACAAGATGTCATAATGTAATCACGGCTCGTCTCCGCCTCGGGTACAGGCCTGTATGGCAAGTAGCAGGTAATCAAACTCCTCCGTCGTCATCAGCATGTCCACTCTGCGGTACTCTCGGTGGTACTGCACTTGAACATTGCCTACAATGTCCTGCCCTCGAAGGCATGCTGCCGTCAGGTCCACATGTAACTGTGATTGATGTCTGTCGCCACCTTCTCGCACAGGAAAACTTGGAAATGCTTCTATATCTGTATTCCTCATTTTGCAGAATATGTATTGCACATGTATTCTGCTCGCTTACTGGTAACAACCACGCTACTGTTATGTTAACTGTTAACTGAATTATTATGTTAGCTGTGTTTTTTATATGTTAACCGAATGTGTTCCCGTCTACACATATGAGTTGATTAGAAACACATATGTACATGTCTGTATGTATTTATGAGTGTGTATGTGTGTGTCTATATGACTGTGTATTTGTGCGTATTTGTCGCACACGGGTGCATATGCGTGTATGATGATGTAATCTATTATGTCCATGTTGATAACTTCAATATTCAGTTCGTGTTTATGACTTGTCACCAATTTGCTTGGCGTGTTTGTACGCAATAAATTGAGGAAGAAAACAACACACACGCACACTGACACACACACGCAGACACACACACTCACATGTGTCTCAAGTGTCAGTCACAGTCACAAATCCCCAGTGCGCAGTTACTGACGACTGAAGTAGTCAGTATCTATGACAATACGGTATAAGTCCTATAGAAAACATCCGGACTCCTAGGGTCTAGAGACCAGTGGTTCTCAACCTTGTTCAGTGTTCAGGCAGCATCGTTTTCAAATCAACACTCAGTTTTCGCACCTCCACCCCTCGTCGATCCTTGGTTTTTATATGATGAAAAAGATCAACATACAAACGACGCAATACGAGTGTCTTCGCACGCTGTTCAAAAACATTGAAAGCAAAAAAGTACTTTTCCAGGAGTAAAATATAAAGCATAGGCAGAAACATAGATTTCCCCAATTTTTCCTAGGAATCCTTGTTCCCCTTAGGAACCAGGTTCGCACCTGCTAGGGGTGCTCACATCCCTCGGTTAAGAAGCGCTGACCTAGACCAAGGGTCGGCAACACACAAAAAACAAAAAAACAAATATGTCTGGAGCCGCAAAAAATCAAGCCATATAATAGCTTATAATGAAGGCAACACATGCTGTATGTATGTATATTATCCTACTATCAAAATGACTACAAATAGATAATGAGCCAAACAGTATATTTCCCTCTCCCATCTTTTTCCATTTTCAAACATTTTTGAGAAAGTTCCAGGGAGCCACTAGGCAGCGCTAAACAGCCGCATGTGGTTCTAGAGCCGCGGGTTGCCCACCCCGACCTGGTCAATAGGCCTCAGGCAAATACACAATTCAAGTCACAATAATTGCCCGCCATCCTGCCGTCTCCCATACACAATGATAACTCGCACAGTCAACAATCACACACACGCACATATTAGGCTGGGTCGATTTTTGAATTAATTCTAGTGTCAAGTTATCGTAGACGCAGTTTTTTTGCGTAGATTTCGAAAATATTCATTACATTACGATTAGCTTAATAACCTTTTCCCGAACTGCCCCTAAAAATTGCGTTTTTCCCAGTAATTCAGCGTGCGGGGAAGGTATTTTACAACACCGGTCTAATATTCAAGCAAATATGAATTCGATTATTATTTGGCACACGATATATACAATTTATCACGTGTTTACGTGTATTACACACACACATACTCACATATATAAACAGAGCCGTTGCGAGGGCATATGAGCCCCCCCCGAAGGCAACACTTGGGGCCCTCCCGAAGGCAACACTTGGGGCCTCTCCCGAAGGCAACACTTGGGGCTCCCCCGAAGGCAACACTTGGGGCTCCCCCGAAGGCAACACTTGGGGCCCCCATTACAAATAAACCATCAAATAATAAATTCATTTATTATACATAATCACATAATACAAGCTCAGGTGAAAACATCTGAGCAAAAAGGCAAAGGCTATACATAATATGATAAATTTTAATGTCATACGTGAAGCAACGGGGCCTCTCAACATTCAGGGTTGCTACGGCTCTGTATACAAACACATACATACATACATACACGAGGGGAGTCCAATAAGCAATTGCCATAAACCCTAAGCCCAAAACCACACTGTTAATCTTTCTCTATACACAGCAAAATAGACGACCATCTCTCAGCACTGTCAGCACCAACTAGAGCAGCCGGGTTCCTTAGGGGTGCAAGACGGGTTCCTTAGGGGTGCAAGACGGGTTCCTTAGGGGTGCAAGACGGGTTCCTTAGGGGTGCAAGACGGGTTCCTTAGGGGTGCAAGACGGGTTCCTTAGGGGTGCAAGACGGGTTCCTTAGGGGTGCGAGACGGGTTCCTTAGGGGTGCGAGACCGGTTCCTTAGGGGTGCGAGACCGGTTCCTTAGGGGTGCGAGACCGGTTCCTTAGGGGTGCGAGGATTGCTGTGCAAATATTGTTCACCTATGCTTAATATTAATCCTGAAAGAATTGATGGAAACTTGAAGGATGACTTTGAAATACGTATGAATAAATATTGAATATTTATATTTGTTATTACGTCGTTTGTATTTCATGTTTTTATCATAGTTATTAAGAATCCAGCGGGGGTGCAAGAACTGACTGCTCATTTGAAATCAAGAGTGCCAAAACTTGTGCATGTGTGTGTGTGTGTGTGTGTGTGTGCGTGTCCCACCGTTTTTGTACGTCTCCAAAAAGTGTTTTGTCAGCGCAGAAGAACGAGCGACATGTTTTCAAACTATTCTTGTCATCTCACACTGTCTCTGTCTGTCTGTCTGTCTGAATGTCTATGTATGCATGTGTGTGTGTGTGTGTGTGTCAGTGTGTAAGTGGGTGTAGCATGTAAAACTGACGCATGCGACAAGACAATCTATCTTGAAAAGACCGCTTCTCATTTCCCCACTGCTTCTGCTGTTTTCCTCCTGTCCTCCTATCAACTCTCATCCTCTTTCTCTCCACTACCTTTCTTCTTCCACTTGCCATCCTCTTGCAACTCTGCACTGTTCTCAACTCGACTGCTCTCGGAATGCAAATTGCATGGAAAAGAGAGCTATATAGCCGTCATTATCATGCACACATGGTTTCACACATACCCCCAGCAATAATAGCGAAAATCCGTTGAAACCGAGAGTCCAGAATGTAACTACCGTAAAACCTCTATTATAAAACCACATCTATTTGTAAGGCACTTTGGGCAGGACAATTGAAAAATAGAACGGCACCTCAAATTAAACGTAACTTTGAAGAATTCTTCTCTTTTGACAAAAACAATGCCTGACTGTTTTTATTGATGAATTTGTGGTGCTCCGTGGTGCAGTTGTTAGCACACCCGCCTCACAAGCAGGAGGTCCGTGGTTCGAAACCCGGCGGAGCAGAATTTCATTGGGCGAATTCTACAATCTCACAGCCCCTGTCCACCCAGCAGAAAATGATGGTACCAGATATCAGTCATGAGTTGTGCCATGCATTCTGGGGGGTGGCCCTCTCTAATACGTCTTCCGTCCTTGTGGCGCCATAGCGTGGAGAGGGTCGGTTCTGCGGTGGCAGCGAGCTGCACGGGGCACGCCTGTGTGTTCATAAGCTTCGGCTTCTTCCCGTGTAGCAGCTGCCACTTAGGCATTTAACCTTTAACCTTGTGATTAGTTACCAGTAATCACCCTGAATTTGCGTCTTTTGTTACACAGTTATGCACACGTAACCTGGTTCTTTTTTCATCCATAAAATTTGCCGTATCTTCTCAAAATTCTGACCAGCTAGTGGAAAACTAAAGCGGCATTCTCTAATTGCACGGCACTACTGGGAAGTTTTGCAAAATAGAACGACATGCCGCTTAAATAGATGGTTTGCCGTATATACGGATATACGGTTATCCATATATACGGATATAGCCTGCTCGTAAATAGTTTTTATTCGTAGCACATGTTGAAACACATATTGCCCGTGATTGGAGACAATTCAGCTGAGTTGTTAAGTTGAACGAGCGCATATTGGACCAGTATCATGTGGACACAGCAGATTCGCTCGTCTCGCTCTCGTTGAACACCTCTCAACTGAGGCACTTGACAGAGAGCGATAGAACGCCGCAGCGAAACGACATAACAAGGAAACATAGTTAAACGGCAGCGTAGCGCGCGCGATTACTCCACTTCGATTAACTGCCGCCTAACACAAACACCGCACAATGTATAATGGCACGCGGTGATCACAGAGGTATATGTGTGTCGATACTCGACAACTCCCGAGAGATGTTATCTTATGGCGCAGCTCAAGTCCACCGCCTAGAGCGTCAGTGACTTTATTGATCCTTCACACATCCACAAGCACAAGGATAATAGGCATGCCAGAATAAAAGCCTTTGTATTTGAGCCTTTAATACCAGACGAGCAAATTGCCTAGAAAATTACCCATTTCATCATTATTCTCCTTCTTGCACTGGCTTTTGATGTTTTCATCTTCCCGTGAAGATGTTTCGTTGAAAACGTGCTAAAACATGCTGACCTGAGCTACAAATACAATCCACGCATAACTTACAGCAGGGGTTCTCAACTTTTTTATGGTTGCATACCCCCAATGCATTGTCGAATATGGTCCCATACACCCGACTTACTTGACTGTTTAAATAATTGTCGCCAATCCTATTATTTACCAGTATGTCTTCCATACGAGTATTTTAATCGCTTGAATTTACTGTATTTTAGATACAGATCACTAGGAAATAACATAATCATTGATAATTTTATTATTTATAAACCATTAATAATGTATGCCAGTACCCAGAAATCGAGTCCAATAACCCCGGATTTTGTTTCCCATACTCCCAAGGGGTATGAATACCCCCGGTTAAGAATCCCTGACTTACAAGGTATCCCACAATACATGCAGCCAGGGTTTGTTTGGTTTAAACCATTTGGTTTAAACCATGGTTTAAACCATGGTTTAAACCAAGTGTTGTTTTTTTTTTAAAAAAACATGTTTTTTTTAAATTGTTTTTTTGACAGAAATGATTTTTCTCATATAGGAATGATCAAATATTTTTAGAATTAGTAAAAGAGTTCATTAATGCAGTTTTAAATCTTCATAAATACTACTTTTTGACATGATTTTAAGCAGGGTTTGTTCGGTTTAAACCAGGGTTTGTTTGGTTTAAATCAAGTGTTTTTTTTTATAAAAAACATGTTTTTTTTTAAGAATTTTTTTTTTGACAGAAATGATTTTTCTCATATAGGAATGATCAAATATTTTCAGAATCAGTAAATGAGTTCATTAATACAGTTTTAAATCCTCATAAATACTACATTGGCATGATTTTAGGGGTTTGCACGATATGGGAAACATTTTTATTAACATTTTTGGTTTTTGCTGGGGAAACATTGTAGTTGGTATTTATGAGAAATCCTAAATATTTACGACAAAACAATTGAGTTTCTATTAAAAACACTATTTTCAGAAACCTCTGAGTTAATAAAAACTGTGTTAGCTCTGAAAACAAACATGAATTAACCTCCATGGAAAAAATGATTTTTAGCCACTAGATTTTCATAAATAAGACCACTGGGTTTATGGATTGGACTTTGCAAACATATGTGGGTGTTTACAATCGACTGCTTTCGCAATTGGAAGCGGTTTAAAACTTCCGTTGCCTATAGATGCTACAAGGTGAAATTCAAGATCCTGTGTGTACATTTTTATGATATTATTTTTATCTTATTTAAATATTTACAAAACTCTTGGTAAGTGGTACTAATATATGCTTAACTATGTACTAAATAGCATGGTACAATCCTTCTTTTTTTATTTGTGTGTGCAAAGTGTAAAAAAACAAATAAACAAAAAAAACAATGGTTTTTTTGTTTTTTCTAAAAAAAACATGGTTTTTGTTTTTTTTGAAAAAAAACCGGTTTTTTTCAAACCCTGCATGCAGCCCATGTTGCTGCTAATAATTTTTCCAATAATAATGTTGTTTTTCTTAATTTTAAGATTTGATGAGAAGAGACCATACCAATTAATAATTATCGATCAAAATGCCTTGGACAAAAAGACGAAATCATTCCAAACGGTGCAAGCAAGATATCGCAGGAAGTTTAATTTCAACAATTATCCCCAGAAAAGTCAAATTTATCCTTGGGCTCACAAAGCAACAGGACCAGTAAACACCCTCAATAAGTCGGAAGCACCCAGATCTGGCAGGAATCCGACTGTAAGATCTCCTGACAATGTGAATGCGGTAAGAGATTCTGTCGCAAGAAGCCCGAAAAAGTCCATCCGAAGACAAAGCCAAGCGCAGGGTCTTTCATATGCGTCGGTGCAAAGAATCATGATCAAGGATCTCCATCTGTACCCATACATGATCCAGATTAAGCATAAACTCACAGCAGCTGACATGGTAAAACGTGTTGTGATGTGCCGGTGTTTCGAGAACAAGATCGAAGAGGACCCTGCCTTTCTTGATGATGTTTGGTTCAGCGACGAAGCTCACTTCTTGCTCTGTGGTCAAGTCAACAACAATAACAATGTGTTATGGGGCACGCAAGTCCCAGATGAGGTGCTTCAGATGCCCTTGCACTCTGTGAAATGCAAGGCCTGATAATCGGACCATTTTAGTTTTAAAACGCAGACTAGAAGGCTGTAACTGTCACAAAGGAGCGTTACATTATGGTGATCAGTAAGTTCCGGAGGGCACTTGGGTCACGCCGCGGTGCGAGTCGAGATGTGCAATGATTCCAACAAAATGGAGCAACTCCACATACAGCTAACATCACGATGGAGTGGCTGGACAACCGATTCCCTGATCGGCTAATCAGCCGGAGACGGGAGCCCAAGTGGTGTCCGCATTCACTCGATCTGAGCCCTCCAGATAATTATCCCATAGATGTGGTCCTTCAGAGCCACATCTATGAGAATCGTCCTCAATCCATTGCTGAACTGAAAGTGCCCATGACCCAGAAGATTCGGGCAATCAGGAAGGAAAAGTGTTTCAAGGTGGTTGGCAACTTTGCTCGTCGGCTCTTAGTGTTCCTGCAGCGCAAAGGTGGTCATTTGGAACATGTGATCTAGCAAAAGAAGTCGCCCTTTAAGAAACATCAACTATTCACTTCTTTATTGCTATCGTATCTGCTTCTAGTAAATGTAATGATTTTTAGAGTTTCTGGTCTGAGTAATAAATTATCTCTTTGTGTTTGGGTTGCATGTATTGTGAGACACCCTGTATTATTGAAAGAGTAGCAAAAAGTGAGATAATGCAAAAATGCAGTAAGAAGCGACGTTAACAAATAAATTCGTTAAGCCACAAACACTCCACTATCAATCGCAGTCTAACAATGAACAATTACTCAAAACGACCGACACTCCGCAGAGATGTCCCTCCGCAGAATTATTTACCTTGATAGACACCACTGGTGCATGCAACGGGGAGGCCAGAGAGCCAACAGGAGTGGCTCCAACAGCCGTCGACAACGGCCACCAGCTTCCCAGAGCAGCAGCCTGCATCAGGAGCCGCTGCTGGTGTTGTTGATAATGTTGTTGATGAGTGGACGCAAATAAGGCCGCAGCAGCCACCGCTGCTGAGGTGGTAGACGGTGTCAGGGGCAGAAGCAAGGTGCTGGGATGCGGCGGAAGCAGCGACGCCGGATGTGACGGCGGTGGAGGTGCAGGAGGTGGATGTGGATGTGACACCGGCTGGACCAGAGTGGCCGGCACTGCGGGCACGGTCATTACTCCCAAGTACGGGGAGAACGGCCATCCACTGTGCATTGCGCAGGCCACCATTCAAACGAACTGGAACAGGTGCGCGCGCCCAACCGTGTTGTCTACGAGCACTCCAATAATCCAAAAATATTATCCCAAAAATGCCCCCAGCTTACTAGATCAACACGATCCAACAACTCTAAGACCAGCAATACCACGCAACCAACACCCTCGCACAGCCGCAAGATACTGAAAATCAAACGACCACAGTTCTAGATCAACGTTCAACTTCACTGGACAAACGACGTAGTCCGCAGATAAGAATATTGCGAAACCATGTACCCATCACGACGCAGATACATTCACTGAATTGCAGAATCTAGCAACGCCAGAGTTTGGCTACGTTTCGCAACACAGTGTTTGCCCGTAAGTGACCAGACATCACCCACGCACACACACACACACACACACACACACACACACAAAGACTGCAATCAAACAGTTATCTCGACTAGCAAAGCCAAACGCCCTAGCAAAGGTCTTTATCGAAGGCTCTCAAGTGGTTCCAGTGGTTCACTCGTGATAATATTACACACTTTTACTGCAAAGCACACACACCCACACACACACACAGCAGTCGCCGGGACAACGTCGGTCGCGACGCTGCGACCTGATAGTACTAACGTCGACAACGACGCAGAGCAAGTGCCGAGCAGTGCGACATAATCGACGAACACACACACATACACACACACATACACACACACGTGTATACACGAAGTAAAAGCTTACACGCAGCAGCTTCTGAATATGACGTCAATTGATCACATAACAAGAAACACTCACACACACACATGAATATTCCAAGGGATAAGTACAACTTGTGAGCAAAACACACACAGAATTAAAACAATTATATCAGATGAAAGAACATCATTAAGAGAATATTAGTTTTATTACTATTATTAATATTATCGTTATTAATTACAGGCAGATTCAGTAGGATGGGAAGAGTGCAAGCACTATTACCACCCTGCAGTGGCCCCATGTACCGGAAGCGTCCAAAAGATATAGACAGTTAGAGAAAAACGAGTTTAGTTAGAATTTGAGCCCGAGCACAACACAAGCGAGACGGAAAACTAGAACTAGACCAGAAAAAAACGACAACATTCTAAATCTTTGATTATCTTTGTAGCTTTATAGCTTAGTTTTAGCGCAATACAGTGCAGACCAGAAGCAAACTGGTTCAAACCACTCAGACTGGTTCGTTTATCAATAGCCATTTTTTCCTCCGGTCCCCCACTTCCCAATGAGCCGAACCTTCATTTTCTACACACCAGCGCGGAGAAATACAATAAATATCAGTCGCTCCGCCAGATTGAATATCAGGAAGTCCCTAGAAACGAAAAACCAATTATGATTGACAAAACAAAAAAAACACACACACATATATATATATATATATATTTGTCCTTCTGTCCAACCTTTAATTTCCCACTTGGCAACTACCCATCTGTTTCCCACCAGTGGGGAATTTCCCACAGAAAAAAACGCTGCCCTAGAAAGCATCCAAAGCAAAAAACAACGGTAATTGTTAAATTGTTTGCGAAAAAAAAACTATAAAAAGCATGTAGGTACAGTGCAGCCCGGATATAAGAGAGTTGTCAGGAGTGGAGGAAAAAGTCTCTTATATCCGGGGAAAATTACACGTAAAGTATATAGAAGATGGGCCCGAAGAAATACTCTCTTATATCCGGGGTTATCTTAGAACCGAGCATACTGTATAAACATTTGTTTTGTTAAAAAGCAAGTATTTCCGTTGGACGCAGCCAATAACAGAATCAATATAATTAGCACACAAAATCTACAATAACCATTAATAAATAGACAGCTAATCGTAAATGAAACAGTTCGCCATTGTAACACCGAAAAAACTCAAATAAGCACATGTGTGTGCGTGTGTGTGTGTGTGTGTGTGTGTGTGTGTGTGTGTGTCTGTGTGTGTGTGCGTGTGTGTGTGTGTGTGTGTGTGTGCGTGTGTGTGTGTGTGTGAAAATAGCTAGTGTGGCTACCAATATGAAAATAACACAAAAATGTCGCCCTCAAACACGCACAACACAAACATTGACACATTGGCTCAGAAAAATAGAACTGACACACACACACACTCAGACTCACTAACATACATACGCATACTCAGTGATCATTTGCTACGGCGTGTGTGACACAATGACACACTGACACACACACACACACTGACACACACACACACACACACACACACACACACAAGCTCGCGGCCAATTGGCAAGAACCACGACGCACGATGACCACACAGAAATGTGAAGGACACTACAAAACACACACGCACATACACACGCACATACACACACATACACGCATACAAGCAGAACAGAGCGTGTATGTATGCGTGTATGCTATGTGTGTATGCAATTCACATACAAGCATTCGATGTTTTAGATGTGTCTAAAATAAAATAAAATCCACAAATATGAAACAATATTGAATAACAAAAAACAAATTAAATATATAATTGTGCAAATAAATATTTCAGTAATAATAGTTATGAAGTAATGCATATTAAATAATATCAATTTCTTTAGGTAATATTTGCATTTTTCTGTATAGTTCAGTCACGTTGGTTTTTGTGTCGACAAAATACCTTCCCAGTATTTGCCAATATGTTCCCAAATTCCCTCCATAGACCTACATGACATATTTTGTATAAGCGGAGACGCAAACAGACACACAAATCGTAAAGCACAATAGAGCACAAGGACAACAACACCCATCCACACACACACACACACACACACACACAAAACCATGTGCACGTACCCCTGCAAACTCTGCAAGATTATATGCACGCTGCGTTGCAACTTGTGATTGTGGTGGAGTGCCGCGTCAAAACCAGTGGTAACCAAACTCATATAGGCACACATAAACAAGGTACAGGGATAAAAGTTAAAAGGTTAAAGGCCTCAAGTGACAGCTGCTACACGGGAAGAAGTCGAAGCTTATGAACACACACAGGTGTGTCCCGTGCAGCTCACTGCCACCGCAGAACCAACCCTCTCCACGCTATGACGACACAAGGACGGAAGACGTATTAGAGAGGGCCACCTCCCCAGAATGCATGACACAACACATGACTGATATCTGGTACCATTTACTGCTGGGTGGACAGGGGCTGTTGGATTATAAAATTCGGCCTCAAGAAATTCTCCTACGCCGGGATTCGAACCACGGACCTCACGCTTGTGAGGCAGGTGTGCTACCACACCACGGAGTCCGGAGATATGTATAAGAGATATATCACCGTGGCTCCCTCAATTCTAACGCGAAAATTATATAGCATGGGAAGAAATGGTCAATCGCAATTAAACATGGACAATTTTTTGCGGATGGGTATATCAATCAAGCGATTGTTCAGGTTACATATAGGAGGTTGTCTGTCAGAATCATGCCAAACTAATACTGCTACAGTGCAGCTGCCTCTCGCCCATATTTTTGTAATATAATGATATAATATAATGTAATATAATGATCAACGATACTGGAGCCAACATGGCAACAGGTGTGAATTATTCTCTATAGGCAGATGATAGCGATATATGGGCCCAACGTGTGAGTGAGCAAGCGGCACATTTTCGCCTGCAAACCACATATACACAAACCAATTATATTTGGTCTAATGGTCTTATTCACAGGAGAACAAATGTTTTCTAATTTTCTGCTGCATGCTATTTTTTCACACATTCGTACGTATTTTGATCTGCTGAATCCAAATCTGAGCTCGGTTTAGCTCTGCATGCTCCAGTTTTTATGCAATTTTGATTTTTTTGATGCAGTAGGAAATCCCTGTTTTTTATTGTTGTCACAATGGCACATTGCCTGCCATGCTTATACTGGCTAACCGGCAAGTGATTTGCTGCTGAAATGTTTTAAGATAGTGTGTGATGGTGTAAAGCGAAGGAGAGAGTGAGGGATTGTGTGTGAATGAGTATGCCAACATGTTAGTGTGCTTCTGTTTGTGTGAGGCTTTTCTTGTACGATTGTGTGTTTGCAAATTGTATATGTCCTGCGACAGTGTGTGCGCGCGCGTGTGTGTGTATGCCCTGTGATTAAAAACTGTGATTCGCCTGCTAAAATACCACGAGCACAACTGGACAATTTGTGTGGGCCTCAACATAGTCAATTTCCTCATAGGTCACAAAGAGTATTCACGAAGTAACCCGGCTATCTGTGCATGAGGGACAGTAGAGCTCAAGAGAGGCACTGCATCCAGAAGGAATGACCCATGTATGAGACTAAAAGCAGACATACCAAATATTGTCCACAATCCAATTGCCAGTCGAGAAAATATCACATCTCCCTCCCTAGTGATAGCAAAAGAGCTCACAACTATGAAACCCTTGTAGCGAGCATGTTAGCTTTTCGTGACCTTGGATAAAACATGAATGTCAAACTACATTACTTGTACAGTCATCTTAATAGATTCCCTCATAATTTAGCAGCTGTAAGTGACGAGCAAGGTGAGCGCTTCCATCAGGATCTCAATAACATGGAAGAGCGTTACCAAGGGAGATGGGACAAATATATGGCAGATTTCTGCTGCAGCATCAAACGCGAACATCCTGATAATATCCACAGCTTATATCTATCGATAATCTAGCAACTCCCAGGTACTTAACAGCATCATCAACAATGTGTATGATGAGCTGCGCATTCACCGCACTCTCAACGTTCTCGCACCTCCACAAATATGCATTGCTTGGATCATCGATCGATCCAGCCAGAACATTAACAAACTCCGTTGCAGAAACATCGCTCTCGTCCGCCATTAGGAAAATTGTCTTTTTATCCAATTTCCTTCTCACTGAGTCAAACTCGTCCTATGCCAGCTTGTAAATAACACGAAACAACTTCTACCGAACAAAATTAATGTGTATTAAGACAAGCGCGCGCGGGACATCGTCCTGGACACTGTCCCACGAGCGCCTACAAGACCACACCGCTCGCAAGCACACCTCAGGACCGACTCCCCATTTCCCCTAGCTACAGTCACCGACAAAGTTCAGCACACACACAATCACACGCATACACATACACACACGTGCACACCATCCGCCTGTACAACCAGTGCTGCGCATACAGACATGCACGCATTCACAAACAAACATCTACCGCTCGCGCAAAGACCACAGCCACACAAACACGCAAACACTTTTACTCGCCCTAACATAAAGACTTACATACGCAAACATCATAGCCCAAACACACACACAGACACACTAATAGCTCAGCAATATACCACAGCTTATTCACGATATTTCTGCACGAGCTTGCAGATGGTACATTATTTCCAGTATCTTGGAAAATTTCCCTGAAACTGGGATGCGACAGCTTATGCAAAGGAATATTTGCCTCAAGAAAGGCATTCAACAGCTATTCCGAGAAGTCGCTGTATTCTCCTGAATCAACACCTGCTTTGATGTGCTTCGTAGCGCACTCGGCAATAACCTTTGATGTTTACCGGTGGCACGATGTTTGTCCACATAGTGACGTTTCTCATATCTAAGAATGACATAATATGACAGAGTATGACAAAGTATGCATACAAGTTCATTCTTGACAGAAATAGCAAACCGCAAAATTCGGCTACGATCGAACTCATTTTAGATGTGCCACTTTTTGCGATTTTAGACATATCGGTTGATAAATGGATTCACAAATTCGGACTAACACCGTGATAGCAACTCACACACGCTTCAACAAGACAATCGACTTTGTGAGCTGCATAATTATTTCATATGGCAGTGAAGTACCTCTGTCGAGTTGTCACGTGTTGTACGTGTGTGAGTGCCCACGTCTACAAGTAAGAATAATTTGCTGACTTTATTATTATAAGGGCGCACTGATTAGTCTCTTGAGCTCAACCGGGAGAAAATGACACTGTCTCACGCTGCAAACATCACATGATATTCCCTGTCTCGTGCGTATTGACAAGTGTTACTGTGCAGTATCGAGTATAAAGAGTTCAGATGTTGTACTATCCCACGCTCCAAACATGTACTTTGGCTCATGTGAATTTGTAAATATGAAGAGAAACAATATCCAAAAGCGTATCCAAAAGCATATACATTAGCCAGTACCACAGAACAGAATCTAATAGCAATAGCAAACAAGTTGGCAATAAATATCAAGCAAATGTAAGCTTAATAAGCAATTTACATGTGCAAGCAAGCAAATGTAAAATTTTGACAGCCAAACAAATGGCAAGTTTTCATCTTCAGAGCTTATATATCATCCAATTTTCCTTCTTATTCTAATTTACTTTCCATGCCTGGAAAAAGTTACCAAAACCCGTGATCAAGTAACAAAATAACTAAAATATGCTAAATAACAAAAATACAACATTTCATACAATTTTAGGCATCTTATGAAAAAGTGACCTCTAGATGAAAAAGTAACTTTATTAACCTTTGACAGCCCTAATGATAATTTTAACAGTAAACATTTTAGTGATAAAACTAGAGTATTACTTGAGCCAATATGTTGTAAAATGATGTTAAGTTAGAAATATGTTTCGGAAACATTCTGATGAAAAAGCCTCATCGTTTTTCATCATTTTTCATTGTGGTTATTTCGTGTTTGAGTTCTGAATTATTCCGCACGACGGGCAGGTTTGAATATGAAGCTATTTGAGGAAAACTATTTTGCCAAAAAAATAAAAATATTCACATTTAGATTTTTCTATTGGTTAAGACTATTTATGGCTTTACAATTTTCTCATCTGGTTAAGATTTTGTATGGGTTTACTTTTTTCATTTTAAATTTGTATTCTTTTTCTTTTATGAAATGAATATGAATTTAATTGTATGAATCGTTCGGCGCGACGGGCGCATTTAAATGCTAGGTTGTGAAATAGCAGCATTATTAGTGAGCCCATCTTCGAAGTAAGTCTTTGGGGCCTTCTAAAGGATTAAAAACCGATTTAAAAGATCAAGATTTAAAATCCGGACGAAATTGACGAGGAGTGAAAAAGCATTAGACAAAATCATAAGTTATGACGTACATTGTCTGCTGTGTATTGTGTGTACAAACACGAAACATTCACACACAGTCACACACACATACACACACACACACGCACACATGCACACACAAGTTGCAAAAGCTACAGTAAACAATCGTGAAGACAGTGGGTCTCAGCACACACTGCAAAACCCCACTGCACTGCAAAACCACCACTCCAATCGCCCCACTGCAAAACGCACACAAAAACACTGTTTTGTCGCGTAGAGTAGTGGAGCCTGTATATACAATTGTAATGTGAATTGAAAATGTATAATGTGATGTTAGTTTGTTGTTGACGTGCTTGTGTGTTTCGCTTTGCTGGGCTTTGATTGGCTGTTGCAATGATGACGTAGTGGTATAAAACGAAGCAGAAATTGCACTAAAACGGGGACGCACAGGCAGTGTGTTTACTGACGCACACTGTTGTGGATGTATTGAGAGTGAATTGTTGGGGCTGCATTGTGAATTTGATCGAGACTGTTTTATTTCATGTTTTGTGTTAATTGCTGGTTTAAACATATCTGTTATCCCTACAGTCCATCTGTTGAGCTGTGTAGTTGTTCCAATGACACAATTTAGTCACAAAAACAGTGAAAACTATGTGCTATTCTAAGATATCCAGCTTGGTTTCAACGAAAACAGCTGAGCTTGTTAAAGGTTAGGTTAGATCTGTAAGAAATAAACATACACACATACGCACACACACAAGTCTTGGAGCCACTTTGCCATTGAGAACTGGTCGGTAATGTTTGATGGAGTTTCCGGCGAGCCGACTGTTCTAGTTTTTCCCGATACTGTGAGTTGGACGATGAAGGTGATATGGGATCCACAACAGAATATTTATAAAAAAAATACAAGAATCATTCCAACGAGCCGCTGTCGCGAGCATTCCCCGTAGGTGTGGTCCACCGAGAAGACGACCAGTGCCGTGGTTCAGCGATGAGTGCCGCCGAGCGATTGCTCGACGCAAACGACCGCTGCGGCGGCACCAACGTCGGAACACCAGTAAATCACGAGCTGAACTCTGCAGGGAGATATCCAAGGCCGAAGTATTATACGGAATGCCAAAATCCTGTCATGGCAAATATTTTTAAACACTTTTACATCTTCCACACCGTTGACTCAGATTTGGCAAAATATCAGGCGATTATATGGCACATTACCTCAAAAATCATCCCCGATATTACTGATACAAGGGCAAATGGTTGCAGAACCGAGGGCGGTCTGTAACGCACTGGCACTGCATTTCCAGGTGCTTACCTCAGCAATGGGAAATACTGCAGGGCTAAGTGCGACGCCACAGTCATCTCGGTTACTCCCAGAAAACGCCTTTCTCACCAATCATCAACTAGAGTACAACAATACTTTCACGTATTATGAACTCCCTATGGCCATTTCTAAATCGGGCAACACTTCTGCTGGACCGGATGATATCCATTATGAGTTTTAAGACACGCTTCATCATGCTTTAAACATCATATTTTAACGTTTTTTAATAAACTCTGGACAAGCCACTGATTCCCAGACGTGTGGAGGAAGAGTACCGTTGTGCCTATTTTGAAGAAGGGAAAATCGAAGGTACATGCATCGTCGTACAGGCCCATCACTCTCACCAGCTGTTTGGGTAAGCTGCTGGAACGCATGGTTGCCCACAGGTTGTCATACCTGGCCGAGACTCACCACCTCATAGACAGGCACCAAAGCGGTTTTCGGCCCGACTGCGCCGCGGTTGACCAAGTTGTACGGTTAGAAAAAGACATACGTCAAGGTTTTGCCAACAAACAATGCACGGTGGTCGTGTATTTAGACATGTCGAACGCGTACGACTCAGTCACACCAGAACTGCTCCTATATAAGCTGCATAATATGGGTTTCCGTGGGCACATGGCGCTCTACCTGAGGAATTTTGTGCTTGGTGAGAAACGCTTTCGAGTGAGGCTCAACAATACGTTTTACGATTGGCATACATCAACGGTAGGACTTCCACAGGGCAGTTGTATTCCACCATTACTTGTTAACCTCATGATTAATGATATTTCCAATGATCTTCCATCGTGTGTTTCATACTCCTTGTACGCCGAATATAGTGTCATTTGGCTCCACGGTAATGACATGAACCATATACATTTTGCGCTGCAGAAATCCCTCCATATTTTGACTAGTTGGGCTCATAGAAACGGGTTCAAGTTCTCGGCTAGCAAATCGTCGGCCGTGGTGTACACCGTTGACGGTCACAAATTGCACCAACCACTTACGCTGGCCGGGGAACAAATCTCACAAAGATCTCACAGGTTCCTCGGAGTGACAATAGATAGCAACTTGAGCATGCGTGAGCATGTTAATTGTCTCAGAATCAGGTGTCTAAAGCGCGTGAACATTCTGCGGGTAGTGCCCGGCAATATTTTCGCGGCCGGAAGTCAGGCGGTGTTGCAGCGACTATACAAGACCTTGATCTTGCCAACATGGACTACGGAGTGCAGGTGTACTCCGCGGCTAGTCCATCAGTCCTCCACCGCCTGGAGACGGTACAGAATGAGTGCTTGCGGATCATCACGGGTGCATACAGGACGTCACCAGTGCAAGCTTTACGCGCATACACCGGCATAGCGGCTCTAGACGTGAGGAGTGTACAAATTATGTTGAGATATGCACTGAAAATTAATACAAACAGCACGCATACATTGAGAGGGGTCATTAACTTTAACGACAGTGACTATCACTCTGATCATCATCACACTGCCCATTCTATTCGTAAGCGTATTCTGGCGTGTTCTTTCAGTAGGCGGGTTCTCATCTACATCAACGATCTGGGCATCCCTATTCCCTCGTCAATCTGCACATATACTCCGATGCCGCCCTGGGCCACACTCCTCCCAGACGTCACGTATATATCGTCGACGAGCGTATCATCCATCACTGACGCGGAAGTGAGGTCTTTGTGCACGGAGTTGATCGCCAATAGGAGTCACTGTGTGCATTTATATACCGATGGGTCGAAAGTGGGCGACAAAGTGGGCTGTGCTGTCTTCGTGTCAAGTGTGCCCCAGCAGCAGGTGTTTCGATACCGCCTACTGGCATACGTTTTTTATTTTCATGCGGAGTTATAGCCCTCTATCGTGCCCTGATGCTGGTAAACACTTTGAACCAAAATACCACAGTCATTTTCACAGACTCCAAATCATCACTCCAGCACATTTCACAAACATCATCGCATGATTTTATTCATCATCGCATTTTAACCTTGTATCATAAATTGACACATGCAGGTAGAACATGTGAATTCGTCTGGATCCCGGGCCACAAGGGCATTCCTGGTAACGAATGCGCGGATCGCGAAGCTAAATTAGCCCTGAACGAGGTTGAGGTGGAAGATTATCCCTTCAACAAGAGTCTTGTGTACTCCCTCGTAGACCAGCACGTGTCCAGGTTTTGGCAGCAACGTTGGCAACAGATGCGAAACCATATATGTATGCTCTTGGTCGAATTACCGATCAGGTAGGCCCTCAGCCCATATCAATGGACGTCTCTCCTAGACAAGAGAGGCTGATGACCAGACTGCGAATTGGCCACACGAGATTAACGCACGGTTACCTGATAGATAATCTGCCGCCTCCAGTCTGTGCTCAATGTAACATTTTCTGATAGACTGTGTGCTCTATAGCAGTGCTTCTCAAACTATATGATGTGGCGGACCGGCAGGTTTTTTTTCAATGTGTCAGGGACCGGCAAGTGAAGCAATATTCAGTAAATAGTAATAGTAATATTCATATGTTAATAATAATAGTAGAATAATAGTAATATTCATATATGAAACTATGAAACCATGATAATATAAAACTAAAATGAAAATGTAAAAAAACCGAGTCAGATATTCTGGCAGTCTCCCGTGGCATGGAGTTTGACTACTGTTTCTTTCTTTTCTGGAAAATCTCCACGTACCGGTAAACGATAACTCGCGTACCGTCACCGGTACGCGTACCACACTTTGAGTAGCACTGCTCTATAGCTCCCAGCGCCAGCATCTCATATCTCACTGCGCTCGTCAACGACAGGAGCCGAGCGTCAAAACAGTTTAGGGTTCAGGAAATTCAGAGACGTATAGATTGGTTTTAGATTTTCTTCGTGAAACTGGCCTCGACAGTGCACTATGACGTGGACTGACGGTGATTTCAGTTCAGTTATAAAAAAGTTGTATTGGTCACACATATCGTCATCCTTTTAATAATTTTTATAGCATCGTTTTATTATATAGACAACTCCTTGCCCAATTCCTCATGGTTTTGACTTGACGAATGACAACGTTTCCGTGATAACGTTTCTGGCGCGAAATGGTCGATTTCGGCTGAAGCGCTTTTCCAACAACAACAACATGTTATGTATGCTACGATCGTTCAATTTTGTTCTTATGCCCTTGTTCATGTCGCTCGACACCCGTTTGCCGTATATTGCACTGCGTCTCATGTTTCCGGTTGCGTATGTACGGATGTTTTGCGAATGTTTTTTTGTTGTTGCGCACCTTGTATTTCGTTTACGCTCCGCTTCTCGGAGGGGAGTCATGTGGGACGCGTATTTCTGTGTTAAATCTGAATATTTTGTTGGAGATTAGTTGTCGATTAATATGATGTATATTTCGTGCTGGTAAATGCTTAATGTTTTATCTAGATTACTTGTAATGTTCGCGATTTTCTGAAGTTCCTGAATCGTCGTATTTTCTGCGCCATTAAAGGTTACCTCAAGTATGAGCGGCGTATTAAAAGTTGAAATGCGTTGTTCCCTTGTTAAACTGTAACGTAATTATATTTTTGTGTGAGTGTCGTTTACTTATTTGAAACTGAGTTGATTTGCATTTTTTGTTAACGACAGGTGTAGGTGACGATGACGCTGACGATGTGCTTGTTTTCTCACGCGACTCAGACGAGCATCAGCGTCATCTACGTCAAGTCTTTGAGGTGTTGCGGCAGCATTCGTTGCGTATCAAGGCGGAGAAATGTGTATTCAGTGTGAATGAGCTGGAATTTCTAGGCTACGAAGTCACCTCGCAGGGAATTCATCCGTCGCCGTCCAAGGTATCCGCTCTGACTGAGCAGGAGCCTCCGACCTCTTCACACGAGCTGCGACGTTTTCTTGGAGCTACAGGCTTCTATCGTCGCATGATTCCACGGTACGCTGAAATTGTCTGTCCACTTACCGAAAGGGTTAGGAAAGAACCAAACAACAAAACATTGATGCTGGACGACAATGAATTGGCAGCTGTTGCAGCTTGTAAGAAAGCTTTGACTGTATCTGTGTGCTTACATCATCAACTGCCCACATGCACGACTTATCAGTTGGTCACTGATAGTTCTCAGGTGGCAGTAGGAGCAGCCTTGCATCAAATGATTGACGGTAAAGCGTACCTGGTGGAGCTGTTTTCCAAGAAACTATCCGACACTCAAAAACGATATTCAACATTTGACCGCGAGTTACTTGCTGCATACCTTGCGGTGTTACAATTTCGACACTTGATCGAAGGCCAGCACGTGACCTTGCCTACGGATAATCGCCCTTTGGTCGGAGCGTTCAATAGTAGAAAACCAGATAAACTAGACAGACAACAAAGACATCTTTCGCTGCTTACAGAGTACGTTGCAGAAGTCAACTTCATATCCGGCACGGACAACATAGTAGCAGATTGCTTGTCACGACCAGTGGGAGTTTGTGAAGTCCACACTGCAGTATCTTCAACTGTCAATTCAACATCACCGAGCCAAGTTCAAGGTCAGTCACACATCACAAATCATGTGCATGTTGATGCGTTTGATCTGCCGGCTATCGCCGAGCAACAAGAAACAGACGTTGAAATTAAACATTTCATTGACAAACTACGCAAATTCTCGTGTGGTGAATGTAACTTGTACTGTGATATGTCTTTAGCAACAGCGCGACCATTTGTACCGCAGTCACTCAGACTGGCGATTTTCAATCATTTGCACGGTATGTCACATGCTGGCGTGAAGGCTACGCTACGTCTTGTAAAAGATCGTTATTTTTGGCCTGGTATGGACAAGCAGATAAGAGACTGGACTAGATCTTGTACAGCATGTCAATCTGCGAAAGTGCATCGACACACCAAGCAACAGTCACACCAATGTGCATACCATCTGCTCGCTTCTCAACAGTGCACATTGATATTGTTGGTCCACTGCCACCGTCTCGTCAATACGGTCAGTCGTAGTGTTCACCCTGTCGATATTTACTCACTTGTATAGACCGCTGTACTCGTTGGATGAAAGCTGTGCCATTGGAAGATATAACAGCAGTATCGGTGTCAACAGCGTTCCTCAACACATGGGTGTCCAGGTTCGGTGTACCCCTATACGTAATCACTGACCGTGGATCTCAATTTGAGTCCGATTTGTTTCAGCATTTGTCGCGTATCATAGGGTTTCACCGCTTGCGCACGACGTCATACCACCAGCAGTGCAACGGTATGGTGGAGCGGCTGCACCGCACGTTGAAAACGGCTGTCATCGCGAGGAAAGAAGACTGGATTCAGGCGTTGCCGGTCGTCCTCCTTGGTCTGCGCTTAGAGATGCGACCTCAAAAAAAACCGACGGTTTTTTTTAAAAAAAACCGTTTTTTTTGTCAAAAAAAACCGCGACCAAAAAAAACACGTTCTTTTTGGTTTTTTTTGAAGAGTCATGCAAAGAATTCAAATTATGGAAATGATATATTTGGGATGTTAAATGAATTATTTTTATCGACACATTGGTTATTCATGCTATTAGTGTCCCTATCAAATTGAATTATCATTAAATATGCACAATATAATTATTATAATGTGTCTGAAAAGCCTAATATCATTGTTTGCACGGTACTGTGCGGCACTTCTATGTACAGTACAGTTTTGCGTTCAATTATTGAGTTAATCATTGTGTAAGAAAGCAGGGTTTGAGAACCGTTTTTGATGCTAAAATCTGAAACTGTTTTAAAAAGAACAACAGGTGGCATAATTTATTTTTATTTTTTACACATTAACTTTTTACTGCCAGAAATTAACTACGTTGGTTATAATAAGTTTCATTATTTCCTTCAGCAGATCAATTATTTGCAAATATAAGAGTACAAACACTGCAAATATGTACACAGATACTACGAATATGCACACAAACTTAGTGTCCCTAATGCGACTACGAATAAAAGCGGGTCGCAGTGGCAACGGACCAGAAAAACGCACAATATTTTCGTGTAGGAAAAAAAAACAACTGAGGAAATATATTTGATGTACAAAAAAGTATTTTAACACAAATAACTACATCAAGGAAACCATCATCCATAAAACCAGTTCTAAAATAGGTTAATAATAAAAAAAACACTTAATTTGGTTAAACTTTCCTTGATCTGCCGCCAATTTTTTTCGCATTCTCTACATCTACGAAAACAGTTTTTCAAAAAAATCTATTTTGAAAAAAAAGGTTTAAAAGAACAGCTTGAATCAAGTGGTTTAACCAGCCGCTTATACGTACCAGCAGGCTACTTGCTATACAAAAGTTATTTGAACGTACATCAATCAAATCTATCTTACATAGATACTGTTTTAGAAAACATTGTTTCATTAAAAAGCGTTAGTTTAAATGAACGTTTGTCAAAAAAAACACTTGACCAACCAATTAGCTTGCCTTGTTCTGCTGCCAACATTTTCTGGACCTGTACATTAATAAAACCAATTTAAAACCAGTTTGAAAAACATCATTGCATTTTTTCATAAAAAACATGGTTTCTTTTAAAAAAACATGATTATTCAATGAATTTGTTTTGTTATGCAGACAAATTATTTCAAATATCCACATAATTAGAACCATCTTTAAAAACATGGGTTTTTTCAATGAAAAAAAACTTAACCACCGGACCCGGATGCACTTTCAAACAGTCTCCTGAGGTATTTATTGATAAATATTCTTGTTTTTTATACTATTTCAAATTTTCTTTGAAATAAGACACGTAAAGATGTACAAAACATCAATTGAACTCATTTCTACGTACTAAAATCTAACATCCGATGACAATTGAGGCTAATTCTAAAAAAAACCAAAAAAAACAAAAAAAACCTAAAAAAAACATGTTTTTTTTGCAAAAAAAACCGCAACCAAAAAAAACGGTTTTTTTTGCATCACTATCTGCGCTGCGTATCGAACGAGTCTACACTGTCACCATTCACAGCGGTAACAGGTGGGGAACTGCTGTACCCACGTGTTGCCGTACCAGCAGAAGCAGTGTCTGATAAGTGTCAGGTAGATTTCATTCGCAATCTCGCTCGACACATGCGTCAAATAGATTTTTCTAATGTCAGTGATGGTAGATGTCACTCTTCCAGGGCCACAGAGTACATTCCAAAGGCACTTCAAACCTGCACTCATGTGTGGGTAAGGGTGGACCGAGTTAGAAAGCCATTAGAGGCTCCCTACTCTGGCCCCATGAAAGTGTTACGGCGTAACATAAAAACGTTCGAAGTTGAATCATCTACCGGCGTGAGACAGACTGTGTCAGTTGATCGAGTGAAGCCAGCGGTGCTGCGTGCAACAACGTGTGATACAGGATCAACAAGTGCAGAAGAACAAGTGAATGTGTCCGCAGGTGATGTACAAAATACGGTTTCAGACTCAGTGGCACCGCTTCCTGCTCCGAGAGCAGCAAAGCGCTGCACCACCACGTTGAAAAGGAACCCAGTCACCTGTGAAATTGTACCATCGGATCGACCAGTGAACCAGTCGACAGATAAACCTGTCCCTGCTCCACGGTATGCAGCGCCCTCTGGGGTGTCAAGATCAGGACGTACAGTGAAATTCAAACATCGTCCGGATTTTTATTATTATTAACATATGTCTTTACAGTCATCTTGATTAGTTTGTGTCGTGTTTGTAATAGTGCTTGCACGCTTATGTGAACGTGTAACGTTTACGAGCCGTCTGCTATATGGCGTGATTGTGTAACCTGCATGCTTGCAGTCATGTTTTGATATATATTGTCATGTGCGGTACATGAACATGCGCTATCCATTCAGAGATGTTGTGCGTTTTGCGGGTGTGTTGATATTTGTTTCTGTGTCAAGTTTCGTTGAATGAAATTACTAGGCGTGCGAAGACGCGCGTATGTATGGTAGACGTGTGTATATGTGTACTTGTGTATGCTTGTTGTATGTGCGTGTACGAGTATTCGCACACGTATTTCTTTTAGAACATGATTTTCCTGTATCATAGCTATGTTTGATATATGTGACGCTCCGCTTCGGAAGGTTGGAGTAGTGTAGCGCCGATGTTCGTATTTTGTCATGCGTGAATTGGTACACTCGTTGGAATATATTTAATTTCGTTTAAACTATATATTATATACCTTTGTTATTTACGCAGCATTATTTAATTCACATGTATATTTGTATTTTCGTCATTGTTAATGTAAGTACGGTTTACTACTGACAAATGGTTGAAACCCACTTGGTGGATTATTGTACCCGTAAGTGACCTCCGCCCACCTAGTAGTTGACTTGTGTTGTGTCAAGGCAATAAACCACTTGCTCACTGAACGTTGTGGTGTTAACATTGTGCTCCTGATACAACCGCAACTTCAACTGCATATGCTTGAGATAAAACACATTTTTGTGAATGAATTTTTGTTGAAATAGTATGAAAAAATTCACAAATGTATGACAATCATTCTCCTCAGTTTCAGAGATACGTATATACGAACATGATAATAAGTTTAAAACTGCATTTGAATACTCATAACACTGTTTTACAGTATAAAATATTAATATCAAGATATGATTAGTCAACTTCAAAATGAGACTAATCAACTTCAAAATGAGACTGAAACATTGCGTTGAACTGAAAATAATAAGCTGAAGACATTTTCGAATATTTTATTATGATTTTAATGTTTTTTCACGAAATAAAATCGCCGAATAAATCACCCAACTCTTGATTATTTTTAATAAATTTGTCTAATAAGTGATATATTTGTGAAAAGCTCTTGAGTTTCTGCTTCAGGCCGGTTATAGCTGGAATATTGAAGGCTGACGCTGTGTTTTCGTTTCCCGCATCACATAATTGCATTGCCTGTTTTGATATCACAGTTGTTTTTGAGCCAATTATAATGAGCGGGTGTACCGTGAATTATATAAAAAAAATCCGACTCCAAAGACAAAAAAATTTCAAATAGTGGCTGCGCATTCGGCGGGCGGTGACTGGAGGCAGCTGGCTAGAACGTTGGGAGTCGCCAAATCAACTGCTTATCGCTGGATATCTAATGAAGACCATGAAGACTCTCGTGGAGGCTCAAGGCAAAGGAAAATACATGAGGGCCACATAAAGTGTATGGAAGATTGTGTGGAGGAAAACCCGCGTATTACGCTAAAAAAAATAACGGAGGGAATTCGCCAGCAATTCAACGTACTGGTTTCTAAGGAGTGTATTCGCCGTCAGCTTGAAAATATGCTCGTCACAATCAACCAAATAGGATTTGAACCTGAAAGGGCAAACTCAACACAAAACAAGCAGAAACGAGCAGAATATGCAAGGAGATTGTTGGAACTGCAATCCAACATGCTCCCCGTCATATATATGGACGAAACCAACTTCAATATGTTTATTTCGCGCAATTACGGTCGATCAAGAACCGGGTCACGATGCACGACCGTCGCAGCTGGTAGTCGTGGAGCAAACGTGCATGTTAATGGCTGCATAACCAATCAAGGACTTCTTCATCATCAAATCCGCCGAGGATCGCACAAAATCAATGTTGTGAACGAGTTTGTGCGCCAATGTCTCCAGGCGGCAAAATAACTTTTGGTGGGCCCGTGGTGCTTGTGGTTGATAATGCACCATGTCACAATCAAATTGAGCTAGTGTTCGCCGAGGACGAGTACAAACCTCATCATTTGCTACGTCTGCCTCCATACAGCCCGATGATGAATGTCATCGAGATGGTGTGGTCCCAATTGAAGAGCGAGGTGAAAAGAAAACTAGCCGACCAGCTGCCAACAATTTTGACTAGCAGAAATTATGTCATTTCGCAAGCAAAACAAATATTATCAGCATTGGAGGCGATAATTTCGGAGAGTTTAGGAAATGTGAGAGCACAGAATTGAGCCCGCTGTATTGCACACGTTCAACAACATCTCTCGTCTGCACTGGAGATGCGAAATGTGTTGTTTTAATGCTACCATGTACATAGATAAACTGAAGTTTGTTGTGTTTCTTTGAATAAATGAAAAATGTATCTTAATTTGTCTCTCGTAATGATTTACAGAAAACAATCACAGTATTAGTCATAGCTGCAACTGCAAAGTCTTGAAGGCTTTAATGCAGTGACTATTAATTGAACTAATAATTTCAACTTGCCTGTTCTTACTTTGTTCCCTTTCATATATCATTCAACATGGAGTTAGCTCGCAAAAGAGAGGAAATTTCAACTTAGCATGCTCACAGTTAAGTATATAGTTGAAGTTATAATTGTTTTGTCAACAAATATCCGTATACTTTTAGTGTTATGGGTGATTTATTCCTATACATTTGTTTACTCTTATATTATGATATATTCTTATGCAGTTATTGCTATTTGAATGAACTTTTGAAGCATATAAAATATTCCTCTACCACACAAAACAATTATTTGCCAATAAGTACGCTAAATTGTATTCCAGATACTTAATACTGAACACTTAAGGTTATTCTACTGGAGCTCAATTAGCTAATTCAAATTACTGTAATTTCATTGCTAAATGAAAAAATAATACACAGATTAGTCATGATTATTGTATTTATTAGTTTTTATGTTTTAATATATTTTTTGTTTTTAATTAATTACAATAATGCAAGTAAAGTGATAAAGAACACTGTCTCATTTTGATGTTGACTATTCTCATTTTGAAGTTGATTATTCTCATTTTGAAGTTGACCATTCTCCTTTTGAAGTTGATTAGTCCTATTTTGAAGTTGAAATGGTATAGATCTCAATTTGCCTCATACGCGAGCGTCGTTACATTTACTAGACACATGCGTTAGGAGCGAATGCAAGCTATAGCGTCTGTGAAGACACATATACAGATTGTTTAATTCGCTCACTATATGAAGCTGTAGGTAGCGAGCGAGGCCAAAAAGACAAAACGCTGGTATATTCACGAGTAGCAACCACAAGCAAATACGAAACACCAAAAAGATCCACGGAGTCCACGGAGTCCACCCCATCCAGTAGCATGGGAATAGTGCTTGCACTCTTCCCATGCTACTGGATTTGCCTGTAATTAATAATAATAATAAAATCTGCGGCGACCAGCATGCACTGGTGCGGCACTGCCTGTGTCTATAGCGTGACTCACTTTGTGATTGCGTACACTCACCGCTGCTTTATGTGGCACCGTCAAGCTTGAGAACTCCGACAACAATTTTCGCACAGGAACAGAGAACCTGGACCTGTCGTTAACAGTTATGCACGGAATATGAGCTGGCGCAGGCTTGGCTGGCGCGCTCAGTAGTGTGACTGAATCTCTCAGACATCGCAGACTGCAGTCGACGGCCAGACGGTGATGACACAGGAAATCGTTGCCCAGAAGTGGCTCAGTCACTTCGGCTACTACGAATGTCCATGTGAACACGCGACGAAGTGCTTGAAAAGATATATCCACTGTGACTTCACCGTGTACACGTATTCTGTCACCGCCGGCTGATGTCAAAGTTACGCTTGTTGGTTGGAGAACAGAAGACACAGAGGTGGGTGCCAAAAGCGACACCCCAGCACCAGTGTCAACAATAAAATTGATTTTTTTATCACCAACCTTAGCAGCGACCTTCAACAGCGGCAGACCCTGGGTCGCGTACACAGATGCCTGCCTCGTTAGTTTTCCTGCTGCCTTTCTGTTGAGTTTTCGCGTGACGCAGGTCGTGAGGATGACTGCATTAGAATATCACGGCGCTTATTCGGCCATCGACACCATGGCTTGCAGTATCTGGCTTTTGAACCATAGAACAGATGAGCTCTGCACACCTTGGGGCGTTGGCCGGCATGATATGGGCGCAATGATGATGATTGCAGCGACGATGATTCCGCTGTGTTTCTCACTCTGCTGTTGAAAAAACTCGTCGACGGCGCCTCATTTCTTTGAGCTCTATCTGACACTGCCATGCATTGAACATTACTCACCAGCGGGACCAATTCATCAGCAAGCCTTGCTAGTTGCGACAATTCCATTTCTTTTTGAGCAGCTAGCACTGGTCCTATTGAGCTGGGCAGAAACTGAGTGAATTTATGTCTCACGAGGTCATCCGCCACTCCAGTTTTCCGAGCAATGCTCTGCAATTCACTGATGCGCGCGGATGGTCTGCCTGTCATTGCACGAGTTGAAATAAGTTCTTCAAACAGTTCTAGCTTCGTCCGTTCGTAAAACTGCAGAACTTCGCTCTTCAATGCAGTGAATTCTTGTTGTTTGAGAACTGCAGGAGACATCTGCGACAAAACATCCGGCGGTAGAGCTGCCATCACGTGGAAGAATTTTGTTACCTCGGACGTGATTCCCTGTAGGTAGAACTGTGCTTCAAGTGTCATGAACCAACCATCAACGGCTTTCTCCATAAATGGAGGTGCTTTGATGGATACACGATAGACTGGCTCAGCTGAATTATTTGCTTTAAGTTCGTCCATGTCGGGGTCACCAGTTGAAGTTGCGGTTGTATCAGGAGCACAATGTTAACACCACAACGTTCAGTGAGCAAGTGGTTTATTTCCTTGACACAGCACAAGTCAACTACTAGGTGGGCGGAGGTCACTTACGGGTACAATCCACCAAGTGGGTTTCAACCATTTGTCAGTAGTAAACCGTACTTACATTAACAATGACGAAAATACAAATATACATGTGAATTAAATAATGCTGCGTAAATAACAAAGGAATATAATATATAGTTTAAACGAAATTAAACATATTCCAACGAGTGTACCAATTCACGCATGACAAAATACGAACATCGGCGCTACACAGTCAATATTTAAATACGCACAATTGTTTACTGGAACTCAATTATATATAACATTTCATTGTTGTATTTGTACCACACTTACATGATTTATTTTTGTTTCGATCTATTTATTTATTTATATTTTGTGTTCGTATTATACTGTGGTATGTTTAGCTAATGTCATGAAAATACTTTCAGTAATAATTCACTGGATATATTGCGATAAACACCTTGGTCTCATTTTGAAGTTGACTATTCTCATTTTGAAGTTGATTATTCGCATTTTGAAGTTGAAATGGTATAGTGGTGCGAACTGTTTTTGACCATTAATATTGAAACGTGTTTTGCGTTTGATCAGTGTTATATTGTCACATATTTATATTCGTGGAAATATACTTTCTCAAACGCTGTTTGATCCGAAAAAGTCGATATTTATATTTAAAAAACGTCTTAATCGTGTATAAGACACCGCTTTTGTTTTAAAATTACACTTTACAAATAGGGGATCCCAAACTACATGGGTCAGTAACAGTTTTGTGTTCGATCCCGTGTTTGTGGACCTGAGCGCGCACGTGCTTGTGCTTGGCCGCAAAATCACGTCAAGGTCACGTCAAGGTCGCGGTAGTGTGACCTAGCAGATGACAGAGCGAACGGGCGTGTGCAGTGCGTACGAATGTATTTGACGAGCAGTGCTGCTTGTGACGTTGTTGCGCGTGCTGTACCCTTGTGCTTGAAGATTAGTATTGTGATGTTCGCGTTAGGTCATGTCTGACTTCACTCTGTGCGTGTGTGCTTGTGCGAGTATATGCATATATTTGTGCAATTTTAACCTCACAAGTTTGTGATATCTGATGAAAATTGTAATGAAAACATATATAAATTTCCAAATTCATTTGTAGCTGACCAAGACATGTATTTTCAGCTATTGGTGGCTATTTCATGCATGTTTCTGGAGAATTCGAATCTCTATGCTGAATAAAATTATATATTACTAAAAAAATGTTTCAGAGAAGTGTTGCCGAAAAATTGAAGGGGTATCTTATACACAGGAAAATACGGCCAACGATGAAAAATTGCATACATTAAATGTATTACATTTAAGAAATGATTTTTTTACAATAAAATTAATTAAAATAACGATTTTAAATACAATAAATAACCACTAAACAAATCACCTGAGCTTGATGTGAACACGCCGCAACTGCGCAATTTTTGTCGAGCGCGTCGTTGTTGTCGACAGTCGTGGCCATGTACAGTGTACGTTCAGTGATGCCAAACGCATCGACAGCGGTGTGAGTGTGTTTTTCGCACTGAAAAGCCGACCGCATTAGACATACATGGAATATGCAATATAATGGTTATAGCGGGGGTGGGCAACCCGCGGATCTAGAACCACATGCGGCTCCTGAGCAATGCCTAGTGGCTCCCTGGAACTTTTTCGAAAATGTTTGAAAATGGGAAAAAACGGGAGGGGAAAGACAGTTTTGTTATAAGGCTTTTGTAAGGCTTATAACGCTTATATATAAGGCTTATATGAGGCTTTCAATTTATTGCGGCTCCAGACATATTTGTATTTTTTGGTACATTTTGGTTAACAATTTGGTTAACAATTTGGGTTGCAGACTCCTGGGCTAGACAAACACTAGTAAAATATAAGTTGTCAAATGTTCTTCATTGTGCATCAATCAATGGGTCCAAATTAAATAGTAATAGTATTATGTCCAAAATAGCTATGTTTATTGATGCATGCCACAAATGTTTTCACCATACAAGACGCAATACCAATGAAAATACCTTTAAAGCCATTTATTCCCTGTATTAATTGCATTTGTATTATTTGCCCTAAGTTTGTTATGTAATTTCATTCATCGTCTATTTATAGTTTGGTATTATGTTTGACTTTTGTCGCCATCTTCATTGATCCTCATTTTCCCGACTAAACTCGTATTTCTCAAACTCTCTCTCTCTCGATATAAATATAATATTATATAAACAAGAAAGAAACAATTGCACAGTTCACAATTTACTCAACTCATTCGCAGCCCTGTCAGCCCTGTGTACACCTGTTTGTTTGTATGTCTGTGTGTTATGTTTACCCGTGTCGTTATGTATGTGTGTATGTGTGCGTGTGTGAATTTGTTGTTATTGGTGTTTTAAGCGCGCACCAGCCAGTTTAAGCTATATGGTGCACCCCACTGTGCGCCCATCTACAGTGGTGAATCCAGACAGACCCAAGCGGAGGTGTTGATGAACGAACCCGGGTCAGGATTCGAACCGCGAACCTCTGACACGAGAGTTCAGCGCTTAACCACTGAGCTACTCGGCAGCTCTGTGTGTGAGCTTATTTGTACATATATCCTGGTTGTGTTGTGTGTACAAATACAGTCGGTTCATAGCACTCACTCACGCCACATATTACTGATGCAAACTATTCTGCAAAAATGCAACACTACAGTGGACCAAAATAATTCACCATCTATGGGCATTTTAACTGTGCGTGTTTGTGTGCGTTATAGTTCGAAAAGACCTTATCGGTATTACTGGACGAGTTTGTCGGTGAGACCTGACTATCGAACGGTGTTGAAAAAGAGCGCGCACCAGGCGATTTCCGCCGAAAGATGCCAAGCCAGCGAGACAAAACCGACGCACGAAGCACAAACATAAACAGTTGACAAGTCCGTTGATAAGCTGACAACACACAAACACACACTCATACTCGCGCATACTCACTGTGTGCATAGCATGTCTATATGAAGCTTCAAGTTCCAGTTTGATTGAATACCTGTAGTCGAAAATATTAAATAGCATTACGTTGTTGACCGATGACCGATGTTGGATCAAATGATAGTCTGATATATCGTTGTTTTTGCAAATAGCTGCCTATGATGCACCATCCAACTCATTCTTATTGCTGTCTCTCCCAGTTCATTCTGCTATCTAGAGTTGGCGCATCAGCAGTGTGCGGCTTCTTTGGTCCTCGTACAGAGAACCGATCTCGCAGTCGGGGTCCAGGAAGCCCACCAGGTGAGAATACCAGGTGAGAATGAGACTTATAACTGCTGTGGGAAAATTACTCAAAAACATCCTAACTCAAGACTCTTTCCGCTATAAGAACTAGAAGTATAAGCATCAATACAAGCAGGATAAACAATAACACCCACCAACCAAAAACCAGCAAGCAAGCGAACCAAGCACTTGACTTACCGCGTGGACTCGAAAGTCGCTTGGCAGCTCTACAAAATTCTGCGTTGTAAATGTCTTCGCAAAGGCGTCACGCGATTTCGTGTTAATTCAGGGTGTTCTTCCTGTTGTTTGCATGTGTTTGCTCGTTTTGTACTGTTTGGTTAATACGTGATAGCACATCAATTATGTCGGTGGGTTTTTGCCTATGTTTAGAAATCTAACAGATTGAAAATAGTTTTGATAGTTTGCTTTTTGTTTGTTTTTGCTCGACTTGCCTCGTTTTGTGGAACGGTCATGCCTTGGATAAGTTTTGGTTTTTATTAACGGCTGTTAATTATAAAGCCTGAATTCTCACCACGAGAACCCATAATTTTGCTCCTAGATTGGTACGATTCTATTCTTGTCGCTGTTTTTACCACTTGCTATGTTTTTTCAGTGTGCTCGTATAGCTTCACCATACTTTTAACCACGAAATTGCTCAAGTATCCTGAGAATCCCTGTTAAATTTTGACCTATTTTCGCTGATGTCTGTTGAATATTAATTATTTGTTTGATGCATTGTGTGCGTGGTTATTTGTGTTGTTGCTGTTGTTATTAGCGTTTTAAGCGCGCACCAGCTTGTTGAGCTAATTATTACCCATCTCACAGCACCTCTTCACTTACTTATCGTTTGTTTGCCTCTTCTTTGCGTATGTATATTTTTGAACTATCATTTGATCCAATTACCCACTCGCTAACTGCATTCGCCTCTCTTTGATCTCTTCTTCTCCTGTCCTGTTTTCCTTCCGTGTTGCATGCTTGTCATTGTTGTTCTCTCTGTCAATCTTCAGTTTGATGTATTTACCATTGGTGTTCTTATTGTTTGCTTATATTGTACATGGTTATCTGTTTTCTTCCTGGTTATGGTACAATATTTGACTTTTTGCTGTGCTTGTTTTGGTGTAATTCCTTGGTTCTTTATTGTAGTTTTTTTCTTTCCTTCTCTTAACTTTCGTTCTTTTCCTGCTTTTCCTTTTTTGCATTGCACTGTGAATGTGGTTAAATATGGGTCTGTGGTTTGTGGCTTCTTTCATAGTATCTTTCTATCGTTGTTGGCTCTTATAGTTGTCCACATATTCTTTTGTGTTTGTGTGTGTGCGGTGTTTTCATGTTTAATCTTGTTCTTTTCCCATGTTCGTTGTAGTTTGTCGCTCTCGTGTTCTTCGATGGGCGCTATAGAAATATATGATGATTGATTGAGACTATATGGTGCACCCCACTGTGCGCCCATCTACAGTGGTGACTCCCGGTAGACTCAAGCGGAGGTGTTTATGAACGAACCCGGACCAGGATTCGAACCGCGAACCTCTGACACGAGAGTTCAGCGCCTAACCACTGAGCTACTCGGGAGCATGTTATTTATGTAACTTGTGTAACTTTCAAACAACCTAATGCTCTTGGGTTGTCATGGCAACGCGTTGGAATCAACAATTGGCACGGGAATTCGGGTTGGCGGGAAGAGAGAGTTAGTCGTGTATGTGTTTGTCTCGAAGTACACGGATTTGTCTGTAAATTTGAATATATTCGCCTTTTTAACGACAGTAAAGTCACTCAATTGTCTCATTTGGAATGTTTTCTGTTTCTCCATCAGTGTCCCCATTAATGTTTCTGTTTGTATATATGGGTGTGTATTCGGGTGTATATTTGTGCGTGTATATTTCTGTATATATCTGTGTGTGTGTGTGTCTGTATATATCTGTGTATGTGTATGTATATCTATCTGTATGTATATCTGTGTGTGTGTGTGTATTTCTCTGTCTATACATCTGTTTGTGTTTGTGTGTACTACTTCTCTTAGTATACCTCTATCCTGCTCTGTATTAGTCTTGGTATCATACTCGATCTCATTCTTTGGATCCACACATATCTGACATTTATAGGTGCTGTAACTATCAACTTGAGCGTATCTATTCCATTCGTAGATATATAACTATCTCTGCTGCCTTTAAGTTAGCTAATTCATTCATCTTTAGTAAAGCTCAGTATTGCTGTTCTCTTCTACTATCTCTCAACCACCGCCAGCTTAGGAAACTTCAATCTATTATTAATAAAGCTTGTCGTATGATATTTAATCTTCCTTCGGGCTCTCATGTCTCTTCTTTACAAAAACTTGGGTTACTTCCCATTAAGGCTCTTGTTGAGTATCGTATTTGTTTATTTATTCATCCAGCTCTTCATCTTCGTAAGCCTGCGTATCTGTTTGACCTCCTCTCTTATAAAACCTCATCTCTTTCTCTTAGGTCTTCTAACGATCCTTTTCTACTAGTTGAACCTTCCTTTGCTTCTAGGCATTCTCACTACAATCGTTGTTTCTCTATTTTAGGACATCGTGTGTGTGTTGTTGTGTTTGTGTGTCTGTTATGTTGAGTTTTGTTTGTATTTTTGTGTGTGTGTGTGTGTGTGTGTATTGTGTTGTCAATCTGAGTGTATGTCCTTGCATGTCTGCTGTGTTTTATTTTCAATATATATATATATATATGTGTGTGTGTGTGTAAGTGTATCTTTGTGTTTTTGCTTGTGTGAACGGGAATGTCTGTGTGTGTGTGTGTGTGTGACGTAACAATCGACAGAGCGGTGATGTGATGGACACGACGTCACGCCAACAATATTGTCTGCGATGGAACAATTACTCTCAACACCTGCATCACGCCGTCTACAGCACGTGGGCGGGTGGGGGTGGTGGGGCGGGGGCGGCCGCAGGGGGGCGTGATGACGGCTTCTCCGATGTTGTGTTGGCCACAACCGAGGGTGTGCAGGTGCGAGCGCACCGGCTCGTCCTGTCGGCCTGCTCCCAGCTGTTCAAACAACTACTACTGGTCACTCAACCGACACGCTGCCGCTTATTATTATTATTATTATTATTATTATTATTAATTACTGGCAAGTACAGTAGCATGGGGCAAGAGTGTAAGTGCACTATTACCACCCTGTGCTGGCCCCTGATGTACAGGCAAGCTAACAGAAAACATATAGATAGATTGGCAAACAGGAGATTAGTTAGTTAGAGTATGAGCCCGAGCACAACACAAGCGATAGCCAAAATGTCCACCAGAATAAACAATATATTGTCAGGCAACCACACAATAATCAAATAATTCACACACAAACATACATGCATATGTAAACATGCAGAATAGGATGGAAGTGGTGTTCTTATTGTTGTGATACAGCAGGAGTCTAGTGCTGTGCTGGGCTCGCCTGCAGGGCCGGTGGCGGGCGGCGACGCGAGGCTCATATTGCACGGCGTGAGTGCAACAGAACTGCGCTCACTGGTGACGTTCATGTACCACGGCGAGGTGAATGTGGCGCAGCACGCCATTCCGTCACTGCTGCGCGCCGCCGAACATCTGCAAATTCGCGGCCTCTGCTCAACCCCCACCTCCTCCTCCTCCTGCACTTCATCCGCCCCTGTGTCGGTCAGTACAATTGGCCGCCGCCGGCAATATATACTGGCAATTGGCGAATTAGAATATCGTGCGTGAGTATTAGGCTGTTGTATTTTTCTGTGTGTTTGTGTCTTGCTCTGTGTGTTTGAGTATGTCTTTAGTGTGTTTGGGTATACCTTTGAGTGTCTGTGTGTGTGTGTGTGTCTGCGTGTGTGTGTGTGCTAGGAGTTTGACAGTTCGGCCAGTTCACGCACAATGTCGGCAGCTTCATCGAAACGACCACTGGACACCTCCAACACATCCAACACATCCGGCACATCCAACACATCCAACACATCCAAGCGACTGCGCACACTGGCGCCAGCACCTCCGCAACATCAGCCTCTCGTGCTGCTAGCAACACTCACAACAAACACACAACAACAACAACAACAGTCGAGTGTTGGCAAAAGAGGCGTCCATCTCTCGCCCGATCATTGCCACTCCGGTCAGTATCAGTGTGTCAGTGTGTCATTATGTGTGTGTGTGTGTGTGTGTCAGTGTGTGTCAATGTGTGTGTCAGTGTGTGTCATTATGTGTGTGTGTGTGTGTCAGTGTGTCATTATGTGTGTGTCAATGTGTGTGTCATTATGTGTGTGTCAGTGTGTCATTGTGGCGTTGTGTGTGTGTGTGTGTGTGTGTCATTGTGTGTATGTGTTTGTTCAAGCTCAAGTTCAAAAAAGTTTATTCCAAAAAGGAACATATTAAACAATACAACAATTTTCAATAACAGGTATATTTTTTTCAAATGAAACACAAAGGTAGATATATTTTTTACATATTTTCCATCTCTCCACTTACACTTGTATGTGCTTTCACTTGGATGGGATCAATTCATCCGTTCTTCTTTACTATTCTCATTTCGTCCTTGTCTATATACTTGTCTGTTTCTGATCGTGTGCCGATACTTGGTGTGTCAAAGTGGAAATATATTGTATTAAATTACATTACCATACAAAAGGGGATAAGTCACTGATAGGATCTCATGAAAAATGCGCGAGCTATACTATTAGCACCAACTCTAACAATATAATCAACAATATCACACTAATGGAATATATCAGATTAAGGACTGTTGTTGGACTCCGTGGTGCAGTGGTAGAACACTCGCCTCACAAGCGGGACGTCCGTCGTTCTAATCCCGGTGGAGCAGAATTCTACAATCCCACAGTCCCTGTCCACCCAGCAGTAAATGATGCTACCAGATATCAGTCATGTGTTGTGTCATGCATTCTGGGGAGGTGGTCCTCTCTAATACGTCTTCCGTCCTTGTGGCGTCATAGCGTGGAGAGGGTTGGTTCTGTGGTGACAGCGAGCTGCACGGGACACACCTGTGTGTGTGTTCATAAGCTTCGACTTCTTCCCGTGTAGCAGCTGTCACTGTGCCTCTAACCTTTAACCTCTTAAGTTCTAAGCTATGTCTATTTGTGTTGGACGGGGTAGTGGGTGACGTATTGGACGAAGGCAGCGATGGTGAGGCTGGGTTGAATCGACTCTGTATCGACGAGGAATCCAACGGCCTCGAGCCTGAAACACTACTCGATGAAAAGGTTAGTCCCACCGCGTCGCAGTAGCCGAGTTGTTAGAGACGTTGTCCCGCAATCAAAATGTCCCGGGTTCAAATCCTGGTTAGGGCGTGGTTTTCATCGAAGTCTCACGTCGTTTGGCCTGGGACAAGACGAACTTATGGATGCATATGACAGCATATATAAAAGTTATCAGACGGTAGTGTAACAGTGGCTTGTGACGCACCCCGCTGTGTGCCCAATGACCGATACTAGTAGTAACAAGTGCTATTGTCGAGTGAATGGCTCAGTACTGAAGAAAATGCGAAATAGCAGTTAACAAATATGCTTGTAGATAGATATGTTTGATTTTCTGATGTCAATTATTTTTTAGCTCAATGGCAATTACGTCATTTTCAACGGCGTTAATTTTGTCAATTTCAGAATTAAATTCCGATTATCTTTTTTGCAAAATTCCTAGTCTTGCCAAATCATTTTTTTATCTAAACCAACTATCTTGTATTGATGTTTTTGTGATAGTTTATTGTTGAATTTAATTTGTTTTTTTTGTGGTGATTATTGTTGTCATTCGAGGATGAATGTCTTTCTAGCGAGAGTTGGGAGGACCAGTTGCTCCTGCCTCTGCCTCGCTCCACCGGCCCGCTCCCAAACTCTTTCTCAGCACTCACAAGACTGCAGCGAATCTCAGTCAAACTGCCCCCGTCCGGTCAGCATTAACATTATCACATTATATACATTATCACATTATATACATTATATACATTATCACATTATATACATTATCACATTATATACATTATCACATTATATACATTATCACATTATATACATTATCACATTATATACATTATATACATTATCACATTATATACATTATATACATTATCACATTATATACATTATCACATTATATACATTATCACATTATATACATTATCACATTATCACATTATATACATTATCACATTATATACATTATCACATTATATACATTATATACATTATCACATTATATACATTATCACATTATATACATTGTGTACATTATCACATTATCACATTATATACATTATCACATTATATACATTATCACATTATATACATTATCACATTATATACATTATCACATTATATACATTGTGTACATTATCACATTATCACATTATATACATTATCACATTATATACATTATCACATTATATACATCATCACATTATATACATTATCACATTATATACATTATCACATTATATACATCATCACATTATATACATCATCACATTATATACATTATCACATTATCACATTATATACATTGTGTACATTATCACATTATCACATTATATACATTATCACATTATATACGTTGTGTACATTATCACATTATATACATTATCACATTATATACATTATATACATTATCACATTATCACATTATATACATTATCACATTATATACATTGTGTAGATTTAGCACTTTCTTACATTATTCGCTTATTACACGTTATTACATGATTACGTTATTAATTACTTACATTTATGACGTGTAATTATTCATTATACATTACTCACATTGTTACATTACACATTTACTGCATATATTATACGTTATACGTTCGACATACCTTGTTTCCAGTCTATCTTACATTATGCATACATTCAGCACATTCATATGTTACGCACGCATTACTCGTGTGTGTGTGTGTGTGTGTGTTTGTGTGTGTGTTTGTGTAGATAATTGTGTTGTTAACGAGTTGGAGGAGGTGATTTTGTCGACAATGCCTGACAATGGTTATTTACTCTCTCTCTCTCTCTCTCACTCTCTCCCGCACTCTGCTCAAATATTCATCTACCTTGTTTATTCTATAACGCATGTTCTATTAGAAATCGGTGTACAATTGTTGTTCTTCCCTAATAAGCTGGGACCAGGCGTTGCCGGTGATACAAATTACTGAACATATTATTAAAAGCATTTATTGACAACGTTAAGTCAAATATTAACACAATACAGGAATAGAATATATAAAACATATGATAACGATTACTTTTAATATTTAAACTGCCTCAAAGAGCGTGTGATATTTTGTACTGGATATGATAATATATCGTATATTTTGTACTGGATATGATAATATATCGTTTATTACGCGCAGCCAAACATTACAGTTTTTGTTCAGGTAGAAAATGTTGCTTGTGTGCGCATTATTATCGCGATAAATGCGATCTATTCGGCCTTCCTAACATCTTCTTGATGTCGACTTAGTTTAGTTCAGTTGCTAAATACTAATTTCATCTAACAATTAACGTATAATATTCCGCGAATTTCATATTAACACCTGCCTATATTAACACATTTTTTATTATTTAACACCGTATTTTTCACATCCACATTTCTTCTTTCTCAACATTTTCAACAATAAAATTCATAGAAATTAATTAATATACAAGCAATTAAATATCAATATTCTTGTACTCAAGAAATACACGTATTAGAATGTAGAAATACGTGTAGAGTGTAGTACACGTCATGTTTATTAATATACAAGCAATTAAAATATCAATATTCTTGTACTCAATATAATTACGGGCACATGTGTGTGTGTATGTTTGTGTGTGTGTGTGTGTGTGTGTGTGTATTTAGACACAGTATGCATATACGACGAGTCATATGTGTGTGCTGGTGTAACTGGTGGTGTAACTGGTGGTGTAACTGGTGGTGGGGCAGCTACAGTGTGCACTCATTGCGCTCGTGTTTGTCGTGATGTTTGTTCTCTGCGCACTCACACTGCACTCATGCACACGCCAGGTGACACACACACACACACACACACACACACACACACACACACACACACACACACACACACTGTTGAGTCGCTTGAGGTTTCGTGGACAAAATGTTTTGCTGTCCCACGAATAATTATAATATTTAGATATACTGTAATAATTAGCATACATAACGTCTAGTCTTCCACAATTCTATGTGGATTGTGTTTGCATTGTAATCAAAATTTGATCGGAATATTTAAACTTGGGTTATTAGTGAATTATTAGTGAATTATTAGTGAATTATTAGTGTATATGCGTGGCACATGCTGACTAGGCGTGATTTCTGCTCAAATTGTCGATCTCTGACTAAAATAGGTTGAGAACCACTGATGAAGACCTTGGATACTTTCAAAATTTATCATTTCAAATTCTTCTAAATCTATTATTATTTCAATTATTTTTCGTGCATGTCTTGCTGTATGTGTGTGTGTGTGTGTGTCGTGCATGTCTGTATGTGTGTGTGTGTGTGTGTGGCGCATAGAGCTGGATCCGTTTGTATGTTCGTGTGGGTTGTTGTTTCGCACGCGCTACGCCGTGCTGGCTCATAAACGTGGCGGTCACCCGGTCCTCGGCCCGTCGTCCGGCCGCGTCACTGCAGCGCCATCTATAGTTGAACTGGGCTAATTTCCACTGTGCGCAGTTCGATTGTCAGACGAGTTTATATGTTGGAATTCTACAGTTGTGGGTGTTTTTGTGGCTGCATTTTTAGTTGCAGCAAGTTTCACATACTGTGTTGTGTTTGCTTCAACGATCAGAAGTGTTTCTGAAGTTAGTGTGTTTGTTTTCCTAGCGTAATTGGCTGAGAACTGCAGAACAATACTGAGCTGAATTTTGAAATATCAAACAACAAATTAAAAAGGTAATTAATAAGATAATGAGTGCCGCAGTTTTGAAAGTTAATGAAACTTCATGAACTATGATTGCATCGTGGTTTTCTCCTGACATCTATAGCTGAACATCCACGCTGCTGTATTTAAATCACGGTTATGTCTGAGTTGAAGACGTGGCGACATCTATAGTTGACGTATTTGAGCTAATACTTGTTTTATTCTGTGTGTGTGCGCTTGGATAAAGTGCAGTTTTTCTCAAATATTATATCTCTTCTGCTTGCTGATCTAGCTTTTTCTCTAGCATTTCTTGTGCTTTAATAAGCGACTAAATCGTGTAATGTTGTAATCTCTGAATCTATTTGTGTGTGTGTGTCAGTGTGTTTGTGTTTTATCGTCGAAACGGGCATGTTTGTATGTTTGATCTGTGTGTACAGTTGTACTGCGTATATACCCGCGTTTTTTCGTATTTTTATTTGTCTGCGTGTATCCATGGCTTTCATTTAGCTATTTGTATGTGTGTTTGTGCGTATCTAGTTGAGTAGACGTATTGTATAATTTTTTGGTGGGTGTTTTGTGTTTATTTTTATTGTTTTTTGTGTGAATTTGTTTGTGTTCTCGAATGATTTTCAAATATATTATCACAAATAGAGGTTTGTTTTGGTCGCTGTGTGTTATTTTTATGAAATCGTGTGTGTGTGTGTGTGTGTGAGTGCTGGTTGTGTGTATGTCACTGACAAACAGACAGACATACATACTTGTATTGATATTAAACCAAGTCACTACTAGTAAAATGGACAGATTTTAAGCACTAGACACACAGGTCTTTCAAGTGTGTATGTTTGTGTGTGTGAGTGTGTTATAATGCAGTAGTAAATTAGCATTTATCGTCGGTTGTTTTGTTAACTGCCAAGTGTCTGTTTTTATTTGTGTAATTAAACCAGCTTATCTGGGCATATTACGTGTGTTGTAACCGGTTTAAGCAGGAGGGAGGTGTGTATGAGTTGATGTGCTCCCAAAGAATGTACCAACCCCCCCCCCCTCTACTGAGCCCTCCTTCTCGCAAAAATCCCCAACAAGAACATTTCGAGTGTGGTTCTTAATGTTTCGTCAAGCCGTGTGGCTTTTTCTTTAGCCCCCATAGGAAACAACCTGGCGCCGCCACTGGCTCAATATAGTGTGTTATATGTGTGTAATATAATGTATAAGTATAGTTTACAATTGTATCATTAGTTTGGGCTTGATGAAATATTTTCATTAACCGTATAACAGTGCCTAGCGGACATTTTTAATAATTCCAAAAACAGGATAATTCAATAAAATCGGTAAAATCCTAAATAGTTGTTTTTCAGTCAGTGAAATGTCACACATTTCCTGTGGGAAATCCCCTAATTCATTCATTCATTCATTCATAAATCCACAATGCCATTATCATTCATTATGCAGATTTTCATAATATTCCTCGAAAATAAACTGATTTGAATTATTCTTTTAATTCTTATATTCATTAAGATCATTATAAATTTATTATTTTCATTACGCAGATTTATAAGATTGTTGGAATATAATCTTATTAATTTATTAAGATCCTTATAAATTTACACCTTGCAACATTCCTAGCTCGCGGTTCATGCAGTCTCCGGCACTGACTCCGGCAATGATTCCTGCACTTGCAGGCCGGTGCAGGATGCAGGATGTGCCAGTGTGACAGCACGTGAGCGGACCATTCAAACACCGACGATACCGCGGCGCGCTCTGATTGGTCGGCCGGGTGGCGCGCAACTTGTTTTCAGCCAATCAGCGCGCAGCGCCATTCGTCTGTGACTCCCACGCTCTTTCTGTCCTGCTCCCCCGATCTTCCCGAGCAGTTTCAATGTCAAGTCTTGGCTTGCAGTCTGCTCGGCTCCTGCGATTGCTCAGTGCCGTGTGAGAGGCGGTGTGGAGCGTGTGTGTGTGTCCTGTGCGTGTGTTTGTCTGCCCCGGAACATGCCCTCCGGCACGAGTGGTGACGATGCGTCGGCCGTCGACTCCGATGTTGTCTCGTCGTCGACCTCCTCCTCCTCGGCGGGGGCCGCTGAGCAGCTCAGTGCGACCAGCAACTTCCGGTGTGCAACAGCTGGCGAGATGAGGGCTCCGTCGCAACTTCCGCCCAGACCTCGCATCCGTCAGAGCGGTCCTATCAAGCGCGAGCGCGTTGAAGAACCGTCCAGCTCCATCCCCGACCTGGGTAAGAGCCTCTTCCCCCCGATGATGGGGTAATGGGATTGGGGTGTGGCAGCGAGTCGGGTCAAACGAAACACAATTAATATTTTAATTTGTGTATTATTGGTTAATTTGTTCGCATTTAGTATTTTTAACACAATACTCAAATATATGAAATCCATGCATTTAGTTTTACCTGGTTAATTTGTCTGTCTCAAGCGCTTCATTACCCTAGCGGGTGGTGTTCGCAAAATAGTTGGGTAATGGACGTTTTTTGTGGTAAAATGGGCTGTTAGTTTTGTGCACTTGTTGAATACCCGGGACAAAACTCAGAACCGGCCGAACAATAAGTTGTAGATATTATAAATTCAGATATATAATCTAGAGCAGCGGTCGGCAGCCCAAATTATTGGTCTGAAAACAAAAACAAATATTTCGAGCCGCAAAAAATTAGAAGCCTTATAATAGCTTATAATGTAGGCAACACATGTAGGCAATGTATCTATATTAACTATATCTATATTGTATATTTATACTAAAAACATTTCCCTCTCCCTTCTGTTATATATATATATAGTTAATAATGTCAGCAGTTCACCGATATTTTAATGTGTGTTATTTAGAGATGTTCAAGGTCGTGTGGTATATATGATCCTTGATAATCCGACATATTTCCCTGGAGTCGAGTTACATACACACGCACATACACACTCATACAGATACACACGCACATACACACTCATACAGATACACACGCACATACACACTCATACAGATACACACGCACATACACACTCATGCAGATACACACGCACATACATATATAAGTCAAGCTAATATAAATAACTATTAGCAAATATAAAGTGAGTTTTAATCTAATATCGTCATTCACAATGAGTTATTTGTATACTGTTATTTTTGTGTGGTGATTTTGTTGTTTCTTTCTCGATCGGGTTTTGCAAATTTGTTCTCTTTTGTCGTTGATCAAACGTCAGCGATATTGAAATTGAAAGATCCTGTTTTGTTTTCTGCTTGCGGCGACGGTGAGCAGAAATAATCAAGAGTTTTTCCTGCTATCAAATTCTTATTGTAGTTAAACAGCAGAAATTGCACCCAAACACATACACTCACACTCACACACACACACACACATACAAGCAGTCGAGGTCACGAGGTCATATCACCTAATGACCTTGAACAATGATTGTGTCAACATAAACACACACACACACACAGACATACAGACACACACATTTGGACGACGACAGGAAGACTAGTCAAATTCCGGAAGTGTGGAATTCGTCAGCGTTTTAGAAAACTCAATGAACCGATATACATACACACACACACATACACCCATACACACACACATACACATACGTACACACACAATATATGAATTGATTCAGAAGAACATGAATCACACAATAAAAATCGGCACTCATTTCTAGGGGCAAAATATTGCGCTGGATGTTGTTCTATCTTATCATTGGTTTCTTGTTTGTTGTTTGTGTGTGTGTTTGAATCTTAGATCTGATCCCGCCTTGCCGAGATCAAATCGATCTTGTCCGTGTAGTTGTGAGTCTGTCCTTATAATGCGTGCGTGTGTGTCTGTGTGTTTGTGTGTGTGTGTGTGTGTCTGTCTATTTGTGGGTGTGCATGTGTCTATATATGTGTCTGTCTGTGTGTATGTTGTATATTTGTCTATGTACGTGTGTGTATGTGTGTGTGTTTTCCGGAAGTGCACGAAATAGGGTGGGGTCGCGTGGTGGGGGGGGGGGGGCATATTGTTGTGGGGGGCATATTGACATTCGAACGATACTTTTAACCGCCATACACACATACACACACACACACACATACACACACATTGTGTGAGTGTGTGTGTTTTTTTGTATTGGTAGCATTACAAAGATAAATGTTTTAATGTGGCGAGAAAAAACCCCCATCAGATTATGATCAAATATAGACAAAATACATTTTATTTTTTGAAAATTCCACCATCACATAATGGAGCGTGTGAGTGTGTGTATGTATGTGTGTGTATGTGTGTGTGTATGTGTGTGTGTGTATATGGGTATATGTATATATATATATATATATATATATATATATATATATATATATATATATATTTGTGTTTGTATGTCTGTGTGTATGTATATACATGTGTGCGTGTATGTATACACCGCCACACGATCGTTCACACGCATTCAAACACACACACACATATGTGCATGTCCATGAACACACACAAACACACTAACACACACACACGCATTGACACACACCGACATGCACACACACACACACGCATACATGCCATTGGCCGGCAGACAGACAGACAAAAAGTGTGTCTGTCTGCTTTTTCCGTCCACCATCGTGTCTGGTCGTGTTTTTCATACACCATGTGTGTGTGTGTGTGTGTGTATGTGTGTGTGTCAGTGTGTATATATATGTGTGTGTGTGTGTGTGTGTGTGTGTGTGTCAGTGTGTATATAACATTGTTTGTGATGCTGTGTTGTTTTGCAATAATTCGAGTCAATTTCAATTTTAATTATGCACTAGTTAATTATTCCTCATTGTCGATTTTTGCGATCGAAGTTTTCTGTTGTAGTTGTTGTTTATTAGGAATTGTCTAAAAAATTAATCTCAATAATTTGTCAACAATGATCTCTTGTATTCCCACAAAAAAAAATCTCGCCATATTTTTCATCTTCCTTGATGAAGCAGATTTCTTCACTTTGTGTATTATTCATTTTATTCTGTTATTCGATTTCCCGTGTTTTTTCCGAGTTATTTTGTATTTTTCTCTTAATCTTCTTAATCTTCTTCTTCTTTTCTCTTAATTTTCCCCTCGTGTGTGTTTGTGAGTGTGTGTGTGTTTGTGACACATCAAGAACATTAAATAATCGTGCACAAATCTTCCATTCTCGCATTCCTGCTCACAATTCTGCTTGACTCCTCTCCCATACTCTGTCTTGTTTCGCTCTCTAATTCGCCTACCGACTGCGTATCAACTAGTGTAAACACACACACACACACACACACACACACACAGACAGACAGACAGGGGTTGCGCATGGAAGCTGCGCAGGTCCAATTTTCAAGGTCGCGCTGGGTTGACGGCCTCCGTCAAGGTCGACGTTTTACACAGGGAAACTGGGAGGGACGAAATGCGAGGGGAGGGGGGTTTGGGGTAGAAGGGACTTTCCCCTCTCCATGCAGATGTACAACAGTGGGCGGGAGTTTTTATCACTTGCTCTCATTACTCTGTTTCTGCTCATGTGTGTTTATGTGCGTGAGTGTATTCATCCATTGCTCTCACGCTCTGTCTGTGTGTCAGTGTGTTTCTCACACACACTCTCATTCTTGCTAGTTTCTGCTGTAGCGCTCGTGAGTTCGAAGCAGAATTACTTGCTCAGTTTCTGCTCCATTCCAAATTTCTGCTCCAATTTGCCGCAGACACTCTCACTCTCACGCGGCCACTCTCTCACACACACACTCTCTCTCTCTCTCTCTCTCTGTTTGACTAGGCTCTCTCCTACTAGCGTGCGTCGTGTGTCAAAAGGCTTTTAAATTTGCATAAACTGATCTTGTGTTGAGCCACACACACTAACACACACACACACACTAGCACACACACATTAGCACACACACACTAACACACACACACATACACTAACACACTCACACACACACACACTAACACACACAGAGACCCACACACTGAGACACACACACACTAACACACACACACACTAACACACACACACACTAACACACACACACACTAACACACACACACACTAACACATACACACACACACTAACACACACACACTAACACACACACACACACAGAGACCCACACACTGACACACACAGAGACACACTAACACACACACACACAGAGACACACTAACACACACACACTAACACACACACACACACTAACACACACACACACACTAACACACACACACTAACACACACACACTAACACACACACACACAGAGACCCACACACTGACACACACAGAGACACACTAACACACACACACTAACACACACAGAGACACACTAACACACACACTAACACACTAACACACACACTAACACACACACACTAACACACACACTGACACACACAGAGACACACTAACACACACACACTAACACACACTGACACACACACAGAGACACACTAACACACACACTAACACACACTAACACACACACACACACTAACACACACACTGACACACACACACACACTAACACACACAGAGACCCACACACTGACACACACAGAGACACACTAACACACACAGAGACCCACACACACACACACACACAAATTTCGCAATATACATATGATATATAACATATGATGATACAAACTTCCGATACTCAATCTGAAATTAGCAAACAATATCAAAATACAGTGTTAAATTAGATGATATTTGACAATTAGTAATTTAGAGATTTACTGTCTTGTAAATGCGAGTGAATTTGATGCTGTTTACAATATTACTTCATTTACTATTACAATGCCTGACTTGCTAACATCATGTCAATATATTTTTGTATTTTTGTGTAGAAACTATCTGCCTATTTTAACACTGTTTTTTCTAGTGTACAAAACACAGGCACAGTGTATAAGTGTGTGTGTGTGTGTGTGTGTGTGTGAGTGTTATACTTGAGTGAATGCACCATTTACACCCTAATGCACCTCACCTTTTCATACAGTTTGTTTGCATATTCTACCGTTCATTAGTAGTCTAATCCAAGTGAAACTAAGCCTGACAGGAACTTAACTCGTTTTCATGAGCTGCCTCAGAGAGAGAGAGAGAGATTATGAGAGATTAACAGATAGTCCCAACAATTTGGCTAGACTGCTAGGTTGCTCTCAAACTCTTTCCAACTCTCTTCCTCAATAGACTTCACCTCTGCATTTAGTCTCACGTTGTACACATACACATACACACGCACATGTATACACACACATATACACACACTTACATACACATACACACTTACATACACACATACAGGTTGTATGTTCGCATTTTCCTTAGCTGAATACCATTTCTTGTCACGCATGTATGTATATGCGTGTTTGTGTGTGTGTGCGTGTGTGTGTGTGTGTGTGTGTGTGTGTGTGTGTGTGTATGTATGTGTGACGTCATGAATGTCATGATCTACTGTCTATTGATCTTGTCTCAAGGTCACATCCTGGCTCAAGCTACCTGACCACGTGTCTGTCTGTCTGTCAGTATGTGTGTGTGTATGTGTGTGTGTGTGTGTGTGTGTGTTGGCAAAGAGAATCACGTTTTGATGTCTTCTTTATATTGTCGTCACATCTCGCTTGGCGTTTTTATTTTGAATTTTTTTCTTGTTTATTTTTCAGAGTAACTGTTCTTGTATGTTTGTTGTGTGTTATGCAAATACGATTTGGCTCGTTTGTTTCTAGTTTCTAGTTAATTTGCCGGCATTTAGCTCGAGTGTAGCAACTGAATTTTTATTGCATTTCTCGGCGATATTTAATGCTGAAATGAACCGTTGGCTGATTGAAAAATATCAGTGCAAAATCAGTAAGTAAAAACATTTCTGATGTTATAATTAATTACAAAATAGTTTTCGTCGGTAGTAAACTGTTTGCCACCATCAGTTTATAAGTCAAATAATCAAATAATATTAATATATACCCCAGGGGTAATTTACCCCCCGGGGTAATTAAACAATTTTCGGGGGTAATATTGGCAGCATTTTGTGCAAGGGGTAGCAGCCTTCATAATGCGGCATGCTAAATTGGGTAGCAAGCTGGGGTTATTGGGTAACAGGTTGGGAAAAGTGTTGGAAAA
>OU696592.1:2997898-3017898 GCA_916048095.2 Sacculina carcini | reverse complement strand
AGGTGAATCGTGTATGTGTGTGTGTGTATGTGTGTGTATGTGTGTGTATGTGTGTGTGTGTGTATGTGTGTGTCAAGTGGAGTTGAGTTGAGTCGGCTGGTTAAGTGGGTATGGTAAGCCCACACGGGTTGGGTCGGGTACACTCGCTCATGGGGTCACAGGGTACACTCGCGACAGTGTTCCGGTGTGTGTGTGTGTGTGTATGTATGTGTGTATGTGTGTGTCAGTGTAGCATTCTTTGTGACATTGAGCACACATTACATTAAGACATTTATATCGCGCTTTTCACCCGAGGGTCTCAAAAGCGCTCACACACACACACATTACATTACATTAGGTAGATATTTATATAGCGCCCTACACCTAGAGGGTCTCTAGGGCGCGCACACACACACACACACACTCAAGCACAAGAGTCATACACATACACAATCACGAACACACACTCACCCATATACACACACACACAAACACACACACAAAACAGACAAGTACATATACGCACAAACACAAACATACTCTCACATTCACATACTCAAAAACACAAAAATACACACGCACATACATATTGAATAAGATAGCACAGCAGACATAAAGCACATAAGACAACACAACATACAACACATTAAGACAACACAGCAGGCATACAACGACATACACTCAGATTGACAAATCACAACACAATAGACACACAAATACAAACCAGAAAACACAACATAACAGACATACAATGACATACACTGAAACACATAGACAGAGAACACAACACAACAGACACTCAAACACAGATAACAGAGCTCAACACAACAACACACAGACAGCAGACAATGGAGAAACATACATACACAAGAACGGAAAACACACGCATGAAAACACACACACATACAAACACGTTCGCACTGATATGAATATTGCACAATGGCGAAATTATCACTCATTTGCATTTCAAATTTGGCGAAATGTTCGCATTTAATATTTGCCTGGCTTCACTATAGATATCGGCTGCGTGTGTGTATGTTTGTGTGTATGCTGGCTAAATTATTACATTGTATATATATCCTCGCCCAAACAAAATGTATTCATTGATTGTTTTATGTAAATGAAATTGGCCTTTTCCGTAATATGCTAAATGTGGCTTTTAAATTTATATTAGGACTTTCAGACACATTATATCACTTATTGTGCATATTTAAGTATTGTTCAATTTGTTAGGGCCACTAATTGCATGAATGACTTATGTGTTGATCAAAATAATTCATTTAACATCCCAAATATATCATTTATATAATTTAATTTCAATTTAGAACTCTTAAAAGAAACAGAAGAGCGTGTTTTTTGTTCGAGGTTTTTCGGGAAAAACTTCTTTAAAAATAGTTTTTTTGTTAAATGGCGTTTTTTGAGTTTTGTGTCATATCTAATTCTATGTCGTGTAGAATCATATTCATAATCAAAATCCTCATCAGAGGCGAACAGGGACAGCATTTAACATGGTCTGATATGTCATATCGAAGTTATTTTGAATACTATCATTGTTAATATTATTAATTACAGGTAAGTACGGTAGCATGGGGTAACAGTGCACAAGCACTATTACCACCCTGCGGTGACCCCTGATGTACAGGCAAGCGCACAAATGAATTCTAAAGAGAAAATAGTTCAAAACGTAAATAATAAATGAATAACAATAAACAATTCATCTGATAACACTGCATAATGTCACTCCGCCCACACTAATCAATAATCAACAATCAACAATATCTCCCTATCTCCTTGACGGGAGTACTACAATATTGCCCTATGAACATATTAGCCACAAATGCCCGAGTACTCCCATACTCTGTAATAGGGCAATATGTTCACCTCGGCCAGTGTAGTGTCAAAGGCGTAACAAGTGCGGTGAGTGCGACTGCGGCTTGTGGCCAATATGTTCACTTTTCACCATAGCGTAATTTCAGTGGTTTTCAACACAACGCACGAGTTTCTATACAACAAGTAGCTAGCACCTAACATACTGTGCGGTTATTGGCTAGGCTCAGTAATCTAAATTGACTTAACCTGACCTGAACTCACCTAACCTAGCCAAGACTAAACCTAGCCGCACAGTATGTTAGGTGCTAGCTACTTGTTGTATAGAAACTCGTGCGTTGTGTTGAAAACCACTGAAATTTCGCTATGGTGAAAAGTGAACATATTGGCCACAAGCCACAGTCGCACTCACCGAACTTGATACGCCTTTGACACTACACTGGCCGAGGTGAACATATTGCCCTATTGCAGAGTATGGGAGTACTCGGGCATTTGTGGCTAATATGTTCATAGGGCAATATTGTAGTACTCCCGTACTAGATCCTCCTTGACTCCTAGTAGATGAGCCTTAGCGAATAAGCCCTAGTATCGTAGATCCCGTACATCAAGTCCATGACACGATTCAGGCCTGAAATACTAGGTTTTTAGCAGTACCGTCCTCCAATAAGCCCATTCAAAATGTGAACTTTTCTCCGGTAGTATTTTTCTATTGTTCTGTTTATTCCACATGTACAGTATGTAGAAAAAATACGTCTTTTCCTATGATTTACGTGTTAATTTACGTTTTCATCAAACTATTGCACAAATTTGTACTTTATCAACATTTATATAATTGATACTATAATCAAACTTGTGTTTTTTGCATAAATTAAACTTTAATAGACTGAATTTTTACCCTGAAATACCACTGACCAATAAGTTCATCATGGAGAATATGCAGTAGAATTTTCCACGGGATCTGCAGTAAATGAGCCCAGTGGTAAAATGTGCGTGTTTTGTGCTGTGTCAGTGCGTGTGTGTGTGTGTGTGTGTGTGTGTCCGTGTGTGTGTGTGTGTGTCAGTGTGTGTGTGTGTGTGTCAGTGTGTGTGTGTGTGTGTCAGTGTGTGTGTGTGTGTGTGTGAGTGTGTGTCAGTGTGTGCTTTTTTTCTCCCCAATGGAAGTTACCCAGTAAACAGTGTACCATCGATCGAAAAATGTCTAGACTAACACACACACACACACACACACACACACACACACACACACACACACACACACAGACATACATACACATATCTCCACGCAAAGGCATCTCCCTTCTGGTGTCGTGTCAGTGGTGTCGTGTCAGTGATGTTGTGTCAGTGATGTCGTGTGCCAGTGGTGTCATGTCAGTGATGTCGTGTGTCAGTGGTGTCGTGTCAGTGATGTCGTGTCAGTGATATCGTGTGTCAGTGATGTCGTGTCAGTGATGTCGTGTCAGTGATGTCGTGTCAGTGATGTCGTGTCAGTGGTGTCGTGTCAGTGATGTAGTGTCAGTGATGTCGTGTCAGTGATTTCGTGTGTCAGTGATGTCGTGTCAGTGATGCCGTGTGTCAGTGATGTCGTGTCAGTGATGCCGTGTGTCAGTGATGTCGTGTCAGTGATGTCGTGTCAGTGATGTCGTGTCAGTGATGTCGTGTCAGTGATGTCGTGTCAGTGATGTCGTGTCAGTGATGCCGTGTCAGTGGTGTCGTGTCAGTGATGTCGTGTCAGTGATGTGTCAGTGATATATCAGTGATGTGTCAGTGATGTGTCAGTGGTGTGTCAGTGGTGTGTCAGTGATGTATCAGTGGTGTGTCAGTGATGTGTCAGTGATGTGTCAGTGATGTGTCAGTGATGTGTCAGTGATGTGTCAGTGATGTGTCAGTGATGTGTCAGTGATGTGTCAGTGATGTGTCAGTGATATATCAGTGATGTGTCAGTGGTGTGTCAGTGATGTGTCAGTGATGTGTCAGTGGTGGTTTATTTAGCGCCAGACACTGGGTCATTGCCCTCTCCCCCATTGACCCCCAAGTCTTCCCCCCTTCTTTTTCCTGCCAGACATCAGGTTCCCCTCGCCTGAGCCCCCTGCCCTCGGGGGATGGGGGTGGCGCGCGAGGGTTGGAAGGGTGGATACCGCATGAGCCTGTTTGTTTGTATGTCCGTCTGTGTTTGTATGTCTGTCTGCGTGTGTGTGCTCAATACCCACCCTTCTTCACAGCTGTTTGTATGCGTGTGTGTGTGCGTGCGCGTGTAGGTGTCATCTCAATGTCATCCAAATCGCCCAGACACACACACAGACAAACATACAAACACATAGAGACTTATATGAGTGAATTTATTTGTTGATAATTTATCATGGTAATTATTCTGAATATATCCAATTGTGGTAAGGTTTTTGGCGTTTTAACTGGCACGTGGTCAAGTTGGTAATATTGGTAATATGGTAATATGGTAATATTGGTAATGTGGTAATATGGTAATATTGGTAATGTGGTAATATTGGTAATACACTGACCGTGTGGTGAAGCGGAATCACGTTGATACCATGGTGATTTACCAGTGTGTGGGCTAGTTACCATGGTTAATGTGGCAATTTATTGTGGTAACATGTTAACTCTGGCTTAATTTTTGCCAAAGCGAGTAATTTTTAATTAATCTTTTTTATGCTTGATTTCTATTGCTGATTGGCTAGATGGCTGTTGTAATGATTTTATGTGCTGATCAAAATGATTCTATGTGCTGACTCCGTGGTGTAGTGGTAGCACACCCGCCTCACAAGCGGGGAGGTCCGTGGTTCGAAACCCGGCGGAGCAGAATTTCATTGGGCGAATTCTATAATTCAACAGCCCCTGTGCACCCAGCAGTAAATGGTACCAGATATCAGTCATGTGTTATGTCATGTATTCTGGGGAGGTGGCCCTCTCTAATACGTCTTCCGTCCTTGTGGCGTCATAGCGTGGAGAGGATCGGTTCTGCGGTGGTAGCGAGCTGCACGGGACACATCTGTGTGTGTTCATAAGCTTCGACTTCTTCCCGTGTAGCAGCTGCCACTTAGGAATTTAACCTTTATTTAATACCATAAATTTAGGGATATTGTTTATTAATTGATGATTAATTACAGGCAACTCCAGTAGCATGGAAAGTGCCGTTCAAATTGAAAACACGTACGTCTTTTGCCTGTGTGTATGTGTGTGTGTCTGTGTGTGTGTATGTGTGTGTCTGTGTGTGTGTGTATGTGTGTGCAACTTTTTTCATCTCGAGGTGTATACATTGTTGCATACGTCGTGATATTTTTAACACACACACATACATACCAATATAACCGTCATATATTATATTGTTTATGCAATAAATTTCAACACAGAAATTGTAACTTATCACGTTTTCCAACGCACTATACAGATATGTTTGTGTGTTTGCAATGTGCAGGTGAGGGTCAGACACACACACATACATAATGATACACACACACACACACACACACACACACACATACACGAGCGTACACGCATGTGGTCTAAGCGAGAGTGTTCGCATGTGTGTGTGTGTGTGTGTATGGTGTGTGTGTGTGTGTGTGTGTGTGTGTTATGGGCATAGGAGCCGCAAATACCACACCAAGCCAGACACCGGCGGGGTCAATATACCGCCTCTCTCTCGCCTCAAACTCTCTCTACTTCTCCCCTTTGTCACTCTCAAACTCTCTCCCTGTCTCGCGCGCGATATGCCTGTAGTGCATATATGTGTGTGTTCGTGTGTTTGTGTGTGTGTGTGTGTTTGTGTGTGTGTACGTGTGTGTGTTTGTTTGTGTGTGTGTTAGTGTGTGTGTACGTGTGTGTGTTTGTGTGTGTGTGCACGAGTGTTCAGGGACAGAGTATGAGAGAGTGAGGAAGAGCGTGGACGCACTTACCGGCTGCGGCGGACATTGACCTTAGGCAAGGGCTTATACCTGCACACACACATACATACACACTTGTGTAAAAGCACGCGATGCCTTGCGTCTGTATGTGTGTGTGTGTGTGTGTGTGTGTGTGTGCATGTGCTTGTCTATGGGGAAATTAATGTATGTTTATGTGTGTTCATATATATACATATGTGTGCGTGTGTGTGTGTGTCTGTGTGTGTGTTTGCACCTGAGCGTGTTGCTTATGTTAATCAAATAGTTTTTGATTTATTGGTCAACGTATTTTTGTACTTTGTAATTAATTCCGTTTCATTTGGCGACAAAACTTGTGTTTTCATTCTTTAAAGGTAATTTGTTTTCATTTTATCCTATTCCTATTTTAATTTATATAAAAGATATGCTTAATAATATTTATATTATAATAGTCTGTTAATATAGTTCATATTATTACTTCTATTATTCCTCTTTCTTACTTATATCCGTTTATAGGCAAAACTATAGGGCCAATAGTAATAGTCAAGTTATTAGCCATTTCTAGGTCATTTAGCCGCAGGGAACTGTACGATTTAACACGACTGTAATAGGGAATTAGCAAGAGCATATGTCGATATAGTTGAAAAGAGGGAGCTCTTATAATAGTGCATGCTTCCAGTCAGAACCGTTGCGAGGAATTATGGGGCCCCCAAATGATGATTGTATGTATTAGACATAATCACATAATACGTGAAGCAACGGAGCCCCTCAACATTCGGGCCCCCCTATCGGGGGGTGCGGGGGGCGGTTGCTATGGCTCTGTTTCCAGTCAACTAATCTGAGAAGTATCTGAAAATTGTCACTTGAATTTGTATATGAATAAAACGAATCGCATTGTGAGTGCGACATCTATACTTAAATGTTTGTTTATCGAGCTTGTCGCGTGAAGTATCTGTGTTTATAGGTGGCAGCACTAACGTGATTCATGTCAGTATTCTCTTTTGTGGAATTATTTTTAATTTTGTTATTTTACGCAAAATTTTCAATTTGATGGTTAGTTGCAAATTATTTGTGAATTCGGCAAGCCACAATAGCAAATTAATTATAACAATTATCACCAGAACTATGTATGTGAATACAAAAACTACTCCCCGACGGGGAATCGAACCCCGGTCTCCCGCGTGACAGGCGGGGATACTCACCACTATACTATCGAGGAGATATTAGTTTGTTGATAACAAGCCTTGAACTAACAGATTCAGGTTTATGTTGTGTGTAACTATTATAAACACATTATTTTTTGAAAATACCAATTAAAATTAAATAAATTAAAATATCAATTACCAATTTGTTTACTCCGTAATGTCATTTTAGCACATTTTTTCTACAAAAACGTCAACCAAAACAGCGTTTCTATAGCATTTAATAGTGCTATCAAATTTGAGGAGATACTTTTCTATTTAATATCTGCTTAGGATTATATCGCATATATTTGCTAAGTAAACATATACACAAGCACGCAAACACACACATACACACAAACACACACACTGACACACATATACTTTCATACATAAACACAGATGCACATGCACACACGCGCGCATACAAACACATGACAAGGTCGGTTGATCAAGAGTTCACTGAACTCGTCCGGGACACGCACATACACACAAACATACATACACGCGCGTAGGCTGCTTGCAACTAGGTCACTCTTCAGTATTACTCAACACGTCAGCTGTATGCCAGCTTGTATGTATGTGTGTGTGTGTGTGTGTGTGTGTGTGTGTGTTACGTGCATGCAACGCACACACACACACACACACATACACACACATGCATACACATACATACGTACACTCCAGCTTTCGATTTTAGCTCGACGATTTTAGCTCGAGAGTGTATGTAGCACACACACACACACACACACACACACACACACACACACGCAGAGACAGACATACATACACACAGACATACACACATACACACGCTCATTGCTCTGTATTGCCACGTTGCTGGCTCACATACTCTGTAATTGTCTTTCTGGCTTTCGTGCAGTTTCAACGTCGACGGCTTTCTATCGGCTCTTTCTAACTGCTTTCAAACCCTGCTTATATATATATGTGTGTGTGTGTGTGTGTGTGTGTGTGTGTGTGTAATTCACATGTAATTAAAGATATGATAGAACCGAAATGGCATTAACCCAGCGTGTAATAGTTGTTCATATGACCTATATGCTATGACGTGTATTGAGTTCATTGCTCGTCCTTGATTTGTTCTGCAGAGGCGGTGCCAGGGGGAGGATTAAATCTCCACGAGCTGAAAATGTGCCCCCTCCCTCTCCTGATCCCCCACCTCAATAATGTCGAGTCCTCTTTTTCTCGGTCATGTTCGGAGTTTGTTAGATAGTTTTAGCAGTTCAATTCAATATGTTCCCCTTATTACTCGAAACATTTGGCCTATAAAAGGTCAATTTCTTACTGAATATGACATTACTCAATGAAAAATCTCAAATTTTCGCGCCTTTTTATTTAGACATTGGGAATATGAGCAGCCCATGTTTCGCCAAGCCCCCGCATCTTTTTGCTTAGCCCCGCACGGGGATAGTCCTGGCACTGCCACTGCTGTACTGGTCATATGTTCTGCTTCGATATTCTGCTCAGATTTGCCCGCATTTCAGACGTTTGCACAACGCTCGACTGAAAAGCAAAACGCTGAAAAATCCCAAATGCCTGATGAGCCCAAACATCCCTGCAATGTCTTTGCAATTGCATTGCAAGTGTGTATATATCTGTTTGTATGTGTGTGTGTGTGTGTGTTTGCCCTCTCCTACACATACACACACGCGCATACAAACTTGCGTACATCCTGAGTGATGTGTGTTTGAGCGCCACTCTCGCTTTCACTAATAATTCTGATTAAATCTAATTCTAGCCTCTCCAACACACACTCACACACTCACTCACACACACACACACTCACTAACTCACTCACTCACACACGGACATACATGCAGTGCAGATATTACGAGAACATTCACCCTGTATGTGTGTGTGTGTGTGTGTGTCCTTGTGCCAAATCTTTGTACTGTGCTATTCAGCTGTTATGAGTGTTTTCTGCGCGTTCGTGTATGTATGTGTATGTGACACACACACACACACAAACACACAAACACACAAACACACAAGCACAAACACACAAACACAAACACAAACACACAAACACACAAGCACAAACACACAAGCACTGCTTCCGTGGAACCTACTCGAGCAGAGCTGAAATTTCGACTGAAAGCAGAAAAAGTCGTTTTTTCTGCTCAGATACTAATTGTGTATTTCACGCGCACATTTCGTCAATTTTTTGCCAATTGGCTGTGTACATGTGTGTGTATGTGTGTGTGTGTGTGTGTGTGTGTGTGTGTGTGTGTGAGTGTGTGTGTGTGTGTTTGTCCTTGCGTTTTTGTGGGTCGTTGAACTTTGGCGTGTGTGTGTGGTGTATTTGGGTCGCTAGGTGAATATGACACACATACACACACACCAACAAGCACATCAATACTGACGCACACACTCGCACACACAGAACACACACAAACACACTTGCTAACACACACACACGCATCAACACACACATACTAACACACACACACACACTAACACACACACACACACTAACACACACACACTTAACACACACACACATATATACTAACACTACTAACACATACTAACACACACACATACTAACACACACACACATACTAACACTACTAACACATACTAACACACACATACTAACACACATACTAACACATACTAACACACACACATAATAACACACAAACATACTAACATACACACAAATACTAACATACACACACACATACTAGCACACACACACATACTAACACTACTAACACATACTAACACACACATATACTAACACACATACACATACTAACACACACACACATACTAACACACACACACATACTAACACACACACACACACATACTAACACACACACACACATACTAACACACACACACATACTAACACTACTAACACATACTAACACACACACATACTAACACATACTAACACATACTAACACACATACACATACTAACACACACACACACACACATACTAACACACACACATACTAACACTACTAACACATACTAACACACACACACACATACTAACACACACACACATACTAACACATACTAACACACACACATACTAACACACACATATACTGACACACATAGAAAGCAATAAAACTAGTACCAAACAGTGAAAATCACCTGCTATATTCATGTATTGCATATAATATATTCATGTATTGCATATGTATCAGTCATTAAGAATTATTTCAAGACAACTCTCGCTAAACATTGTAAGAAGTTCCTTGGGGTTCGCAGCCCCCGATGTCCTAGGGGCAAGCGTACACACACATATACACACATACACACACATACATACACATACACACACACAGACACATACACATACACACACACACACACACACACACTGACACATGCACACTGACACACACACACACCAAACAGTTTTCCCTGCGAAACGTATTGTATCAAAACCGAAAATAGACTTATATGTCTGTCTGTGTATGTATGTATGTGCGGGTGTGTGTGTGTGTGTGGACGTGAACGTGTTTGTGTTTGTGTGTGTGTGTGTGTGTGCAGGTGACTGGCGTTAAGACACGCCCCCTTTCTCTTTCCTTATTCTAGCAGGTTTGCTCTCATACGCTTTCTTGCTAATTCGTTTCACTTTCATTGCTTCTTCCCTCTATCTGTTTGTCTGTCTGTCTGTCTGTGCGTGTGTGAGTGCGTGGCTAGAGAGAGAGTGTGAGTGAGGCGAGGTGGGCAGACAGAGTATGAGAGCAACACTCTATTTACGGACATCGTTTGTTGAGATCATCTCTGCTTGGTCTGAAGGGTGTCACACGTGTTTGTCTGTCTGTCTGTCTGTCTGTCTGTCTGTCTGTCTGTCTGTCTGTGTGTGTGTTCGATTTTCTGGTTGTCATGACAACCGGGTCGTTGAACTCTGGCACGTGTCTCTTGTTTGCGCCATACAGACAAACATACAAACACACACACACGCGCGTATATATGCATATTTATATAGATATTTTGCATTCTTACAGGCGAATTTGTTTGAATTTGTGGATATTTTCCAATTTTTAGATTTCTACGCAATTCCCAGCTGAATTTAATGAGGTATGTGTGCGTGTGTGTGTGTAGAGATGCGACCTAAAAATCCGATGTTTTTTTATATAAAACCAGGTTTTTTGCCAAAAACCTCGAACAAAAAAAACGCGTTCTTTTTGGTTTTTTAAGAGTCATGCATATATTTTAAGTTATAGAAATGATATATTTGGGATGTTAAATGAATTATTTTTATCAACACATGACTTATTCATGCTATTAGTGACCCTATCAAATTTAATAATAATTAAATATGCACAATAAAATTGTTATAATGTGTCTGAAAGCCCTAATATCATTGTTTGCACGGTACTGTGCGGCACTTCTATGTACAGTACAGTTTTGCATTCAATTATTGAGTTAATCATTGTGTAAGAAAGCAGAGTTTGAGAACTGTTTTTTCTGTTAAAATCCTGAAACTATTTAAATATCAAGTGACACAAATCTTATGATAATTTCATTCAGCAGATCAATTATGTGCAATTATAAAAGTACAAACACTGCAAATATTTACACAAATACTACAAATATGCACACAAGCTTAGTGTCCCTAATGAGACTATGCATAAAAGCGGGTCGCATTATTCAGAATGACAATCCTGACCAGAAAAACGGGCAATATTTTCGTGAAGGAAAATAACGACTGAGAAAATATATTTAATGTACAAAAAGGTATTTGAACACAAATAACTACATCAAAGAAACCATCATCCATAAAACCAGTCCTAAAAAATCAAGCTATTAATTATAAAAAACTCTTGATATAATTAGTTAAAACTAGCCTTGTTCTGCTGACAATTTTTTCAAAATTTCTACGTCTACTAAAACCGTCTTTCAAACAAATATATTTAAAAAGCAATGGTTAAAAAAACAGTATAAATCAAGTGGTTTAACCAGCCGCTTATACCAACAGGCTACTTGATATACAAAAGGTATTTGAACGTACATCAATCAAATCTATCTTACATAGATACTGTTTTAAAAATACATTGTTTTTTAATTAAAAAAAACCTTGGCATAAAAACGCTTGTTAAAAACACCAACCAATTAACTTGTCTTGACCTGCCGACAAATTTAAAACCAGTTTTAAAAACATCATGGCTTCTTTACATATAAAAACATGGTTCCCTTGAAAAAACACCTGATCAATTAATGAATATGTTTTGTTCTGCTGACAAATTATTTCAAATATCCACGTAATCGTTTATCGCTTATCCACACATAATCCAAATATCGTTCGTTCGTTTAAACATAATTAAAGCCATATTTCAAAAGAACATTGTTTTTTTCAATAAATAAAACCCAAAATTACCGGACCCGGATGAACTTTCAAACAGTCTCCTGAGATATTTTGATCAATATTTGTTTTTTATACTGTTATTTAATAATGTTTGAAATATTACATGTAACTAGGCACAAAACATCAATAAAACTCATTTCTGCGTACTAAAATCCATCATCCGAGTACAATTGGGGCTAATTCTTAAAAATACATAAAAACAAAAAACCTACAGAAAACTTGGTTTTGCAACAACAAAACGCAACAAAAACGTTTTTTTCAGTTACATATATATGTGTGTGTGAGTGTGTGTTATTGTGTGTTTTGCGTGTTAGTTCTTTTCCAGTATTTTTTTCATCAAATATTTAATTTTCATCGGACACAATGTTATATTACAAAAAATCTACTAAATCCAAAAATGGGCAACTTGATTTCAGAAGAAAAAGAACAAATGCATTTTATACCGTTATGTGCTTGTGTGTATATATATATATATATATGTGTGTGTGTGTGTGTGTGTGTGTGTGTGTGTGTGTGTGTGTGTGTGTGCTTGTATGCATATGTGTGTGTGTGTGTCTGTGTGTATTTTTATGTTGAGATTCCTTGTTCTGACGGGTTTGGCCCATACTGTGCCCATGTACAAGTATGTGTATGTGTGCTTACCTAGTTGTGCTTACCTAGTTGTGCTCATCTAGTTGAGGTAGAGGAAATGAGCTTACGCTCTCACTGTCCTGTCTATTTCTCACTGAGTATCCAATTTATGTTTGAACTCTCCTATAGTTTTGGCCTCTACGATAGTCTTGTGCAATTTATTCCAAACGTCAATTCGCCTGAATGGAAAACTCTATTTCTTCATGTCTTTTTTACACCGAGGTTTTCTGAGCTTCTTGCCGTGTCCCCTTCCTTTATCCTGCTTCATCAGTCCAATTTTCTGCTGAGCTGTGGTTTCTGTCATGTTCCTGAAAATATGAATAAGATCACCCCGTCTCCTCCTGTCTTCCAACGTCGGTAATTTCAACGCATTTAGCCTGTCTTCGTAACTGAAGCTTTTCAGCTCTGCTACAAGCCTGGTGGCCAGTCTTTGCATCTTTTCAACTTTTTTCACCAGACGCTTTTCGTGTGGACACCAAACCACTGCGGCATACTCAAGTTTGGGCCTAATAACTGACACTATCAGCTTCCGCATTATTTCAGCATCTATAAAGTTGAAGACGTGTTTTATTCTGGTCAGCAAGGAGTACGTTTTGGCGCAGATATCATCAATGTGGGCCTCAGGGGACAAATCTCTTTGCACCGTGACACCGAGGCCTCTTTGCTTGTCCACTTCATGAAGTACCTCCGAGGGCATACGTCACCGACGGCCTGTTTTTACCCGTGCCAAACTTGATTAGGTGACATTTCGTCTCGTTGAAGGTCATCTGCCAGGTATCTACCCACTTGTGGATTTTGTTCAGGTCTTCCTGCAGTGTTTGACAGTCGGTCGGGTTTGATATGACCCGCATTATCTTCGCGTCGTCTGCAAACAAGTGCATTGTGCTGTTAATATCCGCCACTATGTCGTTCATATATACACTGAACATTATCGGCCCCAATACTGAGCCCTTTGGGACTCCACTTATAACCTGCCTCCAGGTTGAATCTTTTCCTCTCACAACAGTGCACATTTTTCTTCTCGTCAGGAAGTCGGTCATTCATCTCAGCAACACCAAGCTCACGCCTCCACTTTGCTCTAATTTCCATAACAGCCTGCTGTGTGGCACCTTGTCAAATGCTTTGCTCAGGTCCAGATATATACTGTCGACCCACTGATCTCTCTCTTGGACAACGTCAATGATCTTGCTATGAAACATCACCAGACTCAATACACACGATCTTGCTGGTCTAAATCCAAAATGACAATTTGACAAAGTGTTTTCTGTCTCCAAGTAGCACATCCACTGTGTGTGTGTGTGTATGTGTGTGTGTGTGTGTGTGTGTGTGTGTGTGTGTGTGTATGTGTGTGTGTGTTGGAGATATAGGTTGTTGTATGAACAAGTCTGGGTCATTCACCTGCAAGGGTCAAAATGCTTGGCCGAGATAAATACCTGTCTGTCTGTCTGTCTGCTAACTGTGTGTCTATCTCTGTGTGTGTGTGTGTGTGTGTGTGTGTGTGTGTGTGTGTGTGTGTGTGTGTGTGTGTGTGTCGGTGAATGACCTCAGAAATACAGGACATAAGTTTTTTATCTGGCGTGCAAGTCTATTTGTCTGTCTGTCTGTCTGTCTGTCTGTATGTCTGTCTGTGTAAACATCCAACGCCTCATTTTATCAACACATTATATACATTCAGCACATTCGATCAATTAAACAAAGTACACACATTAATCGTGTATGAACAATAAAGACATTCAATACATTAAATACATTAAACACATTGAATACATTGAGTTAAGTGTATTCAATGCACAAATGCATGTGTTCTGATGTTATATTGTTCATGTGTGTGTGTATGTGTGTGTATGTGTGTGTGTGTGTGTGTGTGTGTAAGATGACAAGCGGTTTGATCTGTGGATCTGATCTGTGGATTGTCGGATGATTGATCATAGAGATCATAGATCATTATAATTAACTGGCGTGGGGGGAGCTGGATAGGGGGGGGGGGGGGGGTACAGTAGATAATGGGGGTGTTCGCGCGCGTATTCTTGTGTCATGCAAGTTGCACGCCATGCAATCAGTTCGGTTCAAGGACTATTACGGGTGCAATGAATCAAGACACACACATACTGACACACACATACTGACACACATACTGACACACACATACTGACACACATACTGACACACATACTGACACACACATACACATACACACATACTGACACACACATACTGACACACAAACACACACACTTGTGATTCAATCAAGGACCACTGAATATTAATAGTGCTTGGATTCAACACACGTTACATGACATTACATTAAGACTCTTACATCGCGCTTTTCACCCGAATGTCTCAATACACTCACACACACACACACACACACACACACACACACACACACACACACACACACACACACACACACACACACACACACACACACACACACACACACACACACACACACACACACACACATATACACACACACACACACACACATATTTTGGAAAGAGACATTTAAAAACAGATTTTTGCCGAAATTACAACATTGTTGACAACACATGAATGTATGTTGATACACAATCTATATTTATATGTAATTACTAGGGTGGCCTTTTGTTGCAAATTTAACTTTTTATCATATATTCTGTTCATCCTGAGAAGCCCAAAAATAAATATTCTATTGATCTGAGGTGAATATTAAAAAAGTTATAAATGCAACTTTTTGCAACCTTCTTTTTTTAGCGCAATAATTTGGATTTAGGACAATTTTTGAACTTTAAGAACAATTATTTCACACTATCAGGAATAATTGTCAGTTGTGAAGTAGTACAATGCAGCATATGTTCATGCATTGCCAACATACACACTCGATACACATGTATCAGTAAGACGTGTGAACATTGTGTCCGTGTGTGGTGCTGGACATCCTGCGTGTGCACGAGCACATTCACATGATATACATTCGATAATAATATCTTGACATATCACTCCGATATAGACAGGTGCATTTGGGCAATAAAATTAAACTATGTTTTTATATACTTTTCGAGCCACCTTAGAACAACTAGTTAGATCAACAACATTTGAATATAATTACCGCATAATCAGATGATGTTTTATCTGCAAAATCCATTTAGACCTTGGAACATTTAAGGATATTAACATCGAGTGAGTCTGTCAAATTACATTGTGGATTGAAATGTCAGTACCAGACATCAGTGCGATGGACTCGACAAACTAGACAAGCATGTGAAACACCAGCTTAAGTAGAATAAAAAACGTGAAACTCCCAAAATGTAATGTTCAGTAGTGATTTCAGTGTTTAAATTGTATTACCCTATTATTTAAAATTGTGATATTTCAGCAAATATTGGGGGGCCACGCTCAACCAGTGGGGGCGCCAAGGGGGGGGGGGGGGCTCCAGCCCCCCCAAAAATATACCAAGTCCCCCCTAAGCCCCCAAAAAAATCCTAATCATGGACATAACATAGTATTATAATAAGGGACTGGGGCACACTGATTCAGTCCTCGAACTTGAACCAAAATTACAGGACTTCATATAAAGTGGTAGGAAATTTTATTGTCCCTGATTGATTTGGGGGGAGGGGGTTTAGGGGGGACTTGTCAGCGTTCGAGTGTAGCTCTTCATGAATCGACAAGCCCCCTCAACTTTTTCCTTAGCACCCCCTCAGCCCCTACTTTGTTTAATTTATTCCTCATAATTGAGTGATTTTCACTATCCGTTTACGGGGTTTTAGTGAATTTTCCGCAGTATTTTAAGTGCAACTTTTTAGCGCAACTTTTCTTGATTTTGAGTGCACCAAGAGGTCACCCTAGTAATTACATATAATGAGATATATTTTTGTAATCAACATGTTAATATATATATTAAGTATTTGTTTGACACATTTTTTTCTGCATTATATACAGTTTATATATCTTACATATATTGTATAGTCGGTGAAAATTGGTTGCTGCTTCTTGCTTGTTTCTTGCTTCTGCTTGTCGAAGCAGAAATGAACCGAGCAGAAATTAGAGTCGAGCAGAAATGAGCCGAGCAGAAATTAGAGTCGAGCAGAAATGAGTCGAGCAGAAATTAGAGTCGAGCAGAAATTAGAGTCGAGCAGAAATTAGAGTCGAGCAGAAATTAGAGTCGAGCAGAAATGAGCCGAGCAGAAATTAGAGTCGAGCAGAAATGAGTCGAGTAGAAATTAGAGTCGAGCTTGCAGACCTCGTAGCTTGCAGTTAACAGCAGAACAGAACATTGAATGAGCAGAAACACTCTTGAGCAGTTTTTTCATTTTTGCAATTCTGTACAGTTTTCCACTTCTCGGCCTTTCAAAGATCAGTTTTATATCTTAATTTCCTTATACTTAATTTTATTCAATTATTTGTATCTTACACTTTCTATCTATCCTACACCTCTATACTCTATATTATATCCACCTCTAACCTATATCCTCCACCTTACTTTCACCTCATCTTACTCCTCATATTCTTATTCCTTACATACGTTTATATGCTTGCATATGGTCATATCCTTATACCGTATTCCTTATGTCCTTATTGTCTATATATATTCCTTATGCTCCTTTTTTCTTATATTTCTCATATCCGTATTCATTATATTCTTATACTCTATTCCTTGTTTCCATTTTATTTCCTTATATTTTTTGTTATTTCTTAATTTCTTTGTTTGTTATTTTAACACAATTACACAATGTTGCAATTATATCATGCTGTTCAATATGTTTTCTCTTAATCATCCTAGTTTAGTCTACATCACCCACGCACACACACACACACTCACACTCACACTCACACACACACCCATACACACACACTCACACACTCACACACACACACACACACTCACAAACACACACAAACACACACAAACTCACACACCCATACACACACTTATACACACACACATGCACTACGTATGCTAGCAAGAACTATCGACTATGCTTATGCGTGTGTGCGTGCGTTCGTTTGTATGCGTGTGTGTATGCGTTTGTATGCGTGTGTATGCGTGTGTGTGTGTGTGTGTGTGTGTGTGTGTGTGTGTGTGTGTGTGTGTGTAGGGAGGCAAGTAGCGGAAATCGAAAGTGTGCGAGTTGCGAGTAAAAGTTGCGCGGGCGCACACAAACACACACACACACAAATACACACACTAACACACACACACACACAAACACACACACACAGGCAGGTCGTTGACCTCGAAATTGTGCACCCGACTGTGTGTGTGTGTGTGTGTGTGTGTGTGTGTGTGTGTGTGTGTGTGTGTGTGTTCATGTGGGTCATGCAAGCGACTTGCACACACACACACACACACACATACACACACACACACACACACACACACACACACACACACACACACACACACAGACATACGCTGGTGAAACGCAATGCAGCCAAGTTTCACTGTGTTGCAAGTGCAGAGGGTGGGAGTTAACGAGAGAGAGAGAGAGAGAGAGAGAGAGTGGGTGGCTGTGGTGGGTATGATATGGGTAATTTATGGGTAGCAGTGTGAACAGTGTCGTGGGGTAATTCCAGGATATTCCAGTGATCTGTTCCAGTTCCTTCTACCATGATCATTTGATCAAGATCAAGAATGATCCATTGATTAGTTGTCACGTTTCAGGCCTGAAATACTAGGTTTTTAGCAGTACCGTCCTCCAATAAGCCCATTCAAAATGTGAACTTTTCTCCGGTAGTATTTTTCTATTGTTCTGTTTATTCCACATGTACAGTATGTTGAAAAAATACGTCCTTTCCTATGATTTACGTGTTAATTTACGTTTTCATCAAACTATTGCACATATTTGTACTTTATCAACATTGATATAATTGATACTATAATTAAACTTGTGTTTTTGCATAAATTAAACTTTAATAGACTGAATTTTTACCCTGAAATATCACTGACCAATAAGTTCACCATGGAGAATATGCAGTAGAATTTTGAATTAAAATACGACCGCAATGTACACGACAATTTTCGTGTCAAATCCAACCATTATAATATTATAATATTCGTTTATAATATAAACTATAATTTGTATTATTTAAATTATAATATTATAATTTATAATATTTTTTTAGCTTGGAGTCATTATTTATAATATTTTTTAGTGTGAAGTCATTATTTCTTCCATTTATTTCAATTCTGTCATTATTTACATAACATCAATAGTGACAAGGAGTCGATAGAAGCTGAAGCTTTTTTGAAGTCGAACTCTTCAACAAATCAATTTTATAAACACAAAACATCACGTGAGTATATACAAATTGAATAATACATTAACACAATTTCACATTAAACTCAAATATTACATGTACATTAAAGTTAAACAATGCATGTACATAATTTCACATCAATATAAAGCAAATTCATACTTACAATGATAGAAGTAGTGAAGTAATGAAATGTCAAACAAGTGTTGAGATAAATAATTAACGATAGCAACTCGATCAAGCTGTTTTACTTATTGTAAATCCAATTTGATGATAAGTCACTATAATTAATTGTGTGCCATTTCAAATTGCTAGTTTTTGGGTCTGTTTCTCATTGATGAACTATTTTTTCTTTTGATTTTCTTTCATATTTACAATTTTCTTTAGAAAGTTCTTTTATAATTACAATTTCTCACTATTATACATATTTTGTTTAATATATATTTCAATATTTTAATACTAATATTGGAATAATCTATTACATTCTCAAACAATACAACAATATGACAATATTTTTCCAAATTACAATTGTTCACAAAATCACAATACACAACGCACAAATACAATTATTAAAACCCTGAGGATTTATGCAGCTGCCTTTTTGGGGTGGAAATTTTCCTTGGGGTCGGTTGTTTTTGGTGTCACCAGGGACAGTATGATAGAAACTGTGTGTGTGTGTGTGTGTGTGTGTGTGTGTGTGTGTGTGTGTGTGTGTGTGTGTGTGTGTGTGTGTGTGTGTGTGTGTGTGTGTGTGTGTGTGTGTGTGTGTGTGTGTGTGTGTGTGTATGTTGACGTGCTCAGCGGTGTGTCTGTATGCGCGTGTGTGCGCGTGGAGCAGTTTCACTTTTGAACGCCGTTTGCTCTCTCTCTCTTCTCTACTCCCTCCCTCTTTCTTTAACACTTCAGTGA
>OU696592.1:2990398-2995398 GCA_916048095.2 Sacculina carcini | reverse complement strand
CTTGTGTTGGTTAGTTTCTTACTGTGTGCGTTGGTGTTAGTACGTTGCTATCTACACACTGTCTTTCTGTGTGTCTGTGTGTGTGTGTCTGTGTGTGTGTGTGTGTGTCGGACAAAATGCTGCTCGATTTTGAATCGGAAGTGGGCTTTCCGGTGTTTGAAGGCTCGTCATCTTTGGCCACAGGTATTTTGTTCTGCTACCTGTTGATTCGTAAACCTTCGTAAAATATCTATTTGAACGTCACTGAAGAATTATCTCCTTGGCAATAGATACATGATATATATGTCTCATACACTTCGGTATAATTTACAATTTACAATTCAACTAATCTGGACACGGAATAAATTGGAGAAATTTTTGCAAAATTTTTACAAAAAAGTGAAACTATGATATTTTGGATCGCGAAATTTTCTTAGGGGACTTTTTTGCTCACCAGGCTTTTTCCTAGTATATTTTTCAACGATTGGTTTGTGTGTTCCTATCATAGGGATCTTCACTTTCATTGGGTAAATGTGGTTTGAAATGTAGGGTAATGGGTGGAGCGAATTATGCACGAATTTGCTATAAAATGCTTGTTTGTGATAGAAAAATGTATTTGAAACGAAAAGTAATTTTTTCATCTTTCCCGAATAGATTAATTCATATTTAGTTAAGAAATATCAGCACTTGATATTGAGATTAAATAAAAATAAACACAGACACGCACACAGACATACACGCGTGAACACAAATAATAACAGAACGACATGTGAATTTTTTCTCTGGTTTGAATTTGTTCCGAACAATTTTGGTTTATTTTCAGTAAAATTCGTATGTTATTTTATTGGGCCGCTATTTGAAAATCAGTCGCAGTCACATGTTTACATGTTTGTATGTCTGTCCGTGTGTCTGTGTTTATTTATATTTTATCTCAATATCAAGTGATGATGTTTCTTAACTAAATATGAATTTATCTATCCGGGAAGGATAGAAATTTACTTTTCGTTTCAAATATATTTTCATATCACTTTACAAATCTTTTATCTAAAAATATGATGGATGTACGGAGAAAATTCTGCCGGGAATAAGTTAATATATTTTGTTCTTGATTACATTTTTCCGCTTTGATTTCTGCTCTGATGCGGTTACTGCTTGGCGTAGTATTTCAGGTTTGAAGCGTGGCGTGGACTTGATGTCCGGGAGCTACGATAATTCCTTTCTGATATGCTCTCGTAACGTGAATGAGTTTTCCCCCTCGGTAAATGGCTCAAGTTATTACTGTGGGACAAATAGCGAGTATTTTGTCAAATTTGATTGTGAAAATGTGTGTTTTATGGTGGTGTTTTAGGTTAGAAACTGTGTCCGAGCTAATTAGGTACTTTGCATAAAATGTTGCTCCTAGGTATTTACACCAGGCTTCAAACAGCATACACACATACATACACATATACATATACACACACACACACAAGTGTAATTTCTGTTGTCTCTGACACACTCTCTCTGAATGTTTCTCTCTGAATCTCTCTGAACATCTTTTCTCTTCAGTCTTCGTTCTGTTCTTATTTGTGTTCACGCGTGTGTGTGTGTGTTTAGCTCGCACACAAGTGAGAGTTAAAACACACACACACACACACACATGGACGCGTGTTAGAGGGTGAACGAACTGTTACACCATAAATGGGTCACATACACACACACACATACACATACGCACACACATACACACACATACGCACACACACACATACACACACATACACACACACATACGCACACACACACACATAGGCAGGTACACATGCATGCACACAGACAGACATACACACACACAGCGTGCGCAGCTGAAATGTCAGTGCTTTTTGCAGTCAGCTCAACTTGCTCTCTCACAAACTCTTTCTTCTGCAAACCTCCTTCCCTCTTTCTTTGTCCCTTCGCTTTTCTCCAAGTCTGCTCTCGCTTTGTGCGTACTTGTATGTACTTGTGTGTGTGTGTGTATTATTATTAAAATGATTCTTATTAAAAATATTACAACAAAGGCACAATCATGAACATGAGCAGGGTACAGACACACACATTACATTACATTACATTACATTAAGACATTTATATCACGCTTTTCACCCGAGGGTCTCAAACACACACACACACACACACACACACACACACACACACACACACACACACACACACACACACACACACACACATACACATGCACACACACACAAACACAAACACATACAGACACTTTCATACACAGGAGAGCGGCTATGCAACGGAAGTGAACTTTTCGGGGGCGTCGTGAGAAGGGCCCAGGGCGGGGTCCCTGACCGGGCCCCTAGGGGCCGCCAGACGGGCTGCTCAGGGGTGCCAGGACTCTTGTGATAAATTAGTTTTTCATTCAATTTTGATCCAAATATATTTTTCAATATACAATTTTTTATTAAAAGCATATTAAGCTGTAGCACGAAAGTTTTGTTATTTCGTCTGTTTTGTATTTTTCTATGTTCAATTCTGAGGGCATTTCTCTTCTATGATGGCATCATGTTTAGTGTCATCTGTGAAGACAATTAATTATGTAATTATCCATATTTGGTAGTTGTTTCTAACGATTTTTTTTCAATTCAAGTTTTTGTTACTTGTCTGCATTAAAATCATGTGATTGTTGTGGTGGTATGGGAATACTAACTTGGTTTGCTGGAATTTTGGCATTGTATTTATTTGTGTTGAATTTGGTATATTTTGTGTTTGCTAATGACTTTGTGCAGGCTAACAAATGTGAAAGTATAGATGGCGCCAGCAGCGATGCTATAGATGGCGCAGCTACGCAGTTATATTCTCCTCACGGAAAACCGATTTTATAATCACGAACGTGATTATAAATTCCATAGTCTGCGTGTTTTCTATTAAATAAAGTGTGTTTTAACATTATCAACAGCGGCGCTGAATCAATTCCGCTAAAAATTTGTTTATTCAATCCAACTCAAGTTCTTTTTATGAGTTATGTTCCACGTAAATTATTTATTTATTCATTTATTTGAGATTTATTTTGAGATTGACCTATGTATTTATTTATTTATATTATTTATGGATCGTTTTGTGATGTGTGTGTATATGTGTGTGCGACTATCGTGTATGTGTGTTTGTGCGAGTGCGTTTATGTTAGTGTGCGTGTGTGTGTGTGTGTGTGTGTTTCTTGCGAATTAATCTAGTCAAATTGTTGTTCTGCACTTCTCGTGCAGCATATTGTGCAATTTCTTTTGATCTAGTCATTTTCGTATGTATCATATCAATTGTATGTATATGTGTGTGTGTGTATGTGTGTGTATGTGTGTGTGTGTGTGTGTATGTGTGTGTGTGTGGATGGTGATGTATTGATCTGTCATGATTGTGTGTCATATTGTCTTTGTGTATTTTTTCTCTTTCTCTTCCTCTTATTCTCCACGTTCAAAGTGTGCAGGGGCTGCATGATGCAGTTTATAGCGCTTGCGCTCTTCCTGTGTGACTTTGTTCGTTTTTTTCAATAATAATAATAATATTTATATATGTCCAAGTAGAAATTCTCAAAATTGAAGTCAACCCAAATCGGATCATTTTATAAAAACAGATGTGACCAAAATTATATATTATTTACGAATAATTCACATTATAATATCCACTTTTTCGCGTTATGTTCATGATTGCCATGTTTTTCTATACGTTTAATATGAAATTTGTGGTACCAGTCGATGCATATATATCCTTATATATATATATATATATATATATATATATATATATATATATATATATATATATATATATATATATATATATATATATATATATATATATATATGCGTATTCCCGTTTGAGAATTGAAGTAATGTGTGTCTGTATGTGCGTGTGTTCTCTGACGACGGGACATCACAAAAACAGACGCACACACACATACACACACATACACACACATACACATACACACACATACACACAGACACATACACACGCTTGCAGACAGATGTATAGATAGACAGACAGGTGCACACACACACACACACAGACAGACACACAGACAGACAGACATAAGGGTGAGTGACCAGCAAATGATGTCTGCAATCTCGGTCATTGACACACACTTGCACACACACACAGACATACACACACACACACCTGCTTACACATATACATACGCATAGAGACACACACACACACACACACACACATACACACACATGGACAAACACACACACACACACATGCATGCACACACACACACACACACACACACACACACACACAAGTATATGTATGCACATATAGACACACAGAAACACAGCAATGCTCTCACACGCACACACAAAAGGTCCAAAAAGACACTGATTTTGTGCAAGGCAGCAGGACTATCGCGCATATCAGTGAAATATCACTTGAAGCTGTAATTACTTGAAGCCTGAAACAGTACCGCATGTCCAGTTTTATTATTATTATTAATTACAGGCAAATCCAGTAGCATGGGAAGAGTGCAAGCACTATTACCACCCTAAGGTGGCCCCATGTACCGGAAGCGCCCAAAAGATTCAGAGAGAAAGAGGGTTCGAAAAGAAAAAAGTCTAGAAAGAGCGTTGGAAAGAAAATAGTGAATAAATAACAATAAATAATAAACCATCATCCGATAACACTCCATAATGTCACTCCGCCCACGTTCCTCAATAAATAATAACAATCAACAATAAATATGTGATATATGTGTAATATGTGTAATAACACCCATCAATAAATAAGAATAAATATTAATATTTAAGTAATAAATAACAATCAAGAACAATAAATATGATTCAATAAGAAACATCCAACAATAAATATAAATATGATTCAATAAACATTTGAAATTATTGAAATATTGATTTGCATTGATTGTATTGATTGACAGTATTGATTGAAATATAACGAAGAAACAATTCCAGCTACTTTTTACACATCAGTTTTGTCTGATTTGAGTAATTGTTAATTGTAGTAGAATCTTGTCTCACAAGCTT
>OU696592.1:2940398-2985398 GCA_916048095.2 Sacculina carcini | reverse complement strand
GTGTGTGTGTGTGTGTGTGTGTGTGTGTGTGTGTGTGTGTGTGCAGATTTTGACGGTACGACCGTGTTATGTCAGGTGTGCGGAGACAAGGCTTCCGGCTTCCACTACGGAGTGCACTCGTGCGAGGGATGCAAGGTGAGTTGTGTTGGCGCTCAATGCGACCTGGTGGCCGCTACCTAAGGGACCTACCAGTACTCGTATATACATTGTAGCCCCGATATAAGAGAGTTGTCATGAGTGGAGAAAAAGTCTCCTATATCCGGGGAAAATTACACGTAAACTATATAGAAAATGGGACTGAAGAAATACTCTCTTATAACCGGGGTTCTCTTAGAACCGAGGTTCTCTTATAACCGAGGTTCTCTTATAACCGAGGTTCTCTTATAACCGAGGTTCTCTTATAACCGAGGTTCTCTTATATCCGAGGTTATCTGTACTATTTCTCAATTTTCACAGTTTATGAGAAATAAAAACTTATCAGTTATCATTTGTGTAGCATTTGTGTGTTGGTAAGGTTAGGTTAGGTTGTGTCATTTGTGATGAAGAATATATCCACATTTCTAGGCTTCGTATCTAGACCATGTTTAGTTTGTTATCTACAACGTCGGAGACGTCTAGAATCCGTCACAATAGAAGTGTGTGTGTTTCATTCGTTTTCTTGTTGGTCAGAATCAGTGGCAGTGTCAGGGCGTGTTTTTGAGGGGCTCCATGTCCCCCACCTCCAACAATATTAATCCCGATCATTCCGTGAACATTTCCAGTGTTGTTTTCATGTTTCGCCAAGCCCCTGCATCTTTTCTTCTCAGCCCCTCCCCCCGCAGAAACGATCCTGGCTTCGCCATTGATCGAGGGCCGCGTGTTTATTTCGTCATCTGGCGATTTCGCGCAAACTGGTTGTCAGCGCGAAATGCGTGTCTGTCTGTGAGTGTATGTGTTTGTCAAGGTCGTGCTACTCTCACACAAACCCACCCACGCTGACACACACACACACACACACACACACACACACAGACACACACACAGGCACACATACACACAGGCACACATACACACACAGGCACACATACACACACAGACGTCATGAACTCGACAATGTGGGTGCGGAGATTGCTAGGGGGTATGTATGGGGGATGGGCCGATGAGAGGGGGGTGGGCTGGTTGTAAAAGTCGTTCAACTCTGTTGGCTGTGTGCATTGACCTCGTGTCTGTGTGTCTGTGTGTATCATGTCATACTCTTGCTCTTTCCTTGGACACACACACACACACACACACACACAGCAACCTTGTGCAAACTGCTTTTCCTAGTCCTCTGTCCTTGTATGTGTATGTATGTGTGTGTGTGTGTGTGTGTGTGTGTGTGTGTGACCATGAGTGGAGCGGACATACTGTGAAGCTGTGCATCCTGTTTCTCTGTGTGTGTGTTTGTGTGTGTGTGTGTGTTTGTGTGTGTGTGTGTGTGTGTGTGTGTGTGTGTGTGTGTGTGTGTCTGTGTGTGTGAGCGAGCAAGAAAGAGTAATAGAGCGACGGACGGCTCCCACACTCTGCCTAAACTACATCTCATTGTACACAAGGTCGCATACACACACATACACACGGACATACTTCAACAGTCCACCATATGTATGTATGTGTGTGTGTTCGGAGGTCAATGTTCTCGAAATGTGTGTAAGTGTGCATGTATGTTTGTCTGTATGTATGTATGTGCCGCCTGGTGTATGTGAGAGCATGCATGACGTATTATATGCGTGTATGCGTGTCTATGTATGCTGCACATACATGGGCCTCTGAGCTTGTGTGTGTGTGTGTGTGTGTTTGTGTGTGTATGTATGTAAGGCGTATATTTTTGTCAACAAGTTTCCATTCATCATAATCAACTCGCATTTCTACTACATTTCTACTCAACAATGCTTTTTCAAGTTTTTCAAGGCTTCTTTCAGGCGCCTTGGTTTATTATTTTTCATATTTTCCTGAGGAATATGTGTTATTGAATTGCTCAAACATAATTCTTATACTCTATAGTTGTATAATATTTTCAAATAGTAAATAATACCAGCATCCTAGCAGAGATAAAACGTTTTTTTGTTCTTTCTAATGTTTATAGTAATTTTTCCAAAACAAATTATTGGGTAAATTTATGCATCAGCATGGGAACACGAAACACACACACACACACACACACACACACACACACACACACACACACACACACATTCACACACGCACACACACATACACTTCAAGTGTAAAAGTATACTAAGACCACAGGTTTTCTATGAGATTACAGGGAGACCCGGTGTGGCAGCATTACTGATTGAAACAGGCAGAATATTAATGACTCATTCATTGAATGATTTCTCACATGCTCACACCTACGGCCCTTTCACTTATGCGTTCTGATGCTATCCCATTGTCTTCAGATGTTCCTCAGGATTTCATTCTCTTCAGTCTTTGCATCTCAAATCTATGTTCTGTTTTGTCTCGCTATCCTGTGATTTTTCATAATTACGCTGACGACATTCAGCTAATTTCTCCACTGTCTTCACCCGATCATGATTTTATTTCTTCTTTATTTTCTGACATTTCATCATGGGCCTCATCTCGTCGTCATTTAATTAATTCATGCAAGACGGAAATCATGGTATTCCACCCCCACGACTCTCTCCTCCTGTTCTCTCTTTTCCTCTACGCTCTTCTATGCACAATTTGGGTGTCATTCTTTATTAATCTCTTAATTTTGTAAATAATATTTACTCAGTTGCTCGCTCTTGTCGACTAATCCTCCGTGCTATCTATCTCATTCGCCCATTTCCGGACCAGGCGTCTGCAATCAAGTTGATAAAATCTCTTATATTTCCCCGCATTGACTACTGTATTTCTCTCTATTTCAACACTCCTCGCTGTTTCTTAAAAGTTCTCCAATCGGTCCTGAATCAATCCTGCAGATTTGTGTTGTCTCCTCTTCCTTGCCGTCACAATTCTCAATCTCTTTATCAATTCCGCTGGCTACCCATCATCCCACGTGTACACTACAAGATTGCCTGCATTATCTTCAAATTATTACATGGTATAGGTCAGCCTCATTATCTAGTTCGCCTTATTTCTCAATCCTCACACTTGTCCCCTCGTATCACTCGCCCTCTAAACTGTCCTCGAGCTATAAATGAATCCTGCTGGTCGGCCAAATCCTTCTCTTTTATCTTGCTACGCTTCATTCGTTTCTTCCCTACGCAAATACCAATTATCCTTATCGTTTGAGCCTGTCACCCACTCTCTGATGCATTATGCCAAACTATTATCCTCTATCGTCTCGTCCCTTCTACGATATTTGAACTATCTCATCGTTTTCATCGTTTACTTGCTTGTTTATATGCGCTATATATAAATATACGTTGTTGTTGTTATATTTCATATGAATATTTCAATTATTACAGTGTGAATTTCGATTTGAGTATTTTTTCAATTGCTTGGTGTTTTTTCTCTGGTTTTCTGTGCCATTAAAAATCGACTATTCAATACCACAAGAAAATTCGTGTATAAACTAAATGCGTGAATTCAGATTATTTTTTTACGTTTTCAATATACACAAGGTACTAATGAATATAATTAATTATAAAATTGACCCAAATACAATGTTTATATGTTATAAGACATTTACTAAATCGTATTATAACTCTTGATAAGAAATCGTTTGAGAAATCGTGTAATACAATGGTTTCGTGAACTTTCATCTGAGCTGGAGAGCCACGAAGGTGGCGACATCTATATATTTTATAATGCGATGAGTAGTGGTCTTAACGTATTATAGATGGTGGTGTATGTCTCCTGTACGTTCGCCTGTGAATGCATCTACATTAGTTCTCGTCTGCTGTAAGAGAAAATAAATATTATTTGAAAATGTTTTTTCTAAAACTTTTTTTCCAAGTCGGCGACTTTTACTGATCAAAACAACAAGGTCACAGGAAACACGCTGAACTCGAACGCGCAAAATTTGTTGTGAAAAACAGACCCAACCTTTCTGTCCATTTATTCAACCATTATATTGATATTGATTTCCATGTTTTCATCGACTTTTTCATTTTCAGCTTGTGTGTGTGTGTGTGTGTTTTTTTTTGCGTGTTTCGCTCCAATTGTACGTACGTAATTCTCGTATATTTTTTCATTGCATTTCGTGTATTGCAATAGGCAGTTCATTGAATACACTGCAACATACGTACATATATATGCGTGCGTGTGTGTGTGTGTGTGCATTTTTTGCACTACGACAACCCAACCCATGGCGAAGTGTTTTGGTCAACAACGCAAAATCAAACACACACACACACACACACACACACACACACACACACACACACACACACACACACACACACACAAACACACACACACACAGCAGAGTACATAGCCGATTTGAGCTCGTTTCCAGCGGGTCATTGAGTTGCAGTGTGTTTGTATGCTCGACTGCGCGTGCAACTGTTGTGTATGTAATTTGTGCTGTGACCTCAGCGACCGGTCGAGGGGTCACTGACTACCGTGTGTGTCTGTGTGTGTGTGTGTGTCTGTGTGTGTGTGTGTATTTGTGTGTGTATTGGTGCGCGATGTACCACGTTACTCTATGACGCACACACACACACACACATACATACACGCACGGATTGCAGCATTGCATTCTGTTGCAGGGGCGTGTGTATGCAAGTGCAAAATTGTTTGGGTGACGGGGGTAAACTTGATTTGGTGTTCGAGGTTTTTTTTGGGCTTCGTGTTTTTCCTAAACGGATGTAAAGGGAGATTTTGTTTCTTCCAATGGGGTAGTGGGTGCAGTCACACATACACACACACACACACACACACACACACTTATACATACACACACACACACACATACACACACTTGAGCGTGGTATAATTGCTCATACACGCGTTTTGGCACAGAGATTTCATCAGGCTGGGTTCATTAGGCTCGTCTTATACGCACTTGTGGTTAGTTTATCTGTCTGTGTGTATGTCTGTGTGTATGTGTGTATGTGCGTAATAGGATGAATCACGGATACGTGCCTGATTGTGTGTGTGTATGTGTGTGTGCGAGGTCGGTCACTTCTTAAATTGATAAACAATATATACAAAAATAAAATCGGATAACACGCACACCGGCGGAGCAGAATTTCATTGGGCGAATTCTACAATCCCACAGCCCCTGTCAACCCAGCAGTAAATGGTACCAGATATCAGTCATGTGTTATGTCATGCATTCTGGGGAGGGCCCTTTCTAATACGTCTTCCGTCCTTGTGGCGTCATAGCGTGGAGAGGGTCGGTTCTGCGGTGACAGCGAGCTACACGGGACACACCTGTGTGTTTTCATAAGCTTCGACTTATTCCCGTGTAGCAGCTGCCACTTAGGCATTAAACCTTTTAACACACACATACATACATACAACACACATAGTTGTCCTGTTCTGTTCGACTTTTAATTCCCCAACCCCTCCATTTCCCACCAGTTGGGGATTTCCCACATTACCACCGGACTAAACGAACATAAGTTTATTGGTTGAACATCATATACTATTTTCTCTTTCAGTATATGTGCAGTAACGTATGTCACGTTTAGCATGCGTTGAATTCAAATAGGATTTTGGCGAGGTGGTATTTTTGCTATGACATTGAATATATTCTCGGATTAAATGCAAAGTTGTGTTTTTTTTTTTAACTGTGTCACGGATTCAAATTGATAGATGTAATGATTTCGATTGAATTAAGAAGAACCAACCGGAGTGTAAAAATGTTTAAATGAATTATTTTCCACAATTTCGAATTTTGTTCTGCACTCAACTGGGAATACATTTTTTTCGTCTGAAGTTTTCTATTTTCATTGCAAATATAATATATTTGAGTGTCATCGTCAGTGGTTGAGCTTTGTGTAAACATTTCAATTCGACTGCCATCAACAATACATTCTCAAACAGAACGGTGCAGATTAGCATGGATCGTGCAAGCTAATTTGCATACACCCAAATAGGCAAATTCAAATTACCGCACTGTGTTTAGGCTGTGTTTATATGGGAAATATTAACAATTGACATATCTCATTTACATGCAGAATAATTTTGTAACTAATTTGCTTTAATTTAATTTACAGTTGGAGATTATCAAGTAATTCACTGTGAGAATTCGCATCTCGCTTGTCCCCCACTCATCCCCATCCCTCCTTTTCCCCTGGGCTGGAAAACTTCAATTCCATATCAATACCATACCTCGTGTCTGAGAGAAACCCTTGTCTTTGTATATGAGACAAGTTTGATTTTGAGATAATAATTTATGTAGGAACGCTAAGCGCACTGCCATGGCCCATCAACCGTCCCTCGAAACTCCCGGTCGGAGAGGGGCCCGAGTGTTGAGGGGCCCCGTTGTTCCGGGCTGAAGCTAAATGTGTATGCATTCAAGAACATTAGATTGCTAAAGTTTCATTTAACGAATTTCTTCCAGTCCCTCGCCTCCTGCAAAGGCAGCACATTACATTCGAACGCTAAACCTAACCTAACCTAAAATCTATGAAAAATTTAGAAACGTTTTTGTGCGTTTTTCAACCGTTTTTTTTTCATAAATTAGCGTTTGTATTGTTTTTGAATCCTTATACATTTAGCCTAGACCACCGCATACCGCTGCTAAACAGACATATTCCTGTGTTTAAGAGATTGCCTATTTATTTGACACCAGTTATGGTCGCTTATACACGATGGCATACACGGTGAATCTTGGCGAATGTTGTCACATTGCCTATCATTGCTGAATTATTACATCACACTTGTTTGGGATCCACTGTAGCAATGCATAAACAACGTCCTATTTTGGCGCTGTGCTTTCCATGATCACTGACGCGCGTGTGTGTGTGTGTCAGTGTGTGTCAGTGTGTGTGTGTCAGTGTTTGTCAGTGTGTGTGTCAGTGTGTGTCAGTGTGTGTGCTATCTCATATGGGTCGTATAGTTCCCATTCACCAGTTCATTCCGTATCTGCTCTCAATGAAGTATACTACCCGCTGACCCACACACAGACACACACACACATGTCCAGTATCATCTCGTGTCTCTCTGTGTGTGTGTGTGTGTGTGTGTGTGTGTGTGTGTGTGTGTGTGTGTGTGTGTGTGTGTGTATGTGTATGTGTCAGTGTGTGTGCTGTTATTCTGTTGGACAAGTTAGGGCAATTATTTGCGCGTCATTTTTCGCACGCCGTTTCCGGTTTTTCGGCGTTGACCGGGTCGTTGACCTTTCTCCGAGTATCCTTCTCTCGTGTGTGTCAGTGTGTGTGTTTGTGTGTATGTCAGTGTATGTGGGTGGGTGTGTATGTGTGTGTGTTTTTTGGCTAATAAGCTCTGTTGGCTAATATCTTCCTTATCCTTATCAGGTCAACTTGTTGATTATGCAACATTGCAACATGCAAGCGTTATAAAGTTATTTTAATGGGGATATATATACTTAATTATATAATGCGATTTTAATGACGACTTTGACCACAATTCTCATAGTATATAATTATATATATAAATATTTTATATTTAATTTTCATCTCCTTGCAATATGGGTTATCTTGCATCGTAAACTATCTCAAATGTTTAATGTGGATGCTCAATTTGTCTGCATATATAAATTATTCAAAATCTAGTCTGGCATTCGTGTGTTAAGTGTCGTAATATTTGTACATGTGTTTCATGGGTATTTATATTGAACTCAAACTATTCTCGTTCTGTGTTTATGTATGTGTGTGTGTGTGTGTGTGTAGGGATTTTTTCGGCGTTCGATACAGCAGAAGATTCAGTACAAACCTTGCACGAAAAGTCAGGATTGCTCCATACTGCGCATCAACCGCAACCGATGTCAGTACTGTCGACTGAAAAAATGCATCTCCGTCGGAATGAGCCGCGATGGTCAGTAGATTTGTGCCTCATTATTTCTGCCTCGTGATTTCTGCTCCGCGATTTCTGATTCGTAATTTCTTCTTCATAATTTCTGCCTCATGATATCTGCCTCATTGTTTCTGCTTCATGGTTTTTGCTCCATTGTTTCTGCTTCGTAATTTCTGCTCCGTAATTTCTTCTCAGCGATTTCTGCTTCTCAATTTCTGGTTGATGATTTCTGCTGCCAATACTTGAGTTCTGCTGTGACATGACAGCGACGCGGATTATCAATAACTTGTGAATGTTTGTTCTTCTTGTTGGCAGTGAGTATGGACAAGGTGCAATTGAAAGAGGGACTTCTAGATTTGCTTAGCGTAAAGCCTCTATTTGAGCGGCCTTTCGTTCTATTTTTCAAACCTTCCTCTTCAGTGCCGTTCAATTAGAACAGGGCTTCTTAACCTTGTCCTTGAGGATTCCTGTCAAGAATAAAACAACACTTACATTTCAGCTATTGTTTTTATATTTTTACCAGGAAATAAACTTTTAGTGAACAGTAAGCTGTATGAATGAATATTGAATAAGAAAAGTTGTATTAATACTTGGTTGGTATTTTTATAATTTCATCGCAGTTATTCAGAGTAGAGAGGGTGCGATAAATGAACAGAGTAGAGAGGGTACGATAAACGATAAATGAATGCTGATTTGAAAACAAGCCTGCCTGGACACTGAACAGGGTTGAGAACCACTGGATAAGAGAGTGCCGCTCGATTTTTCCACTAGCTGGTCAGAGTTTGAAGAAGATGCGGTATATTTTATTATTATAAAAAGAACCAGGTAATGTAAGCATATTTATTAAACACTAGGCACAAATACAGGATGATTACTGGTAAGCAATCACAAATTCACTAATTAAAATCAGTCAGTCAGGGCTATTGCCAAAAGAGAAGATTTCATCAGTGACGTTTAATTAGAGGTTAGACGATATATATTTCTTGCTTGGCATAAGCTGAACATTACACGGTATCACGTGTTTATTGATATATCAAATGTGCATGTGTGTGTGTGTGTGTGTGTGTGTGTGTGTGTGTGCGTGCGTGTTTGTGTCGTGCTATTAAGAATGTATGGATGGCAAGGTCGTGCCTCTGTATGTATGTCTGTGTGTCTGTGTGCGCGCACATGTGTGTGTGTGTGTCGGTGTGTGCTTGTGTGTGTGTGTCGGTGTGTGTGTGTGACCTCGAGCGCGGAAGTAGCTGTGACTTTTCGGACTATTCTGCACACACACACACACATACACACATACATACACGCACACATACTGGAGTGACACGAAATTTGCACTATATATATATATATATATATATATATATATATCTATATAGATAGATATTCTATGTTGGGTGCCAGTGTTGACGTGATTGTGCATATATCCGTTAGTTCTCAAGGCTGTCACTACTTGTTGCCTTGCGATATTTGCGCACCAATATACACACACATACAGACGGACAGACATACTTGCATGTGTGTGTTAGCGTGTGTGCGTGTGGCCTTGTGTGTGTGTGTGTGTGTGTGTGTGTGTGTGTTATCAAATCAATGCGAGGCATTTAATGTACAGTTGTGGCCACAATATTCGCACACAGTGTATGCAATGTATACCCACTGGCATACTTTCTGCTGATTAGTGTGGTTGGGATCAACTTTTACAAATACATTTACACACACACACACATACATACACATACACAGCGCATTGCGTATGTAACGGAAATGCTGATATGGGCAGAATAAAGCAGAGTATACGAGAAGAAGTTGGCAGAGCATAGAATGGGATAAAAAATAAAAACTAACTGATAATATGATAAATAAGTTAATAAATTTTAAATTAAAATATTTTATGTTCGAAGTTCTCGCATTTTCCCGTTTGGGAATAATTCGCATCTTCCCACTTGGGAATAATTACCGACACCGATAGGTGACAGCAAATTGAAAGTGAGTGGTTATGGGAGAAAGGCTAGGCTTCCTTCTGGAAAATGCAAAATGAGTCATGTATAAATTCACATGCTTTATAAAATGTAATTTTATTATACAATATTTAATTGAAATTGTCATCTTTTGTCTTTTGTATTTTTGTGTAAATTCTCTGTTTTTTGTTGTTGTAAATTTGTTATTTTTTAGACAATGCAATTCAACGACCCGCGTGGCATTTATATTGAATACAATTTTTTCATCTCTCCAGTTGAGAAACAAGTTTTAATCAATTAATAATTGTTTCAAATTTTTACATTCACATTCTAAAATTTGCTCATCTTAACATTTCATCTCAAGCCGTGAACGTTACGCTGTTGTACATGCACTCACGCACTCACAACACACGCGCATACAAACACACTTGCTTTCCAGCATCATCGACTGGGCCGAATTTGGGTCAAATGCAGTAGGACATACACACACACACACACACACACGCATATACGCACACGCATGCACGCACGCATATACGCCGGCTCGTCTGCCTGTATGTCTGTGTGTCTGTCTGGGTGTATGTGCGAACACCGGCTAATATTGGACACACGTGTGCGTGTGTCTGTCTGTCTGTCTGTCTGTCTGCAGTAGCTTTCAAGGTCAGACGTACCGGCACAAGCGTTTGTGTGTGTGTCTGTGTGTTGTCGATTGCAGCGCCACCCTCGGCAACTAGGCAAACTAACCGTCCTTAGCTCAGTCTGGAATGATCGCTCGTGGCAGTGGGGTGGTTGTGGAGCGCTCCTCTTGTGTGCAGTTTTGCGTGGAGTTTTGAGTGTGTGTGTGTGTGTGTGTGATATCCGAATTTCATTTGCGGGCATTGTGTAAAACTTGCAAACATGAGTATAACGGAGGATTTGCCAATTTTGAAGAAAATTTTGCAAAATCAAAATTGCGGCTCGCGTTATACATGTAAGTTTTAATTTTTTGTTTTAAGAAATTAATTAATTCTGAATGGTATTTAATAACTTTATCATGTAAAATATTTGCATATATAATGTAATTTGTCGTAAATTTATTCGATCACAGATATTTTGGTTTTTATTTTTTTATCCATTGTTTCCTCTGTCGACAGTCTTTTGTATACAAGATTGTGGGAATTTCCAACGGGTGTGCAATGCGGGGGCTGTCAAAAGTGGAGAGTCAAAGGTCGGAGAGAACAGGACCAATGTGTGTGTGTGTGTGTGTGTGTGTGTGTATGTAGCCGTGAGGTTCGGGCGTGTTCCCAAGCGGGAGAAGGCCAAGATTCTGGCTGCCATGCAGTCAGTAAATCAGAAATACCAGGAGCAAGCTCTGCTAGCAGAACTGGACGACAGTTCGCGGCTGGTACGGCGGGTCACACGAGCTCACCTGGCTACCTGCGATTTCACCTGGGACAAGGTGGCGCCCCTGTTGCAAGCAGCCCGTCTAGCCCCGTCGTTTGTTGCCGCCCCTGCGTCGTCGCCTGAGTCCGCCTCTGCAGCCACACCTCTGGTCAGTGAACTCTCTCATTCTGTCTGTCTGTGTGTGTGTGTATGTGTATGTTAGCTCATGACATGTCTCATTGCAATTTTGGGGTGTTGCATTTCCACACTTGCAGACACATACACACATAATTCACACACACATACACACATAATTCACACACACATACACACATAATTCACACACACACACACACACACACACACACACACACACATATACACAAAAACACCTCAAACAGCTCAACGTATTGTGTGCGCGCTTGGTGGGGGCAGCAGTAGACAGGGGGAGGGGAACGCGAGAGGGGGTTTGTGGTCGTCCGTTAGCGATGACGTCAAACTTGACCTTGACAAATGTCCAAGTGGGGGTAGATGGCGGGGAGACGGTTGTTGGGGGCGCTTGATGAGGGGGTTGGGGGCTTTCATTTAATATATCAACAATATTCGCCGACGCGCGCAAATGTTGCAAGTTGACATCGCAATGCTTTGCAATGATGACTGAGTGGGTGTGGTGGGGACTTTCGTGTGGGGGATGGGGAATGGGGGATTTGTCGGTTTTGTACGCACAAGGTTGTCCTTTACGCCCACCCAATTTGCCATTTGCGTGTGTGCGTGTGCGTGTGTACTTAATGCGTGTGTGTGTGTGCGTGTGTACTTTATGCGTGTGTGTGGGTGTATTATAACCTTGAGTGCGTATCAGAAAAATAGCCACACACACACACATACACAGACATACATACATATACACTCAAACATACACAATGTGTATATTTCTATCTTTTTTGCGTTTCTTCTCTCCTGCTTAGCTGTCTGCGCATTTCTGCTCGACGGTTCGTTGACCCCACGGTGTGTGTTTGTATGTGTGTGTGTGCATGTGTGCATGGGGTGTAAGTGAGCTGTGGCTATTAATTGGGTGGTTATTGCAGATTTGACTGGCTAACTAGCGCAGATTAGCTGCAGTGTTGATTAGTAGTGTTTTTATGTTAGGGAAATTTCCTGCCGGTTCCGTGGGAATTTCCTGTGGCGGACTGCAACGATTGCCTTGTCTAGCAATAAGTTTTGAGGATAAATATAAGATAATACTTTCTGAGGATAAATATAAGATGATACGTTTGAGGATAAATATAAGATGATACGTTTGAGGATAAATATAAGATAATACTTTCTGAGGATAAATATAAGATGATACGTTTGAGGATAAATATAAGATGATACGTTTGAGGATAAATATAAGATAATACGTTCTGAGGATAAATATAAGATAATACGTTCTGAGGATAAATATAAGATGATACGTTTGAGGATAAATATAAGATGATACGTTTGAGGATAAATATAAGATAATACGTTCTGAGGATAAATATAAGATGATACGTTTGAGGATAAATATAAGATGATACGTTTGAGGATAAATATAAGATAATACGTTTGAGGATAAATATAAGATAATACGTTTGAGGATAAATATAAGATAATACGTTCTGAGGATAAATATAAGATAATACGTTTGAGGATAAGATTGCGTAGATGATAAATCTCCCCTCCTCTCTCCTATCTCTCTGTATCTCTTTCTCTCTCTAGCTCTGTCCTGCGTTAGTACATTATACATTGGATACATTGTCCATTGGATTGTATTATGCATAAATACATTAGTTGTGTGACGACCATATTTCGTAGATTTTTCTGTCTATATCAACACGTAATATTAAACATTGGGCTATACTTTTTAGTAGCATTCGTTTTTCATATCACACACACACAAACACGTTTTATGTTTGTATAGTGTATAGTGTCTGCGTGTTTTTATGTGTATGTACGCGTGTATGTATGTGTGTGTCCGTCGTGCACCTGGTGTTTGGAGGGTTGTCTTGCAGCCCCCTCGCGTCCCCCCCCCCCCACCCCTGTCTATAGTCGTCTGTCTAGACATCTCTGTCTGTGTCTGTCTGTGTGTGTGTGTGTGTGTCTGTGTGTATGTATGTTGCGAGGTCATTGTACTGTGCTGTAAGGGTGCTCATTTCTGTTTCCCCCTTGTAAATCGTTCAAGGTCGAGCCCTGTGCATGTGTGTGTGTGTGTGTGTGTGTGTACGTACATGTGTGTTTCTATGGGGTTGTGAAGGTCGCAGTGCTATTTATCCGCCCTTTTCCCCCATATATTTCATACTGTCTGTCTGTCTGGGTGTCTGGTTGTGTCCGTGTGTATAGCATTTTGTGTGTGTCTGTCTGTCTGTCTGTCAATATCGGCCGATGACCTTCGCTCTCACATACACACACGCACACACACACACATACACAAGCATACACACATACAAACAATGCATGCAGGGGTGTGTTTGCAGACGTCTGAGTGTATAGTCTGAGTCTGTATGCGCGTCTCTGTATGTATGTCTGTATGCATGTGTATGTATGCCCTTTTGTCGTCATCAATGTCCTATCCCGTTTGCACTTAGACACACACACACACACACACACACACGAGTGCGTTTGCAGACACACAGCCGTTATGTGTCGTTCTGTCTATGGTTGTTGCATATTTTTTTGCGTTGTATATGTTTATATGATGATGACTATTATTATTATGAACAAGGTGCAATGGGAAGAGGGCGAGTGCTATAAATTATCTTTCTCTTTCTCTCTCTCTCTCTCTCATTCCTGTTGCAAATCATGACTGCAATCATCATGCACATCGAGACACACAAACACTCTCACACACACGAGAGTTCAAAAAGTAAATAATAAATAAATAATAATAAACCATCATCCGATAACACTGCATTATGTCGCACTGCGCCCACACTAATCAATAAACAACAACAATAAACAATAAATAGATAAATAAATAAAATATGATTTAATAAGTAACAACAAAGAAAGGTATGATTTGGATTTTTATTCATGTGATAACTTGGTATTTCAGTGAGTTTCGCCGTAAATTTATATATATATATATATATATATATATATATATATATATATATATATATATATATATATATATATATATATACATGCACTGCCCAGAGTAAATATCCCTATATCATTATATGCACTGCCCAGAGTTATCCCTGCTTTGGTAGCAAGGGCTTGGAACATATGGGAAAGGAATTATTTGAGTTTCCAAGTACATTTTAATGAATGTCTATCGCTCCATTAAAATGCATTTTTTCAGTGTTTGTTTCTCGTCGAAGATTTCAACACGCAATTGAATAAGTTTCCAGTTGGATTGAACTTGGCTTATAACGGCTCACATGTGTGTGTGTGTGTGTGTGTCAGTGTGTCAGTGTGTGTGTATGTGTGTGTTTATGTGTGTGTGTGTGTGTATGTGTGTGTTTATCATTGCTTTTTGTTGGAACTGTTTGTGTCTGTGTGTGTGTGTGTGTGTGTATGTTTGTGGATATTGGAGACGTTACATTTGAGGTTAAACTTGCTGAATAGAATTAGCAGGCCTTGGCACACACACACACACACACACACACATACACACACACACACAAACACATACAAGTTGGGTGTGTGTACCAAGGTTGATAGACACACTGTGTAGTGGTTTAACCTTGGCTATTGTCGTTTGGCACAAACACACACACTCAAACACACACACACACACACACACACACACACACACACACGCACACACACACACAAACACATGCCTACGTCCAAATGAAGGACTGGTAGCCTGTATTGTAAACGAATAAACAAACAAGATATCGTATAGTTTGTTGAAAAATTCCTGGTTGGATTTTTATCATTTTTGTAAGTGAAATTCTCACTTTTCTACCATGTTGTGGGGTGATATCTTCTTGATTCACAGTGATTACAATTCTAGCTCAGCGAAAACATTTGCGCTAATCCAAATAGAAGTTTGGCTTTCCACAGAAAAATTATCTGCGGAAAGTTGTTTTTCGATTTGCTGAAAATTCTATTGTACTCGTTTATCATTAGGACTTGATATTTGTTGTTTTCTATCAGTTTGAGTTTCTGTATTGTCTCGTATAAACTTGTAATAGAGGTGCGACTGTGGGAAAATACAGTTACAAGCAGCCATTCAGCTGTATGTATGTATGTGTGTGTGTGTGTTTGTGTGTGTGTGTTGGGACCCCCGGTGGCAGGCGTGTCCGCTGAGTCCCCGAGTGATGGGCCCCGACGGCCGCCTGGCCGACTCGCAGTTGTTCGGACGTCACATCCGCGCCGTGGTCGAGTTTGCCAAACAGCTGCCCGGCTTCATGCGACTGCCGGACGAGGATCGAGTCACGCTGCTCAAGTCGAGTGTGTTTGAAGTGCTGCTCATCTGGCTCGCCTGCATGTTCGACTCCAAGGTGTGTTTGTCTGTCTGTCTGTCTGTCCATAGCGTCGTGGAGAGGGTCGGTTCTGCGGTGGCAGCGAGCTGCACGGGACACACCTGTGTGTGTTCATAAGCTTCGACTTCTTCCCGTGTAGCAGCTGCCACTTGAGGCCTTTAATGTTTTATCCTTTAGTGACAATATTACCCACATATTTACTTGACACACATACACACACACGCACGCACACACACACACACACACACACACACACACACACACACACACACACACATACACACACACACACACACAGAGTATGTGTCTGTGTGTGAGATATTTTCCCTGGTGAAGTCCCATTATATACTTTAGATACCATTTTTATACAAGTGATGAATATAAGGTTGAATTTTCCCTCTGCTTTCTCCATTTTCTCTATCTCTCTCTCTGTGTATGTGTGTGTGTGTGTGTGTGTATGTGCAGCGCCTTAGGAACCATTCAGGTGTAGGACGCTATTTAGATGTGTACATAGTGTAGTGTGGGGATGCTAGTTGGGGTAGTTTATCGGGGGGGGGGGGCATTCTCGTAGTTTTCTCAAGTTTTCCACGCTGAATCATCTGACAATTTCACCAGACATCGCTCAGTTTATATTGATCGAATTTCATCCTGAGATTTTGTGTTTCATGTTTGTATGCGAGCGTGCGCCTGTGTTTGTGTGTGTGCGCGCGTGTGTGTGTATGTGTGACCTTGAATCGTCTGCAATTGCGCATTGTGTATGTATGTTTGTGTGTGTCTGTGTGTACGTCGTGTTTTTTACGCCGGCTAACGGTATGCATGTGTTTGTGTGTGTGTGTGTGTGTGGGTGTTTGCATTATATGACTTGTGGCGTATGTGTTGTACGCACACACACACACATACAAACAGACACACACACAGATAGACAGACAGACACACACACATGCGCTCACTGATTCAGTTCATGCGCAGCATTCCTGCATGCACCCGTGTGCTACACATGACTTTGACGCGGTCATTTCAAGGTCACAGGCACACATACACACACACAATTGCGTATTTCACGATCTATTTGCTTTTAAGGCTTTTTAATGCATAGACTATTCCATTTCCTGATACTGGTTTTTTAACTTGTTAATTTGTATTGTTTTGTGAGTATACGTTGTACTCTTTTCTTTCTCTATTCAGTGTTGAATAATTCCAGCGTCATATACATGCACTTGTATTGTATTGTACAGCAACACAATATGATTTTTATTTGGGTTTTTTTCAAATGACACACATACATACAGTCAAAGGCTTAATTTGAATTGGAAATCCAATTTGAATTTAGTGTGTGTGTATTTATTGTAAGTCATGAGTACTAACTGTGTGTGTTTGTGTGTGTTTTGTCTGTGCGTCGCCGTACGTCAGACGCGCACGGCCACATGTCTCAATGGCCAGCTGTTTAGTCGCGACGCTTTCGCCGGCGGCTCGCAGTCGCGCTTCCTGCTCGACTCGATGTTTGTGTTTGCCGAACAGCTGAACGCACTGCGCCTGCACGACGCCGAGCTGGCGCTGTTTTGCGCGTGCGTCGTGTTTGCGCCGGAGCGTGCCGGACTGCGCAGTGTGCGTGTGGTCTCTCATGTGCACGGCCGGCTGGACGCGGCGCTGCGGCGGCTGCTGCTGCAGAACCGGCCGACAGCGGCGGCAGAGAGCGGCGGAGGCGGCAGTAGCAGCGACAACACTGGCGGTCCTGCCATCGTTGCCGGCAGGTTTCTCGACGGATTGCAGTTGTACGAATGTCTGCGCGGCAAGGTGCACGACTTGAAGACGCTCAACGCTCTGCACTCGGACATGATTCGCTCGCTGAAGCAGCCGCCGTCGACGGCAGCTGCTTCGTCCAGCGTGGCCGGTTGTGCCGGAGCGGCGTCGTCTTTGACGTACGGCAACATGGCATCCGTCGGCGGCGGTGGCGGTGAGTGTTGGTCGCCGCCGGCCGGCAGTCTCAGTTCGGGCTACGTGGGTAGCGAGGAGGGCAGCGAGGAGTTTGCCGATTCTTCGCCGTCTCCGCCATCTCCAGCGACGACGTCGGTTGCGGCGGCTGCTGTAGCCGCGGCCGTCGCTACGGTCAACGCTCATCCGCACTTGGTGGCGGCGCTGGCTCCGGCGGCCAAGCGCATCAAGCTCGAGGTGGCCGACGTTCCTGTCGCCGCCGCTTGTGCTGTGATCAAGACCGAACGGCAGTCGCCGCAGCCGGCGGCCACATCCGACGACTACATGCCGCTACTCAAGCAGGCGCTGTCTAAGCCCAACGTACAGCAGCAGGTGAACGTCTCGCCGGTGTCTGCCGGAGCGGCGGCGGCCGGCGCGCGCGTTTTCGTCGAGCAGGCGTTTGTGCCGCACAAGAAGTTTCGCTGGATGCGGGTGTCGCGCGACGCCAGCGCAGTCGACTCCGTCGTTGACGGCGGCGGCGGCAGCGATGATGAGAAATCGCCGCCGCCGCCGCCCCACGCGTCCGTCGGCGATTTGACGCATCCGGCAGTGTCCGTCGACAGCGGTGGTAATTCGCAGACGCCGACGCTCAGTCGGATTTTGGGTGCGCCGTCGTCGCGCGTCTGGTCGCTGGAGGAAGTGCGACGACGCGAGGCGGTCGCACACTTGCTCAGCATGCAGTCCGGCGAGCTGACGCATCCGGCAAGTCGCCGCATCAGTCACTCACCAGTGGCCTCCGTCGGCGCGGCAGTCGACAGTCGTGCATTGTCGTGTCCCGTATCTCCAACGTCCTCGCCATCATCGTCATCATCTGCAGTGGACGCCTTCGTTGAGCCGCTCAACTTGTCCAAGAAGTTGTCGGCTGAAGCGGTGACGTCACCGGCCTCGTCATCGATGACGTCGTCGTCTCTGATGACGTCACCGGCTCAACAACACGTGGTGGATACGTCTTCGTAGCGTTGATCAGATTGTGTGTGTGTGTGCGTTCGGTCTGTATGTGTATGAGTTCATCTGTTTGTGTGTGTGTGTCGGACCACGGAAATATTCAGGTGTGTGTGTGTGGGTTGACTCTTTCGGTAAATACACACAGACACACACACACACACAAATGCATGTGTCTCAATTTGGTCAAGTCACTGTATGTGTATATACATGTGTATGTGTGTGTGTGTGCATGTATGTGTAAGACTGTTTTGAGTATGTTTGACCGATCTCCCGTAATGTATGTATGTGTGTGTGTGTGTGTGTTGGGGGTTTGAACTGTTTGTGTGTGTGTGTGTCTTCGCTGTTCATTCCTGTCGCTGTTTGTGTGTGTGTGTGTGTGTGTGTGTTTGTGTGTGTGTGTGTGTGTGCTGGTGTGTATGTGTGTTCATATTTTGCGATACTGTTTGTAATTATTGACTACATGTGAACATATATTGTATTTGCGTGGACGTTTCAGTGTTTGTTGCATTTGTGTATGTGTGTGTGTTTGTGTGTGTGTGTGTGTGTGTGTGTGTGTGTGTGTGTTTGACCAAAAGGCAGGGCTTTAAGACAAATAAGATAATATATATATATATATATATATATATATATATATATATATATATATATATATATATATATATATATATATGAGTGTGTGTTTGTTGTAGTTTGTGGTATTGTCAAAGATGTGAACACACACACAGACACATTACACATAAAACACACTTGTCCCCTCAGAGTTTATGGGCATTATACCATTGTTTGGCGTTATGTTTGTGTGTCAGTGAATATATGTTCGACATTATTGTTAGTGTCCATGTGGTGGCTTTGATCTCCGGTTTGTTCGGCTCACACACACACACACACACACACACACACACACACACACACACACACACATACATACACGCACAGTTTACTTATGGAGCCAGGTAGCCACCCAATATGGTGTTGAGTCACTGTATGTATGTCGGTGTGTGTGTGTGTTTGTGTGTGTGTCTTCGCTGTGTGTCGAATATATGTACAAAGGTGTTTGTGTGTCTGTTTGTCTGTGTAAGTCTGTAAAATGAAATTCATTTGAATATGAAACTTTTTGGATGTTTTAGGGGATTTAAGAGGTATATTTTCTTGGGTCGAAAATTACCTAGTCAAATTGGTTGAGAAGTATCTCTCATGCAATTACGACCTTTTAATTTTGATATATCGCCAAGAATGATGATGTGATGAAAACCAGATATTTTTCAGTATTACATTATATCTGAAAATGAACTTGGAAGACATTGTTTTCTAATTAATTTAGAATTACAAAATGGTCGAGCTGGGGCCGGTTGGCTGCATTGGCAAGATTTTCGCGACACTTTCAACTGATGGATTCATTTGTGCTTATGGAAAATTGCCTATCAGTTTTCAACGGATCACTTTTTCAATTCACTTTCACAATTTCCTTTTTTTGTGGTGCGTAACTTTATCGCAGCTAGTGAACGCCACACGTTGCATCCATCGTACCATATCGTGTGAAAAATCACAAATCACGTACGATCAAAACAGTCACACAAGTAGGCTACTACTGAGTGGACCAAGCAGAGCTTGACGTCACGAATCATACTAGAGGATGAACCAAACCGCCGAACCCCTGAAACTGACTCCAGGGCCCTGAAAGACTTGAAGACTTCGAAAAAAGCCCCTGAAAAAACCCCTGGGATTCGATCGAGCCCAGCTTGAGAACCGAATGCTTTTTTCGAAGTTTATTTGTCAACTAAGTCACCTATGCTTGTTGACAAACACACACACACGCACAGACACACACACGCACGCACATACAGACATACAAACACACCTGTCGCGATTGAAACGCAAAAACATTGGTTCGTTTGTCCTTGATGATTCCGTTAGTAGTTGATTTGTGTTTTTTGAGTAGTCACTATTTGAATATGTCTAATTTGATTGTGTGCATATACCGTGCACCGGAGTACGTTCAGTACGTTTGGCCGCTTTCAATGCGTAAACACATGTTTCTAATCAAATTCCGAGTCGGCAGGTACATTTTTGCACACACACACACACACACACACACACACACACACACACACACACATACACACACACACACACACACACACACACACACACACTAGCGACAAATTCCGCACTGCGTGCGTCTCGTAACCTGGTTGGCAATTGTAATTTGCAATAGATCTTGCATGCGCATTGAAGCTCATCGGGCTTTTAGTTGCATAGCAACCGAGGCCGATGTCAAAATTGATATTCTCGCAGGGAAATCTCTAGCAATCACACAACTGGATGACAGTGTACAGAATCAATGTGAATAACAAACACTGATACAAATAAACACTTCGTTTTGCTGCACACACACTGTTCGCCACTGTGCACTGTACTCGCCTAGCTGTTCTACAGGATATGAGCTAAGCTCGTGCTGTCCTGTCGCTTTTCAATAATGTATCTCACATATTTTTGAACAACAACAACAACAACAACCGTGTATTTGATATAGCGCACTAATCAACAAAGGCAACATTTGAAGGAACTTAAATTTCTAGCTTCAACTATTTTGCTGTCTAATTGGTTCCATTTATCTACGCTCCTAAATGGGAAACTATTCTAAACAATATATTTGCAATCTACATCTGGTTTTTTGTGCAAACTTTTACATTTGTGAACATGGTCGAAATCACGTGTAAAAAATGGCATAAGTTATAAACAATTTGGCATCATCGTTTTATAGTTTTTCAGATAAAATCTATTGAAAATTTGTTTAAAAAAATCGAAAACTATACAATAAAACAACAGTTTGCATGTAAGACTAGTCTAGCTAACAAACAAGAGACCGTAATAGTTTGAAGTGACTGGATATTATGACGAAATCAAAGCTGTTTGTTATAGGTTTTTGCTGCTCTTGTGCGGAAAAGCGATGATGTGCGCTCAAGTCTGTTTCGCGCTATTTCCACACTCCCCCGATTCGTTGCTCTTGTGGACTTGCATGAGACCGAGTTGCGAAAGGTGAACATATCGGCAGGGATGCGCGACGCTAGTGGCTCGTGTAGCGTGCGATTTACGGCCTTCAGATCGCCGGTCGCTAGCATGTGTTCGCTGGTAGGTCAATTTAGTCGCCTCAAAGTCGGTGAGACATGATCGAACTGATGGAGACAATCAACCGCTCTGGCTGCAAAGCGAAAAACACTGTTTAGTTTATGATGCAGCGTCTTGCCGCAGCCTCCCCACACCGGCAAGCAGTATCGAAGCCGTGGGAATACATGTGCCTCAATAATTCTACTGGCGATGTCCGGGGTGAGGCTAGGACGAAATTTCAGCAGTGCTATTATGATTGCCTTGCAGCGGCGAACAACTTGGGCGACTGAGTTAAGGTTGATTAAGGTTTTCATGAGTTTGCCTTATTTATTTTTTAATTTGCAATATTTTTATGAATTGTGCCGCACAACGGGCGGGTTTAATGCTAGTATTAAATTCAACATCACATTTAAATACAACGGCAAATTCACCCACAGCAATCAAAACGTGTATGCGTGTGTGTCAGCGTTGTGAGACGTGTAAGTTCATGGACTTTGGGCACACAGACACACACACACACACACACACACACACACACACACACACACACACACACACACACACACACACACATACAACACAGAGTGTTTGTGTATTGTGTATTTCCGCAAGAACAGTTCGCAGAAATGATGCGGTGCCACTCTCGCAGGTAAGTTTCTAGCAATCATTCAACTGAACGACACGGTGTGTAGAAGCAACGTGAAAAAACACTAATAGAAAAATCAATGTGAATTACAATTACAATATTGGTAAGCTACATATACACACTCATAGAACGCTTCTGGAACGCGCACATATACGATGATATACTTGATTAATCGCTCAATTTCGCTACGCACTCTGTCCGCCACTGTGCATTTGCAATCGCTGCTGAGCTCTGCAATCGCTCGCTACACGTGTATGTTCTCATGGCATCTCAGCACACAGACACGCACACCAGTACAATGTGTACATGCGGACACACACACACACACACACACACATGAACGATAGCTTTTATAGATAGACAGATACAATTATCAATCAATAGTTTCCGTATTATGCTTGGCTTTCGTCTCTTGAATTCTTCGTTTCATTTTCGTTCTATTGCACCTGATATATATATATATATATGTGTGTGTGTGTGTGTGCGTGTGTGTGTGTGTGTGTGTGTGTGTGTGTGTGTGTGTGACCTCGAAATTGCTTTGACGTTTGTCCTCCAACACACTCAAACATACACACACCCACAGACACAAACACACATACATACATACACAGAACCTGTCCGATATAGTGCGCTAACTGTGAAACTGAAAATTATATATACATGCGCATCTGTGAGCTGGTCTATATAAGTATGTATGCTTGTATGTGCTAGTGTGTGTGTCAGTGAGTGTGTCAGTGTGTGTGTGTGTGTCAGTGTGTGTGTGTGTGCTTGCTATCTGGCCTTGAGGATACTTCCACTCCTGCATACACGCAAGCAAACACACACACACACACACTGACACACACGCATACACACACACACACACTGACACACACGCATACACACACACGCATACACACACGCGAGCTGACAAATATTTCTGCCTTTCTCACTTTCTTTCTCTTTCCCCCCTCTCTCTCTCACGTCTTGTTTGTGTAGTGTGTGTGTGTGTGTGTGTGTGTGTGTGTGTGTGTGTGTGTGTGTGTGTGTGTGTTTGTAGTGAAATTAGGTGATGTCGGCTTTCACTTTTGACCACTGTCTACGCACACACACACACACTCACACACACACATACATACACGTACACATACATACACGTACACACACCGACACACACATTGGTGTTGTGGCACAATCTGCAGTTCGTATTGGAGCAGTTTATTCGCCGACTGCGTTTTTGCATTTCCTGGAGTTTATGGATTTCCTGGAGATGTTGTTGAAGTTGCTAAGGTTTTCTGGTTCAAGCAACAATCCTTAATCTTTTGAGGAAAGCCACGACACTGTGATTGGCTATTTTATTGGTACTTTTTGAACTTTTCTCCGGTAGTATTTTTCTATTGTTCTGTTTATTCCACATGTACAGTATGTAGAAAAATACGTCCTTTCCTATGATTTACGTGTTAATTTACGTTTTCATCAAACTATTGCACAAATTTGTACTTTATCAACATCGATATAATTCATACTATAATGAAACTTGTCTTTTAGCATAAATTAAACTTTAATAGACTGAATTTTTACCCTGAAATATCACTGACCAATAAGTTCACCATGGAGAACATGCAGTAGAATTTTGAATCGAAATATGAACTTAATGGCCGGGATATACGGAGTTCTACGCGGTGTTGCATGATGTATGGTGATGATGTGTGGTGCAGAATTGCAATCTGGACATGTGTCGTTGATTGAGTCGTTCAACGCTTACAGGGAAGGATGATGACCGCCTGGCCAGATGCACCATGTTTACGTGTGTGTGTGTGTGTGTGTGTGTGTGTGTGTGTGTGTGTGTGTGTGTGTGTGTGTGTGTGTGTGTGTGTGTGTGTGTGTGTGTGTGTGTGTGTGTGTGAGTTTTCTTAATTGTGCATATCTGGTGGGTGGTTTTGGAGCAGCTTGTGGTGTCGCATTGTGAAAACAATTATTTGCACACGCTTTCTGTATGTATGCTGTGTGCGGTTGGCTGATTGGGGCTTGTGGATTGGCTGGGGTATAATGATTCGGCGAGATTCAGGGAGCGATTTTGGCTGTGCAATCTTGCACATTTGAATATGCGATCTTGTTTGCTGTCTATAAGTTGCCGGCAGTGGCGGCGCCAGGATTTTCCGTTGGGGGGTAAATGGTGCTCAGGGGGAGGGGTAGGAGCTTGACATGTTTTTGGGGGGCTGAAGCTCCCAAAAACGTGCCAAGCTTAAGTGAAAAACTTATTTACCTCTGTATACCTTTTACATGCCACTTGTGCAAACTATAACATCAACATTATCAACATTATCAACATTATCAACATTATCAACATTATCAACATTATCAACATTATCAACATTATCAACATTATCAACATTATCAACATTATCAACATTATCAACATTATCAACATTATCAACATTATCAACATTATCAACATTATCAACATTATCAACATTATCAACATTATCAACATTATCAACATTATCAACATTATCAACATTATCAACATTATCAACATTATCAACATTATCAACATTATCAACATTATCAACATTATCAACATTATCAACATTATCAACATTATCAACATTATCAACATTATCAACATTATCAACATTATCAACATTATCAACATTATCAACATTATCAACATTATCAACATTATCAACATTATCAACATTATCAACATTATCAACATTATCAACATTATCAACATTATCAACATTATCAACATTATCAACATTATCAACATTATCAACATTATCAACATTATCAACATTATCAACATTATCAACATTATCAACATTATCAACATTATCAACATTCGCTCTGTCAACTGCAACAATCCTGGCGCTCTCTGGTCGATTCCTTTCACCGATACACACACTAACACACACTAACACACACACACACATTAACACACACACACACACACTAACACACACTAACACACACTAACATCTCATATACATCAATGACATTATTAACATAAGTTCTAACCTGCACTTTACTATTTACGCTGACGATATTACCTTATTGATGAAACACAAAAATCCCACAACTCTACATTTCTTACTAACATCAGAACTCAATATACTCCATGACTGGACTACACTCAATGGACTACGCCTAAATACCAAAACAACAAAATGCATTCTATTCAAAATCAGATCCTTACAATACACCATACCGGATCTGAAGATAAATGGCCAAGTAGTAGATACTGTCCCCAACACTAAATTTTTGGGAATAATTGTTGATGAAATGAAATTTGCCTGTAATTAATAATAATAATAATAATGAAAACTTGAACTGGAAATATCAGATAAACGCTGTTTGCACCAGGCTTTCCAAAATCACAGGAATTCTCTATCGCGTGAAACACAATCTGACAATGGATATCATGATTACCTTATACTACTCCCTCTTTTATCCTCACTTAACATACTGCATCACGGTGTGGGCCAGCTCATGACCGTCCATCTTAAAAATTCTATCCACAAAACAAATTCATGAGATGCATCGCCTTCAGAAACAAATTCGACTCAGTACGCGACATATACACAGACAAACATATCATAAAAGTGCATTCTATTCACAAATTCTACGCAATACTACTAGTATACAAAACTATAGAAACACACCTGTTCTTTAACCACATCACTCATGACAGAAACACAAGATCGAAATGTACCGACTTGGATATTCCTCCTGCCAGAACTGAGCTATACAAGAACAGTATCTTCCACTTTGCCCCAGCAGCATTTAACACACTAAACACACAACTAAAATCACTATTGGCACAACGCAGATATCAGCTCTTCAAAAAGGCACTCAGACTGCAGATATTGAGCAGTGATGAAGCCCAAAATAATGAGGCTCAATAAAGGAACGAATATGTTAGTCAATGGCCGAAACTACTTTTTAATACTGCTTTTTAAAATTTATGCTTACATATTTTGTATTTTGCCATTGCATGTATGCATCGTGTTGTCAACGTGTTATAACATGTATTACTGAACACTGAATTAGTTAAAATCATATGCCCAAAAGAAACACCAGGCTTAAAGGGCATAGTCAACAATGTTTTGTTATCGTGAGAATTGCCTGTATAAATGATGTGTTGACAAATAAACGTATGAACGTATGAACACACACACACACACACACACACACACACACACACACACACTAGCACAAACATAAACACGCACACACACACACACTGACACACTGACACACACACTAACACACACACACACCCACACGTGCACTAACACCCACACATACATTAGCACACACACTAACACACACACACATGCACTAACACACAGATACACTAACACACACACACACACACACACACGTGAACTAACACACACACACACATGCGCTAACACAGGCACACACACACACACACTGGCACACACACGTACACATACGGTTGTATTGTTGTCTGTGAAACGAAACACAGGGGGATGAAATGGGGTCAGGAAAGCAGCCTTGGAGACCGCCAGGGAAAGTGGGTGTGTGTCAGTGTGTGCGTGTGTGTGTCAGTGCGTGTGTGTGTCAGTGTGTGAGTGTGTCAGTGTGTGTGTGAGTGTGCGTGTGTGTCAGTGTGTGTGTGTGTGTGTGTGTGTGTGTGTGTCAGGGGTGGATAAACCAGGTTACGATGCCAACTTCTCCCCTCAACAAGAACTTCTGGACAAGGTGAGTGTGTTGGCCGTGCAGGGAAAGTGTGTGTCTGTCCGTGTGTGTGTCAGTGTGTGTGTCTGTCCGTGTGTGTGTCAGTGTGTGTGTCTGTCCGTGTGTGTGTGTGTGTGTCTGTCCGTGTGTGTGTGTGTGTGTCAGTGTGTGTGTGTCTGTCCGTGTGTGTGTGTGTGTGTCAGTGTGTGTGTCTGTCCGTGTGTGTGTCAGTGTATGTGCGTGTGTGTGACCTGAAATCGACACATACACACACACATATACAAAGAGCGAAAGATAGACGCACATGCACATGCACAGGTGATTCACCGAAACGGTCAAATGGTAAATGACATCATTGAATGCGCGTGGAGTAAAATTAGACTTAGACAATTAAGATTATTATTGCCACTATTATTATTATTATTAATTATAGGCAACTCCAATGACATGGAAAAAGCGCAAGCACTATACCACCCTGCGATGGTCCCATGTACCGGAATCGCTCAAAAGATGTAGAGAGTTTAAGAAATACTGGTTTAGTTAGTATGCTAAACTCATTTGAGCCCATTCACAATTCGAGTTTAAGGCTTAAACTCGAATTAATTCGAAAAAATAATTTTGGGCTTAAACTTTAAGCCCAAAATTATTTTTATTAAATATTTTGAGTAGACTGAGGAATTGTTTGCAATAGAAGACAGCTTAAAATTATACAAGACTATGCAAAAAAGCATTTTGAAATCGGCTGTACGAATATATGTATGAATTTTCTTATAAAATAAAAAATATTGCATCAAATGGCTTTTGGGATAGTTTTGGAATATGAATTACAGGGATTTAAATGGCCAATATTTGTGGGTGGTATTTTTTGGCGGCGGTAAAATTTCATAAACTAGCCTCCGATCTTAAGTGTAGAATCTTTTGACTGGTTGAATTTTGTGAGAATATATAAAAACGTATATATTTTTCACTAAATGTTATTTATTCTGTAAACAATCTGTTTTCAATTATTTCCGCCGATTTAATCCAGAGATGCGCGATTAAACGTACAATCACCGGCGGATCCTGAGGGGGACTCAGGGGATGAACCCCCCCCCCCCCCTCAAATGCTTCTATCAACTCCTCATAACCAAGAGGCTCAATATAAGAGGTCAACAAAAAGTATTTTTTTTGGTAGAATTTGTTGATATAAGAATTATCGCAAATACGTTGCATAATGATGCATGCACATGACTGAACGCCCCAAAAATTCAGCCCCCCAAATTAATTCAGCCCCTGCCAAAATTGCACTCTTAATCCGCCACTGTGGATTCTAGCATGAAAAAATCACTAATATTTGATTATAATAATTCTTCCATACACAGTTTGACACTACTTATGAATGTCAATTTGAAAGTATACACCACACTTTCACACATCAGAAATCTTTTCCCATTTGAACTATGCTATGTGTGTGCGCTAGTGAGCTGTGGGGGAGGGGGAGGGGTTAATTGGGGGAGCACTGAAAGTTAGCACAGTTCATGTGCATTGCAAAATTAGTACAATCACACTTTCCTTACAGGCACGCACACACACCAACACAAACCAACACACACATGCACACACACACACAGACTCTCATACATACACTCACATGCACACGGAAAATCAACCAATATTCATTTTTCCGCCGATGCAAATATTTCCTCAGTGTAATTCTAGTCAATTATATATGCATGTGTGTGCTTGTGTGTGTGTGTGTATATGTGTGTATGTGTGTCTGTGTTGGTGTATGTATGTGTGTCTGTGTTGGTGTGTGTATGTGTGTATGTGTTGGTGTGTGTATGTGTGTATGTGTGTATGTGTATGTGTGTATGCTTAGCAGTGTAATGTAGGTTGCGATTTCTCCTCGAACACTGAGCGATGTACAGATACACACACAAACACACACACACACACACATATATATATATATATATATATATATATATATATATATATATATATATATATATATATATATATATATATATATATTATATCAGATACAAACACCAATCTCACTTTGATCAAATTTACATCTTTGAATATTTTTCAATCTGTCTGCATGTGTGTGTGTGTGAGTGTATGTGTGTGAGTGTGTGTGTGAGTGTGTGTGTGTGTGAGTGTGTCCGCATCTCTGCGTGTGTATATGTGTACGTGTGGGTGTGTGTTTGTGTGTGTATATGCGTATGTGTGTACTCACTAACTAGTGTGTGTGTGTGTGTGTATGTGTTTGTGTACTGACAATATCAATACGGAAACACCTTCACACACACACACATACACATACACATACACACACACACACATACACATACACACTTATACACATACACACACTCATACACACACATACGCTTACACACACTTACACACTTACACACACACACACACTCACACACACATACACACACACATACACACACATACAGTTTTCTTTCACCTTGACTTTGACCCACTTGTGATGAGTATAAGAAAGTGTCGCCATGTGTATGCATGTGAGTGTGTGTGTATGTGTGTATGTGTGAGTGACCCAGATGTGCGTGTATGCATGTGTGTGTGTGTGCGTGTGCAAGTGTACCGTTGCATTCAACGTGCGGGGGCAAGCAGGAATTCAACAGGCGGAAGTGCGTGACGTCATTGGGAGCAGAAATGAAGCTCGGCCCCTCTGCCTGATACCTGCCTGTTATCTGCTTATAGACTGGAAGCACAACCGTTACAGAGTCTTATTAAGCAGGGGACTTTATTGGTTACTTTATAACAAATTTTAATATCATGGGCGAGACAACGGGCCCTCAACACTCGGGACCTCCCGGCCAGGGGTCCTCCTGGTCCCCAGGGCCCGATTGCCACTGACTCTGTCTGCAATTGTTCGTTGCAGAGCATTGTTGGTGTTGACGTTTTTTTGTTTTATATTATTTCAACAACCAACAGGGCCATAGCGCTATTTTTATAAAACAACATGCTTTTAGTTTTTTTTGGTTTTTTACGTTTTTTAGGATGAGTCCCAATTGTCCTCTGATGTTGGATTTTAGTATATAAAAATGACTGTAATTGATGCATTGTACCGTTTAACATGTTTTATCTCAAAGATAATTTAATAATAGTGTAAGAAACAAATATTTATTAATAAATATCCCAAGATAATGTTTCCAAGTGCATCCCGGCTCGGTGGTTTAAGTTTTATTCATTGAAAAAACAATGTTCCTTTGAATTATGGCTTTAATTATGTGGATATTTGATATAATTTGTAAGCAGAACAAAACAAATTCATTGATTGACCATGTGTTTTTTAAGGAAACTATGTTTTTGTAACAAAACTAAAAGACTAAAGTATATTACAGACAGGCGCGCGTGGGGCAGTGATGCCCACGCGCGCCTACAAGACGTCACACCACAGTTTTTCATATGTAAAGAAGCCATGATGTTTTGAAAACTGGTTTTAAATTTGTTTTATTAATGTACAAATTCAGACAAGGTTGTCGACCGAACAAGCCAAGTTAATTGGCTGGTGTTTTTAACGAGCGTTTTTAAGACAACGTTCTTCTTAAAATTAAACAATGTATTTTTATAACAGGCTCTATGGGAGAAAGATTTGATTGATGTGCGTTCAAATACGTTTTGTATATGAATAGCCTGTTGGTATAAGCGGCTGGCTAAACCACTTGATTTAAACTGTTCTTTTAACCATTGTTTTTTTAAAAATTGATTTGATTGAAAGACGGTTTTTTAAATGTAGAGATTTTGAAAAAATTGTCAGCAGAAAAAGGCAAGTTTTAACTAATTATATCAAGTGGTTTTTCATTATTTACCCGTTTTTTAGTGGTTTTATGGATGATGGTTTCTGTGATGTAGTTAGTTGTTTTCAAATACTTTAATGTACATTAAATATATTTCTTCAGTCATTATTTTCCTACACGAAAATATTGCCCGTTTTTCTGGTCAAGATTGCCACTCTGATTAATGCCACCCGCTTTTATTCGTAGTCTCATTAGGGACACTAATGGGACATTTTTTATTAAATAGTTTCACATTTTAACAAAATAAAGCGGTTTTCAAACTCTGCTTTCTTACACAATTATTAACTCAATAATTGAATGCAAAACTGTACTGTACATAGAAGTGCCGCACAGTACCGTGCAAACTATGATATTAGGCCTTTCAGTAACATTAGAACAATTTTATTGTGCAAATTTAATGATAATTCAATTTCATAGGGTCACTAATAGCATGGATAACTCATGTGTTGATAATAACAATTCAATTAATATCCCAAAATATATCATTTACATACTTTGAATTCTTTGCATGACCCTTCAAATAACCCAAAAAAGTGTTTTTTGGTCGAGTTATTTTGCCAAAAAACCGGTATTTTATGAAAAAAAACATCGGTTTTTTGTTGAGGTCGCATCTCTACTCGCACCACAGGCTGCTAGGAACGTCTGCTCTATAGACTGGCCGACTCTGCATTACCGCCCTCTATTAACTGTGTATCAGTTCAAGGTGCAGAACAAGACGCGAAGAGGCGAAAAATGTCAAAGTATTATTGAAAGCAAGTGAGAATGCAATGAAACAGCCTAGGGTTAATTGAGCAAGATGTTGCAGCCAGGAATGTTAATAACTATTAGAATTGTTAGCCTGGGTGCGCCCTTGAGCACACACGCGCTCACTTAGGTGCTATGCGCCCGCGTGTGTGTTCGTACTTATGTGCGCATGTGTGTGCCTGTATCAATGCCACCTAGACTACTATCTAGGTGGCGTTGGTCTGTATGTGCTGTGTGCGTGTGTGTGTGTCTGGGTGTATGTGCTGTATGTGTGCACGTGTGTGTTGGTGTGTGTTGGTTGAGTCATTGCAACGCCACCTAGATAGTAGTAGATATATAGAACTAGATAGATAGTAGTCTAGGTGGCGTTGCTCTAGGTGGCGTTGACTCGGGCAACAGCACCTAGATACATATCTAGGTGTATCTAGGTGGCATTGACTCGGGAGTGTAGCGCAGGGAGTGTGCAATACATGGTCGTATGATCAATATGTTACACAAATGACAATAATAAACGTAATAAATCACTTGATAAGTTTACTTGTTGCGACATACACTAGCTAACTAGCATATGGCTGATAGGCACGGACCTTCGAATTTTCTGGTGAAATCGGCTTTTTTGTTAATGACATTCGTTCAAACGTATGCCCTAAATGATCTAGCGTTTGTGAGAAATAAAAATATACATAAAAACTAGGCTAGTCCAACTAAATAGTTTTGTTCTTTGAAAAAACAAAAAAACAGTTTTTGTTTTTAAAAACCAGTGGTGTTCGTTTTAAAATATATAAGAACAAGTTTTTGCAAACCCTAATATTCGGTGCAATTTCATTGAAATCGCACTGATTTCCACCACGAATGAACGAAAACATCGGATTTATCAGCTTCAGCATACCGTTAATCTTGCACCATATTGCATGACAAACACACACACACACACACACACACACAGACCTGCAAACACGCAAGCTTACATGCACACATTCCTTCATGCACTATGATGTGTTTCATTGAATGAAGTTTTATTCGTACAAGAAGTGCTTTGACCAGAACTGCACCTGTGTGTGTGTTTGTGTGTGTGTGTTTGATACACTACAAATATGAATGTGTGCAATGGAATAGCCATAGGTGTTTTTGTTTTAGCAGTAAGTATCTTTTTTCCAGCTATATACCAACTGTCACTTTCTTATCCATATCTGGTGAAAACTGGTTTATACTAGATTGCATTATGTTCGTTCATGTTTGACAAGGTAAGTTTGATTAAACTGTACCATTCTTGCTGTTGTTAGTCGAAATATGTCATATCCACTTTTTAACAATTTGTTGATAAATGTCTTAACTGTGATGAACTAAACTTGACTGCATACAGCGACGCAATGTTGGGAAATGGCAGAGTCGTAGCAACCACTCTCCGCACCTCCCAGTGTTAAGGAGACCCGCTGCCTCACGCATGATATTGAAAGTTATCATAAAGTAGCACAAAAAGTAACGTAAGTCCCCTGGAAACAAATGAACTGCTCATAACTGAACATTTCCAGTCTGGCTTCAATTATAATTGAGCTGTGTTTATAATGGGGCCCCAGTGATTGCCTTCCGGGGGCATAATACTTTGCATCGACTCTGCCACTTGGCTTAGTCAGGTCCATGTGAAGGAGGTTCAAAACCACGGAGTTATTTGTTAGATTCCGTGGCGTAGTGACATCACACCCGCCTCACATGCCGTGCCTAATCGTGGTTCGAAATCGAATCCTGGTAGAGGAGAATTTCATTGGGCGAATTCTATAATCCAACAGCCCCTGTCCACCCAGCAGTAAATGATGGTACCAGATATCAGTCATGTGTTATGTCATACATTCTGGGGAGGTGGCCCTCTCTAATACGTCTTCCGTCCTTGTGGCGCCATAGCGTGGATAGGGTCGGTTCTGCGGTGGCAGCGAGCTGCACGGGACACACCTGTGTGTGTTTTCATAAGCTTCGACTTATTCCCGTGTAGCAGCTGTCACTGTGCCTTTAACCTTTAACTTTTAAGATCTTGCATATTCGCAGCGCTATTCTATTGGTTGAACTCTTGAAAATGCAGTGTTCTACTTCTATGTATCTGCTTCCAATATACTCAGTCATGTGTTACTAAAACGCAAAATTGGATATTATAACCTGATACCTAACCTGCTAAAATGGGTCGTTTTTTCCAGAATATATTTCTGCTTGTAAACTTTTTGTTATACGTCTGGCATGACGATAATCCGGTATCCCTTGGGTGAGTTTACTTGCGAGTATATACATATATATGTATATATACATATATATATATATATATATATATATATATATATATATATATATATATATATATATATATATTGCTGCGGTGTTCAGTAGTTTTATGATCTGGCATCACTGTGTATTTCGCGGCATTTGCGCCGACATGGATTGTTTTTGGGGAGGTCTATACAAATATCATAATCCCAAACTCTGCAGCCCAACCCAACCTTACCTCACCAGGCAAGCCTAAACTGCCATAGGGAGGTCAATAAACGTCACTTATGACCTCACTCATGTAAAGAGTATGGGATAAATTTATACATTGTGTTTGAACCTAGTTTTTGGGATTGTTAAGTTGTAGTGTTGTTTTCTGGTATAAATAGAGTTTTGCCTACATGTAATCTGATGGTTTTGATTAAAAACACATCAGAAATGGCGACGAGAATATTTTAAATATTTTTGAGTGAGATTTCGTATATTCTACATGGTTTTGTGGATCATATATTTTCTTATGGATGAAACAGGGAAGTTTTTTGGTGAATGGTTGCGGGTATTTTTGAGTGAATGATTGCCAACTATTTTTTACATTTTGTTCTATATCTTGAATATAATAAAATCCCTCCAAAAATGACAGAAGTGCAGAGTTGCTGAGGTTAATGCAGAAGCAGATGGAAAACCAGCAAAAGCAGATGCTTGAACACCAAGAACAGAGAAGGTCATTGATGCAGACTTTCAGTCAGTGCTCAAATGCAAGTACAACTGCAGCCACTCCATCTTTCACTGCCTTTGATTCAACTTCCGAACTTTGGGCAGATTATTGGACCAGATTTTGTACTTTTTTGGCTGCTAACCAGGGCTTGAAAACCGGGTTTAAAAAAAAACTACAAACTATGGTTTCTTGGGGGAAAAAACTCGCATTACTTGTGACGCATTGAGCCGACGACCCATGGTCGTGGGTATATATACCTGTGTTGTACTGACAATAGGGCGGGATACTGGAGACTGGGACTACTACACACGGACACACTTACACACACGCACAGAACTCACCCGTCGCAGCAGCCAATCAGCGGCGAGCCGGTAACTCGCTCGCCGCCGCGGGGCATGTACACTTCACTTAACAACTACACACACTCGCTCACACACTCTCGCACGTCATACACAATTAAACCATACACGATCACACAGACACAATAAGACGCTGACACACTCAAACACAATCTCACACACACACTTTCTCCCTGCAAACGATCACACTACACACTGACATCGCAAAAACGTGAAAATTGACCGAAATCGGTCATTTTAGATACTTGTGCACACGTATGTCACTGACATCCCGAAAACGTCAAAGTTTACGGAAATCGGTCATTTTCGATACTTTTGCACACGAGTTCCACTGACATCGCAAACACGTCAAAATTGACCGTATGTCACTGACATCGCAAAAACGACAAAATTGTCCTAAATCGGTAATTTTCGATACTTGTGCACACGTATCTCACTGACATCCCGAAAACGTCAAAATTTACGGAAATCGGTCATTTTCGATACTTTTGCACACGAGTTCCACTGACATCGCAAGAACGACAAAATTGTCCTAAATCGGTAATTTTCGATACTTGTGCACACGTATCTCACTGACATCCCGAAAACGTCAAAATTTACGGAAATGGGTCATTTTCGATACTTTTGCACACGAGTTCCACTGACATCGCAAAAACATCAAAATTGACCGAATTCCGTCATTTTCGATACTTGTGCAGATGTATGTCACTGACATCGCAAGACATCAAAATTGACCGAAATCAGTCATTTTCGATACTTGTGCACACGTATGTCACTGACATCCCGAAAACGTCAAAATTTACGGAAATCGGTCATTTTCGATACTTTTGCACACGAGTTCCACTGACATCGCAAAAACATCAAAATTGACAGAAATCGGTAATTTTCGATACTTGTGCACACGTATGTCACTGACCTCCCGAAAACGTCAAAATTGACCGAAATCGGTCATTTTCGATACTTGAGCATACGAGTTGCACTGACATCGCAAAAACGTCAAAATTGACCGAAATCGGTCATTTTCGATACTTGTGCACACGTATGTCACTGACATCACGAAAACGTTAAAACGTACCGCAACCGGTCATTTTCTATACTTGTGCACACGTATGTCACTGATATCGTAAAAACGTCAAAATTGACCGAAATCGGTCATTTTCGATACTTGTGCACACGTATGTCACTGATATCGTAAAAACGTCAAAATTGACCGAAATCGGTCATTTTCGATACTTGTGCACACGTATGTCACTGACATCGCAAAAAACGTCAAATTTGACCGAAATCGGTCATTTTCGATACTTGTGCACACGTATGTCACTGACATCGCAAAAACGTCAAAATTGTCCGAAATCGGTCATTTTCGATACTTGTGCACAAGTATGTCACTGACCTCCCGAAAACGTCAAAATTGACCGAAGTCGGTCATTTTCGATACTTGTGCACACACGTCACTTACATATCGAAAACATCAAAATTGACCGAAATCGGTAATTTTCGATACTTGTGCACACGTATGTCACTGACATCGCAAACACGACAAAAATTAACCGAATTCGGTCATTTTCGATACTTGTGCACACGAGTTCCACTGACATCGCAAAAACGTCAAAATTGACCGAAATCTGTCATTTTCGATACATGTGCACACGAGTTCCACTGACATCGCAAACACGTCAAAAATGACCGAATTCGGTCATTTTCGATGCTTGTGCACACGTATGTCACTGACATCCCGAAAACGTCAAAATTTACCGAAATCGGTCATTTTCGTTACTTGTGCACACGTATGTCACTGACATCGCAAAATCGTTGAAATTGACCGAATTCCGTCATTTTCGATACTTGTGCACACGTATGTCAGTGACATCGCAAAAACGTCAAAGCTGACTGAAATCGGTCATTTTCGTTACTTGTGCACACGTATGTCACTGACATCGCAAGAACGTCAAAATTGACATAAATCGGTCATTTTGGATACTTGTGCACACGTATGTCACTGACATCGCAAAAACGACAAAATTGTCCTAAATCGGTCATTTTCGATACTTGTGCACACGTATCTCACTGACATCCCGAAAACGTCAAAATTTACGGAAATCGGTCATTTTCGATACTTTTGCACACGAGTTCCACTGACATCGCAAGAACGACAAAATTGTCCTAAATCGGTAATTTTCGATACTTGTGCACACGTATCTCACTGACATCCCGAAAACGTCAAAATTTACGGAAATCGGTCATTTTCGATACTTTTGCACACGAGTTCCACTGACATCGCAAAAACATCAAAATTGACCGAATTCCGTCATTTTCGATACTTGTGCAGATGTATGTCACTGACATCGCAAGACATCAAAATTGACCGAAATCAGTCATTTTCGATACTTGTGCACACGTATGTCACTGACATCCCGAAAACGTCAAAATTTACGGAAATCGGTCATTTTCGATACTTTTGCACACGAGTTCCACTGACATCGCAAAAACATCAAAATTGACCGAATTCCGTCATTTTCGATACTTTTGCACACGTATGTCACTGACCTCCCGAAAACGTCAAAATTGACCGAAATCGGTCATTTTCGATACTTGAGCATACGAGTTGCACTGACATCGCAAAAACGTCAAAATTGACCGAAATCGGTCATTTTCGATACTTGTGCACACGTATGTCACTGACATCACGAAAACGTTAAAACGTACCGCAATCGGTCATTTTCTATACTTGTGCACACGTATGTCACTGATATCGTAAAAACGTCAAAATTGACCGAAATCGGTCATTTTCGATACTTGTGCACACGTATGTCACTGATATCGTAAAAACGTCAAAATTGACCGAAATCGGTCATTTTCGATACTTGTGCACACGTATGTCACTGACATCGCAAAAACGTCAAAATTGTCCGAAATCGGTCATTTTCGATACTTGTGCACACGTATGTCACTGACATCGCAAAAACGTCAAAATTGTCCGAAATCGGTCATTTTCGATACTTGTGCACAAGTATGTCACTGACCTCCCGAAAACGTCAAAATTGACCGAAGTCGGTCATTTTCGATACTTGTGCACACACGTCACTTACATATCGAAAACATCAAAATTGACCGAAATCGGTAATTTTCGATACTTGTGCACACGTATGTCACTGACATCGCAAACACGACAAAAATTAACCGAATTCGGTCATTTTCGATACTTGTGCACACGAGTTCCACTGACATCGCAAAAACGTCAAAATTGACCGAAATCTGTCATTTTCGATACATGTGCACACGAGTTCCACTGACATCGCAAACACGTCAAAAATGACCGAATTCGGTCATATTCGATGCTTGTGCACACGTATGTCACTGACATCCCGAAAACGTCAAAATTTACCGAAATCGGTCATTTTCGTTACTTGTGCACACGTATGTCACTGACATCGCAAAATCGTTGAAATTGACCGAATTCCGTCATTTTCGATACTTGTGCACACGTATGTCACTGACATCGCAAAAACGTCAAAGCTGACTGAAATCGGTCATTTTCGTTACTTGTGCACACGTATGTCACTGACATCGCAAGAACGTCAAAATTGACATAAATCGGTCATTTTGGATACTTGTGCACACGTATGTCACTGACATCGCAAAAACGACAAAATTGTCCTAAATCGGTCATTTTCGATACTTGTGCACACGTATGTCACAGACATCCCGAAAACGTCAAAATTTACCGAATTCGGTAATTTTCGTTACTTGTGCACACGAGCTCCACTGACATCGCAAAAACGTCAAAATTGACCGAAATCGGTCATTTTCGATACTTGTGCACACTTATGTTACTGACATCACGAAAACGTCAAAATTTACCGAATTCGGTAATTTTCGTTACTTGTGCACACGAGTTCCACTGACATCGCAAAAACGTCAAAATTGACCGAAATCGGTCATTTTCGATACTTGTGCACACTTATGTTACTGACATCACGAAAACGTCAAAATTTACCGAATTCGGTAATTTTCGTTACTTGTGCACACGAGTTCCACTGACATCGCAAAAACATCAAAATTGACCGAATTCCGTCATTTTCGATACTTGTGCAGACGTATGTCACTGACATCGCAAGACATCAAAATTGACCGAAATCAGTCATTTTCGAAACTTGTGCACACGTATGTCACTGACATCCCGAAAACGTCAAAATTTACGGAAATCGGTCATTTTCGATACTTTTGCACACGAGTTCCACTGACATCGCAAAAACATCAAAATTGACCGAATTCCGTCATTTTCGATACTTGTGCACACGTATGTCACTGACCTCCCGAAAACGTCAAAATTGACCGAAATCGGTCATTTTCGATACTTGAGCATACGAGTTGCACTGACATCGCAAAAACGTCAAAATTGACCAAAATCGGTCATTTTCGATACTTGTGCACACGTATGTCACTGACATCACGAAAACGTCAAAATGTACCGAAATCGGTCATTTTCGATACTTGTGCACACGTATGTCACTGACATCGCAAAAACGTCAAAATTGACCGAAATCGGTCATTTCGATACTTGTGCACACGTATGTCACTGACATCGCAAAAACGTCAAAATAGACCGATATCGGTCATTTTCGATACTTGTGCACACGTATGTCACTGACATCACGAAAACGTTAAAATGTACCGAAATCGGTCATTTTCGATACTTGTGCACACGTATGTCACTGATATCGTAAAAACGTCAAAATTGACCGAAATCGGTCATTTTCGATACTTGTGCACACGTATGTCACTGACATCGCAAAAACGTCAAAATTGTCCGAAATCGGTCATTTTCGATACTTGTGCACACGTATGTCACTGACATCGCAAAAAAGTCAAAATTGTCCGAAATCGGTCATTTTCGATACTTGTGCACAAGTATGTCACTGACCTCCCGAAAACGTCAAAATTGACCGAAGTCGGTCATTTTCGACACTTGTGCACACACGTCACTTACACATCGAAAACATCAAAATTGACCGAAATCGGTAATTTTCGATACTTGTGCACACGTATGTCACTGACATCGCAAACACGACAAAAATTTACCGAATTCGGTCATTTTCGATACTTGTGCACACGAGTTCCACTGACATCGCAAAAACTTCAAAATTGACCGAAATCTGTCATTTTCGATACATGTGCACACGAGTTCCACTGACATCGCAAACACGTCAAAAATGACCGAATTCGGTCATTTTCGATGCTTGTGCACACGTATGTCACTGACATCCCGAAAACGTCAAAATTTACCGAAATCGGTCATTTTCGTTACTTGTGCACACGTATGTCACTGACATCGCAAAATCGTTGAAATTGACCGAATTCCGTCATTTTCGATACTTGTGCACACGTATGTCACTGACATCGCAAAAACGTCAAAACTGACTGAAATCGGTCATTTTCGTTACTTGTGCACACGTATGTCACTGACATCGCAAGAACGTCAAAATTGACATAAATCGGTCATTTTGGATACTTGTGCACACGTATGTCACTGACATCGCAAAAACGACAAAATTGTCCTAAATCGGTCATTTTCGATACTTGTGCACACGTATGTCACTGACATCCCGAAAACGTCAAAATTTACCGAATTCGGTAATTTTCGTTACTTGTGCACACGAGTTCCACTGACATCGCAAAAACGTCAAAATTGACCGAAATCGGTCATTTTCGATACTTGTGCACACTTATGTTACTGACATCACGAAAACGTCAAAATTTACCGAATTCGGTAATTTTCGTTACTTGTGCACACGAGTTCCACTGACATCGCAAAAATGTCAAAATTGACCGAAATCGGTCATTTTCGATACTTGTGCACACTTATGTTACTGACATCACGAAAACGTGAAAATGTACCGAAATCGGTCATTTTCGATACTTGTGCACACGTATGTCACTGACATCACGAAAACGTTAAAACGTACCGCAATCGGTCATTTTCTATACTTGTGCACACGTATGTCACTGATATCGTAAAAACGCCAAAATTGACCGAAATCTGTCATTTTCGATACTTGTGCACACTTATGTTACTGACATCACGAAAACGTCAAAATTTACCGAATTCGGTAATTTTCGTTACTTGTGCACACGAGTTCCACTGACATCGCAAAAACGTCAAAATTGACCGAAGTCGGTCATTTTCGATACTTGTGCACACGTATGTCACTGACATCGCAAGACATCAAAATTGACCGAAATCAGTCATTTTCGATACTTGTGCACACGTATGTCACTGACATCCCGAAAACGTCAAAATTGACCGAAATCGGTCATTTTCGATACTTTTGCACACGAGTTCCACTGACATCGCAAAAACGTCAAAATTGACCGAAATCAGTCATTTTCGATACTTGTGCACACGTATGTCACTGACCTCCCGAAAACGTCAAAATTGACCGAAATCGGTCATTTTCGATACTTGAGCATACGAGTTGCACTGACATCGCAAAAACGTCAAAATTTACCAAAATCGGTCATTTTCGATACTTGTGCACACGTATGTCACTGACATCACGAAAACGTCAAAATGTACCGAAATCGGTCATTTTCGATACTTGTGCACACGTATGTCACTGACATCGTAAAAACGTCAAAATTGACCGAAATCGGTCATTTCGATACTTGTGCACACGTATGTCACTGATATCGTAAAAACGTTAAAATTGACCGAAATCGGTCATTTTCGATACTTGTGCACACGTATGTCACTGACATCGCAAAAACGTCAAAATTGTCCGAAATCGGTCATTTTCGATACTTGTGCACACGTATGTCACTGACATCGCAAAAACGTCAAAATTGTCCGAAATCGGTCATTTTCAATACTTGTGCACAAGTATGTCACTGACCTCCCGAAAACGTCAAAATTGACCGAAGTCGGTCATTTTCGATACTTGTGCACACACGTCACTTACATATCGAAAACATCAAAATTGACCGAAATCGGTAATTTTCGATACTTGTGCACACGTATGTCACTGACATCGCAAACACGACAAAAATTAACCGAATTCGGTCATTTTCGATACTTGTGCACACGAGTTCCACTGACATCGCAAAAACGTCAAAATTGACCGAAATCTGTCATTTTCGATACATGTGCACACGAGTTCCACTGACATCGCAAACACGTCAAAAATGACCGAATTCGGTCATATTCGATGCTTGTGCACACGTATGTCACTGACATCCCGAAAACGTCAAAATTTACCGAAATCGGTCATTTTCGTTACTTGTGCACACGTATGTCACTGACATCGCAAAATCGTTAAAATTGACCGAATTCCGTCATTTTCGATACTTGTGCACACGTATGTCACTGACATCGCAAAAACGTCAAAACTGACTGAAATCGGTCATTTTCGTTACTTGTGCACACGTATGTCACTGACATCGCAAGAACGTCAAAATTGACATAAATCGGTCATTTTGGATACTTGTGCACACGTATGTCACTGACATCGCAAAAACGACAAAATTGTCCTAAATCGGTCGTTTTCGATACTTGTGCACACGTATGTCACTGACATCCCGAAAACGTCAAAATTTACCGAATTCGGTAATTTTCGTTACTTGTGCACACGAGCTCCACTGACATCGCAAAAACGTCAAAATTGACCGAAATCGGTCATTTTCGATACTTGTGCACACTTATGTTACTGACATCACGAAAACGTCAAAATTTACCGAATTCGGTAATTTTCGTTACTTGTGCACACGAGTTCCACTGACATCGCAAAAACGTCAAAATTGACCGAAATCGGTCATTTTCGATACTTGTGCACACTTATGTTACTGACATCACGAAAACGTGAAAATGTACCGAAATCGGTCATTTTCGATACTTGTGCACACGTATGTCACTGACATCACGAAAACGTAAAAACGTACCGCAATCGGTCATTTTCTATACTTGTGCACACGTATGTCACTGATATCGTAAAAACGTCAAAATTGACCGAAATCGGTCATTTTCGATACTTGTGCACACGTATGTCACTGACATCGCAAAAACGTAAAAAAATTGACCGAAATCTGTCATTTTCGATACTTGTGCACACGTATGTCACTGACATCGCAAAAACGTCAAAATTTACCGAAATCGGTCATTTTCGTTACTTGTGCACACGTATGTCAATGACATCGCAAAATCGTTAAAATTGACCGAATTCCGTCATTTTCGATACTTGTGCACACGTATGTCACTGACATCGCAAAAACGTCAAAACTGACTGAAATCGGTCATTCTCGTTACTTGTGCACACGTATGTCACTGACATCGCAAAATCGTTCAAATTGACCGAATTCCGTCATTTTCGATACTTGTGCACACGTATGTCACTGACATCGCAAGAACGTCAAAATTGACATAAATCGGTCATTTTGGATATTTGTGCACACGTATGTCACTGACATCGCAAAATCGTTGAAATTGACCGAATTCCGTCATTTTCGATACTTGTGCACACGTATGTCACTGACATCGCAAAAAACGTCAAAACTGACTGAAATCGGTCATTTTCGTTACTTGTGCACACGTATGTCACTGACATCGCAAGAACGTCAAAATTGACATAAATCGGTCATTTTGGATACTTGTGCACACGTATGTCACTGACATCGCAAAAACGACAAAATTGTCCTAAATCGGTCATTTTCGATACTTGTGCACACGTATGTCACTGACATCCCGAAAACGTCAAAATTTACCGAATTCGGTAATTTTCGTTACTTGTGCACACGAGTTCCACTGACATCGCAAAAACGTCAAAATTGACCGAAATCGGTCATTTTCGATACTTGTGCACACTTATGTTACTGACATCACGAAAACGTCAAAATTTACCGAATTCGGTAATTTTCGTTACTTGTGCACACGAGTTCCACTGACATCGCAAAAACGTCAAAATTGACCGAAATCGGTCATTTTCGATACTTGTGCACACTTATGTTACTGACATCACGAAAACGTGAAAATGTACCGAAATCGGTCATTTTCGATACTTGTGCACACGTATGTCACTGACATCACGAAAACGTTAAAACGTACCGCAATCGGTCATTTTCTATACTTGTGCACACGTATGTCACTGATATCGTAAAAACGCCAAAATTGACCGAAATCTGTCATTTTCGATACTTGTGCACACTTATGTTACTGACATCACGAAAACGTCAAAATTTACCGAATTCGGTAATTTTCGTTACTTGTGCACACGAGTTCCACTGACATCGCAAAAACATCAAAATTGACCGAATTCCGTCATTTTCGATACTTGTGCACACGTATGTCACTGACATCGCAAGACATCAAAATTGACCGAAATCAGTCATTTTCGATACTTGTGCACACGTATGTCACTGACATCCCGAAAACGTCAAAATTTACGGAAATCGGTCATTTTCGATACTTTTGCACACGAGTTCCACTGACATCGCAAAAACATCAAAATTGACCGAATTCCGTCATTTTCGATACTTTTGCACACGTATGTCACTGACCTCCCGAAAACGTCAAAATTGACCGAAGTCGGTCATTTTCGATACTTGAGCATACGAGTTGCACTGACATCGCAAAAACGTCAAAATTGACCGAAATCGGTCATTTTCGATACTTGTGCACACGTATGTCACTGACATCACGAAAACGTCAAAATGTACCGAAATCGGTCATTTTCGATACTTGTGCACACGTATGTCACTGACATCGCAAAAACGTCAAAATTGACCGAAATCGGTCATTTCGATACTTGTGCACACGTATGTCACTGACATCGCAAAAACGTCAAAATAGACCGATATCGGTCATTTTCGATACTTGTGCACAAATATGTCACTGACCTCCCGAAAACGTCAAAATTGACCGAAGTCGGTCATTTTCGATACTTGTGCACACACGTCACTTACATATCGAAAACGTTAAAATGTACCGAAATCGGTCATTTTCGATACTTGTGCACACGTATGTCACTGACATCGCAAGAACGTCAAAATGGACATAAATCGGTCATTTTCGATACTTGTGCACACGTATGTCACTGATATCGTAAAAA
>OU696592.1:2751914-2939108 GCA_916048095.2 Sacculina carcini | reverse complement strand
AAGGAACATCAAATTGACCGAAATCGATCATTTTCGATAATTGTGCACACGAGTTCTACTGACATCGCAAAAACGTTAAAATTGACCGAAAGCGGTCATTTTCGATGCTTTTGCGCACGAGTTACACTGACATCGCAAAAACGTCAAAATTGACCGAAATCTGTCATTTTCGATACTTGTGCACACGCATGTCACTAACATCCCGAAAACATCAAAATTGACCGAAATAGGTCATTTTCGATACTTGTGCACGCGTATGTCACTGACATCGCAAAAACGTCAAAATTGACCGAAATCGATAATTTTCGATACTTGTGCACACGTATGTAACTGACATCGCAAATACGTCAAAATTGACCGAAATCGGTCATTTTCGATACTTGTGCACACGTATGTCACTGACATCCCGAAAACGTCAAAATTGACCGAAATCTGTCATTTTCGATACTTGTGCACACACATGTCACTTACATCCCGAAAACATCAAAATTGACCGAAATCTGTCATTTTCGATACTTGTGCACACGAGTTCCACTGACATCGCAAAAACGTTAAAATTGACCGAAATCGGTCATTTTCGATACTTGTGCACACGAGTTCCACTGACATCGCAAAAACCTTAAAATTGACCGAAAGCGGTCATTTTCGATACTTGTGCACACGAGTTCCACTGACATCGCAAAAACGTTAAAATTGACCGAAATCGGTCATTTTCGATACTTGTGCACAAGAGTTCCACTGACATCGCAAAAACCTTAAAATTTAGCGAAAGCGGTCATTTTCGATACTTGTGCACACGTATGTCTCTGACATCGCAAAAACCTCAAAATTGACAGAAATCGGTAATTTTCGATAATTGTGCACACGTATGTCACTGACATCCCAAAAACGTCAAAATTGATCGAAATCGATCATTTTCGATACTTGTGCACACGAGTTACACTGACATCGCAAAAACGTCAAAATTGACCAAAATCGGTCATTTTCGATACTTGTGCACATGTATGTCACTGACATCTCAAAAACGTCAAAATTGACCGAAATCGGTAATTTTTCGATACTTGTGCACACGTATGTCACTTACATCGCAAAAACGTCAAAATTGACTCAATTCGGGAATTTTCGATATTTGTGCACATGTATGTCACTGACATCGCAAAAACGTCAAAATTGACCGAAATCGGTCATTTTCGATACTTGTGCACAAGAGTTCCACTGACATCGCAAAAACGTTAAAATTGACCGAAAGCGGTCATTTTCGATACTTGTGCACACGTATGTCACTGACATCCCGAAAACGTCAAAATTGACCGAAATCTGTCATTTTCGATACTTGTGCACACGAGTTACACTGACATCGCAAAAACGTCAAAATTGATCGAAATCGATCATTTTCGATACTTGTGCACACGAGTTACACTGACATCGCAAAAACGTCAAAATTGACCGAAATCGGTCATTTTCGATACTTGTGCACACGTATGTCACTGACATCCCGAAAACGTCAAAATTGACCGAAATCTGTCATTTTCGATACTTGTGCACACACATGTCACTTACATCCCGAAAACATCAAAATTGACTGAAATCGATCATTTTCGATACTTGTGCACACGAGTTCCACTGACATCGCAAAAAGGTTAAAATTGACCGAAATCGGTCATTTTCGATACTTGTGCACAAGAGTTCCACTGACATCGCAAAAACCATAAAATTGACAGAAAGCGGTCATTTTCGATACTTGTGCACACGTATGTCACTGACATCGCAAAGACCTCAAAATTGACAGAAATCGGTAATTTTCGATAATTGTGCACACGTATGTCACTGACATCCCAAAAACGTCAAAATTGATCGAAATCGATCATTTTCGATACTTGTGCACACGAGTTACACTGACATCGCAAAAACGTCAAAATTGACCGAAATCGGTCATTTTCGATACTTGTGCACATGTATGTCACTGACATCGCAAAAACGTCAAAATTGACCGAAATCGGTCATTTTTCGATACTTGTGCACACGTATGTCACTTACATCGCAAAAACGTCAAAATTGACTCAATTCGGGAATTTTCGATATTTGTGCACATGTATGTCACTGACATCGCAAAAACGTCAAAATTGACCGAAATCGATCATTTTCGATACTTGTGCACACGAGTGCATACTTGTGTACACTGACATCGCAAAAACGTTAAAATTGACCGAGAGCGGTCATTTTCGATACTTGTGCACACGTATGTCACTGATATCGCAAAAACGTCAAAATTGACCGAAACTGGTCATTTTCGATACTTGTGCACACGTATGTCACTGACATCGCAAAAACGTCAAAATTGACCGAAATCGATCATTTTCGATACTTGTGCACACGAGTTCCACTGACATCGCAAAAACATCAAAATTGACCGAAATCGATCATTTTCGATACTTGTGCACACGTATGTCACTGACATCCCGAAAACGTCAAAATTTACCGAAATCGATAATTTTCGATACTTGTGCACACGTATGTAACTGACATCGCAAATACGTCAAAATTGACCGAAATCTGTCATTTTCGATACTTGTGCGCACGAGTTACACTGACATCGCAAAAACGTCAAAATTGACCGAAATCTGTCATTTTCGATACTTGTGCACACGCATGTCACTAACATCCCGAAAACATCAAAATTGACCGAAATAGGTCATTTTCGATACTTGTGCACATGTGTGTCACTGACATCGCAAAAACGTCCAAATTGACCGAAATCGGTCATTTTCGATACTTGTGCACACGAGATCCACTGACATCGCACAAAAGTCAAAATTGATCGAAATCGGTCATTTTGGATACTTGTGCACACGTAGGTCACTGACATCGCAAAAACGTCAAAATTGACCGAAATCGGTAATTTTAGATACTTGTGCACACGTATGTCACTGACATCACAAAAACGTCAAAATTGACCGAAATCGGTAATTTTCGATAATTGTGCACACGAGCTCCACTGACATCGCAAAAACGTCAAAATTGATCGAAATCGGTCATTTTCGATACTTGTGCACACGTATGTAACTGACATCGCAAATTCGGGAGTACTACAATATTGCCCTATCAACATATTAGCCTCAAGCGCCCGCATACCCCCATACTTTACAATAGGGCAATATGTTCACCTCGGCCAGCGTAGTGTCAAAGCCGTACCAAGTATGATGAGTGCGACTGCGGTTTGGTGCCAATATGTTCACTTTTAACCATAGCGTAATTTCAATGGTTTTCAACACAACGCACGAGTATATTCACAACAGGTAGCTAGCGTAGTGTGCGGTTATTGGTTAGGATAGGTTAGGTCAGGTCAGGTTAGGGTAAGTCAAATTAAATTGCTGAGCCTAGCAAATAGCTGCAGTTAGGTGCTAGCTACCTTTTATGTATATACTCGTGCGTTGTGTTGAAAACCACTGAAATTACGATATGGTGAAAAGCAACATATTGGCCACTCGTCGCAGTCGCACTCACCGCACTTGGTACGCCTTTGATACTACGCTGGTCGAGGTGAACATATTGCCCTATTGTAGAGTATGAGAGTACTCGGGCATTTGTGGCTAATATGTTCATAGGGCAATATTGTACTAGATCCAAACACACATACACGCTTGCATTCCTCTCTCCATTATCAGTGATCTCTCCGAGGTACCCACTATGCACAAATATGCGCGGTGTGTATATATGTGTGTGCATGTGTGTGCATGCTGGATGAGTATTGATCAATATCTGATCAATAATCAAAATATATCTTATCTATCTAATCTACAATATCAAATCTACAATATCTATCTGTCCATTTATATGATCTATCTTATCTATCTAACATCAATCAATATTAATATCTTATGTTATCTTAATATATCCAATATTTAAACACTTGCTCCAAATATCTGATGATCGGAAAATTATGAATAAAGCCGAAGTATTAGCTGTGAATGAGATATTGAATGTGTATGTTATGATTGTTGTGAATAATTACTTTCATTGTATATAGCTTGTATTGTAGGATGAGATGCATTTGCATTGTTTTGGTCTACCAATGTTATTCAAATATTATAAATATTCAAATGTTATACAAATATTTATATCGTTTTTCTATGCATACTTGTCGTTTGCATTTGCACGTCTTTCTGTTATCATGTTGTATCGCCGCTTTCACTAACCTTTGTGCCTGTGTCGGCGGTGTATATGTGTGTGCATGTGTGTGTGCTTGTGCGCGTGTGCGCGTGTGTGAGGGAAGGCAAGGGTCGGTGTTCTGTTTGCCTGTGTGTGAGTGCGTGTGGATATGTGTATATCGGTCAGCAGGTGTGGAATATCGGTCATACATGGTGAAAATAAGACCTGTTTTGAAAATCAGAAGGGTTAGTGGCTGTCAGCCATGTTTTCCAGCCTGCCTGACTGCTTATACTTGTATACATGTGCGTGTGGTCCTTTTGGCTATACATGACGTTCAGCTGGCCGAAATTCCGAAGAATTCTAACGGACCTGTCAGTGACAGTGATAAATCCACACTCACGAACGTACATGTATGTGTGTACGTTTGTTCAAGTCCACATTGTAATTATTGTATTGTAATTAATATACTGTCTGCACAACCTAGAAATTGTGTAGAAATTGAATGAAATGAAAATGTAAATATTCATGTGTGTGTTTGCATGTACATTATTGTATATTTGTGTGTAGTTTTGAGGTCGCTTCGCTGTTACAAAACATACAAAACACTGTTACCAAGCACACGAGCGCAAAGTCTTCTCTGAAATTGCAGCAATGTGTTTGTGTGTCATTACAATCTGATCTGTAGTCGTGTATATCGCAACATTTAGTCGGTTCAGAAAAATGGTCCAGTGAAGCTCCGTGGCGAGACCAACTCCACAAAAGCTCAACTAAATGACACTGTGTGTAGAGCCAATGTGAAAAACGAACACTGATAGAAAAATTAACATGAATTACAATTACAATATTGGTAAGCTACACGTACACACTAAAAAAACGGCTCTGGAACACGCACATGTGCTCCACGATGTACTTAACTCAACACTTCGTTTCGCTACGCACTCTGTCCGCCACTAAGCAATATAATATAATTAAACCAAATACCTCAATTGTCTCGACAACGGCAACAATGTATTGCTCAGAAGACATGTAAGAACAGAGACAACAATTTCAAATGATCATAACAAAAATCAAGTCCATCAAATGCTCATAACGCAAGATATAATAATGTTACCCTGAATTTCTTATGCACAATACAAGTAGACGAAAATGTAGTAATACAATACAAGTAGACGTAGACGAAAATGACGACGAGACGAGATGTCTGGACTCAAGCTGAATCAAGCAAAAACAAAGCTGTTTGCCCTTGGTTGTTAAGCTCCAGTTGCCACAACCGGAAGCAATAATTGGGTAGAATAACTGAAAATACTAGGAATACACTACACCGCGGACAATAAGAGAATAAGAGAAAACTATACGAGAGTCATGAAAAGTGCAGAGTTAGAGCTGGCGCTGTGGTGCAAGTTAAATTTGAGGCCAATAGGAAGAATAACGATACTAAAAGCATTTATCATATCCAAATTTGTTCATTTGTTTAATTTTATTTCAAGTTTAGGCAATAATCAACTGAAAAATTGTCGAGTATTCTGTTCAAATTTGTATGGAACAATAAGACAGAAAAAATTAAGCGGAGACAACTTATTCAGAATTACAGCGAAGACGGAATATGTATGATCGACATCGTATCTTTTATGCGCAGCAGGCTCGTTGGATAAGTAAGCTGGTGAACGAAACAGACGGACTCTGGACTAGCTTAGCTAGGCTAAGCATTCCAGACGTCGGCGATTTAGTAAATTACGGAACACAAAATTTGAAAAAGTTGAAAACAAAACGACAAACGAGTTTTGGAAGGACGTTGTAATAGCCTGGCGATATTTTATCGAAAACTCCAATCAGGAAGACAGCACCATCATCTGTGAAAGTCTATGGTACTCCGATTATACGAAATATAAAAGCAGTAAAATTCCCAAATGTGATGTGGTTCAATTGCTGATTTTTCCATACCGGTCGAAAAAACACTTCACAATGCCGCTATATTTAATGTGCGATGAGGCTATACAATGAAGAATGAATCAATAACGGTTAAATATACCCAAAACACTGTCAACGCAACACAGGCTAATTCACACGTCAGCTATCTATCGCACCAATCTCCGTTCACACCGCTCTCTCCTGCCACTCCCCACTCCACCACGCAACTCCCCCTCACACACAAACACAGACACACACACACCTACTCGCAATTTGTCTCTCACTTAGTCTCTTGTTTAACAGCCAATCAGCGGCCGACACTACTGTCACGTGACACTACGTCACCGCGCAATGACAACCTGATCCAGTGCCGCTCAAACCACCAGTGCACGCATACACGCTAGCACTCAACTAACTGCCCACACGCACACACAACCACATGGGATAACGCAGGAATTCGCTTTATAGGCGATATAATAGACACAGAAGAAGCTAGAGTTTTAACGCTTGAAGAAATGCAGAATAAATATAATAATAATTGATTCTCCCAATTACACTGCCTTTCTAAAAGGAATTGTTAAAATAGAATCTGTACTGAAGCATTCAATTCATTACATTCAACCCAGCATTCCCTACCGAGTGTGGTTGATAAGAAATACAACAAAATTCCCACCAGTTGCATATAAAACATGATTTCACATAGAACGAATAATTCACAAGTGGAATTGGGGAGAACGAAAAGAAAATGGAAAGAAGATATTGGACACTACAGAGTATAAACACCATTAAAGCAGTGACGAATTCCACACACTTGCAATACTTCAACTACAAAATCACTCAAAACATCATTCACACAAACAAAACCGCATATTTGACCGGCATGACAAAATCACACACATGCACGTTCTGCAAAACACACATAAGAAAAGCTATTCCACTTTTTCTGAAACTGCCACGTTTAAAGAAAAATAAAACAAGAAATGAACACACTAGGTATTGGAGCCACTAGGTTCCCAATTGAAAAACGAGAGAGAGAAAAATGAGGTATTACCCGGTTGAAAGGAACTCAGAAACATTGATAATTACTGTCGCGAAAAGATACATTTATACTTCACGATATATCGACACCAAGCCGCATATAAAAGCACTACTAGTGTCAATTATGAACGAATACGAAATAGGTCAGACATGCCGCAAACAACTACCCGATAGAGCCAATCATGAAATGTGCAGGATATGGGGGCAGAAACAGAACGAAATAACGTGTCACTTCATGTCCTGATAGTGGCGAGTCGTGAAATACGAGCTGCAGACTGACAAGCTTCGACGTGACGAGCTCGCGTAAATGGGGATCTCTTCATTTGGATGATACATGTAACGTCCGCACACCGGTATATGTGCAGTTGATGTTAAAGAATTCGGCACATTCTGTTGAAGAGTCGGCGCTCTCAATGGATCATTTGACACAATTTCTGGAGTATTTTTTCAAATGTCGTTGACCGCTCATTGTATAGCTACAACGCAAACATTAGACAAACGATATACGGGCAAACGAGATGCCGCCCACTAGTGTGACTCATTGAAATGTTCCAGATGCGAGTAGTATGTGCTGGTGCCTCGATTATGTTGTTTTGCGTTTCTATGTTTCGTCCCAAATGTACAGTGGTTGTTAAATTATCGGGCGTTAACTGAATTGATCGGTGTGTGTGTGTGTGTGTGTGTGTGTGTGTGTGTGCATGCAAAAGCAAAACGTATCTGTCTGTTTTTATTCCGTGTGCTTTGTGATGGTCAATAGACTTATGAAAGAGAAAAAAAGAGAAAACAGAGTACTATCTCAGCAACTGCGCAAACATTATTTAATTACCGATGACAGGTGAAATATTGCTAAAAACGGTGGACATATTATGATAATGTAGCGTTGCATAAATGCAATGCAACATCTAGTTGCTTCCATGCTGTCGTCACTATTAATAAGCTCAATTTCTCACAGCTTTTTCGTCTTGTAGTGTGTTTTTTTATTTTTGATATTATATTTCAACATTATATGGGCTAATAAGCATTCAAACTTCCAACAGCCCTGTATTGCCTGTGTGTGTATGTTTCATTGAGTTCTTCGTGCGGGGGTGTTGCGGGTTTTAGGTGTTGGTGAAGATTGATATAGTTGTTCATTGTTAACAAAATACCTCGTTATTTTTATTAGCCCATATTTTTCCGACAATAATAATAATGATAGTAATAAAAATGTTAATAATAATAATGGTAATAAAAATGATAATAATAATAATAGTAATAAAAACAAAAAATAAAAATAATAGTAATAAAAATGATAATAATAATAATTGCACTATTCATAATAATAATATTGTCAATTGATATTGATTATCAGTTGTACTCCAATATCCGTGCGATATTGTTGACCATACACCATTTTCCCAGCTGAATATTGTCGTGTGAAAGCACAGGCGTGCTAAGCAATATAATAGGGATATGTCAGACTGAAACAGAAGCAAGATTTACTCTAGCGGAACTGCAGACCAGTTCTTTTAGTTTTAATTTGACTGCGAATTTAATTTTACCAGCCAATGAAGCGAACACTGACGCGCAAATTACATTGCGACATACCGACATACACACACAGACATACACACACAGACATACACACACAACATACATTGGATTTAAGGAATAGTCATATATTCAAAGTACCCCCTATATCTTACACCACCAGAGCATACACGCACATATATACATGCGTATACATATGAATTTTATATACACGCTAATATACGCACACACACACACACACACAAACATATACACACACATACACACACACACACACATACACACATACACACAGAGTGAACGATTGATAAGGAGGGCACAACTAAATTAGACCTTATTTTCATCGCTAGTATAAACAATATTATCTAAAGTCTACTAAGACTTCACCAAAAATATATTCTTAGAAAGTTACACACACACAAACACACACGCACACACACAAACACACACGCACGCACACAAACACACACGCACACACACAAGCATACATACAGTTTCGATATAAAATTTGCAATTAAAATTGGCAGTTTGTGTGTGCGACAATATATCAAGCGGTTCTTTTGCGCAGATGATAGCGATAAAACATGCGTGCGTGTGTCAATAAATACATGACGCCCTGGGCTATTGTTCAAAAATTGACCGCATACGATGGGATGTTCTGGTATTTTTGCGGTGTCGTTGTGGTGAATATGAGAAGTTATTGGTGTTTGACGGCTGGTCGGCTTCAATGGCAAGCAGAAATTGAAATGACGGCTTTGGAGCCATGCCAAAATTCTGCTCGCACATGTGCTAGCATTCTGCTGGGCGCGACAAGAATTTCACATATTCTCGTGCGTGATTTTCTGTCGCAATGATTTACATCGACATAAGCAGCAAACTCACGTTGCATCAATTCTTTCAATAAATCACATCAAACGCAAAACAAAGATTTCGCTACACATTTTCAACGGCCACAAATGAAAACAGTTTGCACTTTGTTTTATTTGTTGCATGAAGTTAAAATACATGTACAAACGCTATTGAGCAAGCACTTTATGGAAAGTAGAAGGAGTAGGAGTATTAAGAACTTCCAAAATTATCAACCTACGAACACCAAGTGTGCTCTTGCATCCAAATTCTCCTTTTCATTTGAAATAGCATCAAGTATATACACACGCACTTACTCATAAACAAAGCTAGCAATTAAATTATATCTCCATATATGCATATACGCATATATCCATTAGTTTTTGTTTGCTGTTCATGATCTGAGAACACTCACGTGGGATGCAAAAAGCCTGAGATGATCCAGTAAACATCACAGTCACACGTAAACACGCACATACACACATACACACAGACACAACCACGCACACAGACACACACACACACATACACACACGCACACACACACACATTCACACAGACACACCCACGCACACCCACACACAGACACACATACACACAGACACACATACATACAGACACACATACACATACCCACACACAGACAAACATACACACACCCACGCACACAGACACATTACATTACATTAGGTAGATATTTATATAGCGCCCTACACCTAGAGGGTCTCTAGGGCGCTGCACACGCATTTCATTTTCATTTTCATTTATTGAGTCATTTGTAAAGCGCAATACACACATTATGTCTCAATTGCGCAAATATAAACATTACACACCACATACATTCATGCACAATCACATGCATATTCAAATATGTTTCGTATTTACAAAGCAAGATAATAAAATACAGGCAGAACACAGACACACGCACACACACGTACATGCGCCCATCAGCAAATACCTTACGGTTCATCAAGATAGCGATGACACTAATCTTACAGGGAATTCAGCCAGGTACTACCTGTACTGAGCGCACGAAAACATCATACATCACAAACACACCGCACACCACATATATATAAACAATGATGACATGTAGACGTAAACAGTATTGACATGTCGAAACAGTATTGAGGACGCAGTCACGCTGTCAATCAAAGAACCCACGCAGTGGGGACAGCGTGGACCCTCACACATACACACACACACACACACATACAAACACACACATGCACACATACACATACACGCTCACATGCACAGGTTGGGTATAAGAGTACTTACATACCCACAATTCAAAGGAAACCGACACAGCGTGGACAGTCGTACACACACACACGCATACACTCACACACACGTACAAATACAAAGATCCACCATAGATATAAATAGATACGAAACCCCAACCAAACGCACACTCAGATAACACAATACATTTTCTATACATGTAGCAACTGTATTAACAATCGCGAATATGCAAAATTTACACCGTGTACTCAGGTTTAATGACGAGTTTTTCGCGGTCATAAGATTTTTCCAATAAATATTTCTTAAGTCTACTTTTGAAAAGTGAGAGAGAGTGAGATCCCCTAATGAACTGTGGCAGCTTATTGTACAACCTGGGGGCCATATACTGAAAGCAGCGGTTATAGTGCGAGTGTCTAGAGGGAAATGCAGGTTCGTAAAGAAAATTTTTAGTATTTTGGCGCAAATCATAATCTGGTGAAATTTGTTTGAAAGATAGCAGGTCTTGTAGATAGGCAGGTGTTTTATTTACAAGGACAGAGTGAACTATACAAAGCAGGTTGTACTCAATGTCAGCCTTGACCGGAAGCCAGGCTAGTTTGATCAAATATTTCACCAGAGAAGTGCGTCTAGGCAGGTTGAACACAAGACGACACGACCTGTTCATCACACTCTGCAGTTTCCGCAGAGTTCGGTGGTTAATATTCAGTAGAAGGGCAGAGCAATACTTAATCCTATTCAAAATGAGACAATCCACAAGTTTTTTTGCAGCATTTACAGTCAAAAATTTCCTTATATAATACACTCTACGTATGTGATAATTACAATTACGCACCAGCGCAGATACATGAGGCTCGAATGTTAACAACCTGTCTAGCGTTACACCGAGATGTTTGGTGGTTTCAGCCAGATCAAGCTCATTGCAGAGAGAACCGTTCAATTGCTCTTTCGTTATGGCGAGAAATTTGGTCTTTTCCTCATTCAGCTTTAGGTGCTTGGAGGCTGCCCAGGTGTTAATAGCTTGCAGTATTTCCCTGATAGTGGATACTGCCTGTACATCATCAGAATACTTAAAATACACTAGAATATCATCGGCAAACACTTGATAATTTACAGCATAGTTGTTAAGAACCCGCTTTATGGACAGTATATATACATTATAAAACAAAGGCCCGAGAATGGAGCCTTGAGGAACTCCAGTTTTCAGGGGAAACCACTGGCTTTGAACTCCGTCCAGAATCACTGTTTGCATGCGATCTGTTAGGTAATCTCGAATGAGCGAGAGTGCACTCCCAGATACACCGCAGTTTGATAAATCTTCCAGCAGCATTTCGTGGCACACAGTATCAAATGCCGCCGAAAAGTCAAGCTGCATGAGAAGCACGTTTTGGCCGCTTAGATGCGCGTTCAAAGAATAGTCATATGTACAGAGCAATGAGGTGGCACAAGAATGATTCCTCCGAAATCCTGACTGTTGTGGCAGGAGAAGAGAGTTATTTTCCAGAAATATATACAGTTGATCGTATATAGCATACTCAAGAAGTTTAGACACCCACGGTATTTGTGATACAGGCCGGTAATTACCAAAGGATTCCACGTTTAATCCAGTCTTTTTTAAAACAGGAGTAATAACAGAATTCTTGGAAGCAAGAAATCTACCATGCATGAAACTAGTATTTACAAGGTACAAGACAAAGGGTACAATGAATGATAAATGAGATTTGATAGAGTTAAATTTAATCGGATCGAGAATATTGGACACACACACACACACACACACACACAAACGCACCCACAGAAACACACACACACACATAGCCAAACACACACAGAAAGTGAAAGGTATAAAGAAGAGAGATAATTTACACCATATAATCATCACTAGTATAGACAACGTTCTCTAGAGTATAATACGATTTCACCATGAATAATTTCTTGGAGTGTTTTTTGAAAACAGGGATAGAAGTGATAGAACGTAGTGTTGGGGACAGCTTATTGTAAATACGGGGTCCTAAGATAGAGAGACAACGATTATAGTGAGTATGTCTAGAAGGAAAAGCAGGTTCCAGTAAGAGACGAGAATCATCAGTTGACCTAAGTGTACGAGTAGATTTCTTGAAGGATAGAAGTTCAAATAAGTACGAGGGCTTACGGAGAATATGAGTGGAATGAATGATCAAACAGATGCGGTAGGCAATAAGCGCCTTAATAGGGAGAAGTCCTAATTTTTGTAGAAAGGGAGAGACATGAGAGCCAGCAGGGAGCTTGTAGAAACACACAGACACACACACACACACACATTACATTACATTAGGTAGATATTTATATAGCGCCCTACACCTAGAGGGTCTCTAGGGCGCTGCACACGCACACACACACACACAAACGCACACACACAGACACACCTTCACACACACACACACACACACATAGCCACACACACACACACAGAAAGTGAAAGGTAAAGAAATAAGAGAGATAATTCACACCTTATAATCATCACTAATATAGACAATGTTCTCTAGAGTATAATACGATTTCACCATGAAAAAATTCTTTGAGTGTTTTTTGAAGACAGGGATAGAATTGATAGAACGTAGTGTTGGGGAGAGCTTATTGTAAATACGGGGTCCTAAGATAGAGAAACAACGATTATAGTGAGTATGTCTAGAAGGAAAAGCAGGTTCCAATAAGAGACGAGAATCATCAGTTGACCTAAGTGTACGAGTAGATTTCTTGAAGGATAGAAGTTCAAATAAGTACGAGGGCTTACGGAGAATAAGAGTGGAATGGATGATCAAGCAGATGCGGTAGTCAATAAGCGCCTTAATAGGAAGAAGTCCCAATTTTTGTAGATAGGGAGAGACATGAGAGCCAGCAGGGAGATTGTAGATTAGACGACAAGCTTTACTAATAACAGATTGAAGTTTGCGAAGCTGGCGGTGGTTCAGAGAAAGAAAGAGCGAACAACAGTATTGTACCCTACTGAGAATGAAAGAATTAGCTAGTTTGAAAGCAGCAGAGACAGTTAAATATCTACGGATAGAATAGAAAACACACACACACACACAGACACACACACACACACACACACACACATACACAGATGAGGATGACACGTGTATTCTCAGACCATGACAAAAAGCATGAGCACGTTGTTGTAACAATAAATCAGAAGAACGACATGACGGGCAATAAACTCAATACATACACTAATCGATTTATATAGAATAGATCCTATGTCTGTCTGTCTGTCTGTCTGTGGGTTTGTCTGTAACACCCTCCTAGGTCCATATTTTGCAAGCTACTACTCGGTAACCACTTGGTGTAACCTCTAACAATTTATACCATTACGTTAGAAATTATACACGATAGGTTATACAAGGTATACACGATAGGTTAAATTATAAATTATAAGAATAAAATGAAAAAATTATAGCGGTGAAAATACAAAATGAACCCTGAGAAATGCGAAAATTTTGGTCAATATTCTGCTAGCTACTCCTCATAAACAAGCAATAGTACAGCTATACAAATTATACCACTATGTAGAAAATGTTCTGCTCCACAAGATAGGTTATAATTCATATCCACAAATTAAACATAAAAGATGTAAAATGATGAAATTTCAATCTACATTCAAAATTTTATTTAATCTATGGGCGTCCGATTTTCTTTATGTTTTTTCTCTATTTTTCAATAAGTAACTATGACACATCTAAATAAATTATACCATCATGCGGGTTTTGTGTGCGCGCAGCCGTGCAGTTTCTGTGCTGGCGGTGACTGCAAAACCCGTGTGGCCGGACATGCGGTATGCCAGCCGGGGCCGTGAGCCTTTGCCCATGCATAAATTCACGCGAACATTAGCCTTTCCACTGCTGTGTTCAAATGCGTAAATTTATATAAATTATATATACCATCATACTAGGAAATTTGTTTTATACAGCACGGTATAAATTTCATTTTCCAGAGTGTATTAAAATAAAGTTACGGCGGTGTGAAGTCAAAATGACAAAGTCAAAAAGGCAAAATTAGCACTGAAAAACATGAACATTTTGGTCAATATTTTGGTCAATACTCCTCATAAACCAGAAATGGCACAGCTATAAAAGTTATCCACTGTGTGGAAAATTATGTATTCTACCAGATAAGTTATTATGTATACCCAAAAATTATTAACAAATTGTGTAAAATTGCCAAAATTGAAATCTACGTCCAAAATTTTACTTGAACACGGTGCGAATAAAAATAATTCATTTTTCTACCCATTTCTCAATAATTATTTGTCACACATTTAAATAAATTATACCATCGTGCTAAAAATTTTGTTTTCTTCAATACGGTATAATTTTTAATTTTCCAAACTGTACCTAAAGGAAGTTACGGCGGTGTAAAGTGAAAAGGACATATTGCCAATTTGACAGCTATTATGCGCACTTACGATTACACAGGAATATACACTGAATAAATTTCACTGAAGTACAATCACTTTCAAGAATGCATCATATTAGCTCCAATCATGGATGGTGTGGTTTTATTGCGTACAGTTTAATTAATGCTACACTATACTGAATAGAAAGGCTTTATTGTCCTTAATATTAACACATGAATTGTTCCGCACGACGGGCGGGTAAAGTGCTATTGGGAACAATGTAAGCTACTGAATTTAGCTGTGTAATTTAATTGGTTTAATTTCAAGTTGCATGAGCTCAAGCTGCATAAGGATATGGGTTGCAATATCATGTAATGCCAACTATATGCATATGCTGCTTTAGCGGAAGCATTAACCTGGAATTATAGAGATGACAGAAAGCTAACAATTGATTCAATTGTACGCTTACGTATTTTTGTACGAAACATTGAATTTTGTAAACATTGTGACGCGCGGGTTTAAATATGAAGCTGTTCGGGGGAGAATATGTTGCCACATCTAAAATAAACACATTCATATTCAGACTCTTCTATTCGTGAATTTTTTATGGGTTTACTTTTTTATTCCTAAATTTGTATTCGTTTTTTTATGAATACAATATTTATTTTACTTTATTAATTGTTCTGCAAAACGGGAGGGTTTTAATCAGAGGGTTTCAATAGAGGTAACAACATAAAAAATAACAAAGTGTACAATAAACGCATTTATTCAGAAGAAGAAGCAAGAAGATGTTTGTGGAGAACAAATGAAAAGGAAGCACAGGAACTAAGCCGATGAAGCTGAGGAGGTAGAGAGTTGTAGAGGCGAGGGGCAGAAAAGCAGAAGGACTTGACCGACCAAGTGGACTCGTTGATGGCGGGAGGACAGATGAGTGGGACAGGGTGTCGAGATGAGGGTAGTACTTGAGGTGACAGGAGTGCACGTAAGTAAGACGGGTAAGAGTGAGACTTAAGAATTCTGAAACCTAAACAGCAAACTTTGTAGCGAATTCTGAGGGGAGCAGGGAGCCAGCCAAGTTGACAGATGTAGGAAGAGGTCTGCGTTCTTGGAGGAAGTCTCAGAACAAAGCGGCATGAAAGATTAATGACATATTGAAGTTGGCGAATCGTCTTTACAACAACAACAACAACAATGTATTTGTATAGCTCTCACACAGAAACAAGCGCGAAAGAGACAACAATGAGAAACAACAGTACACGATATCAAGATGTGAGAAACGAAGTAGAAAATTCACAGAAAGGAAAAACAATTTAATAATAATGGAGATAAATAAAATGAAAATAAGTAAAAACATAAGTAATTGTAAATTAGAGTCATAGGGAAGCGTAAGGTGTAAGAGTGCGAGAAGTGGGATCAAAATATTTACCAAAAAGATATTTACGAAGTGAGGAGGAAAATCTACTAAAGGATGAAGAGGAAGTGATTGAGGAAGGAAGATCATTGTAGACCCGAGGCGCATAGAAAGAAAATGAATTTGAGGACCAAGGTAACTCGTTGATAGCGCGAGGACAGGATAAAGGACGATGAACACGAGAATTAAAGTCATTAGAAGAAACTAGAAAATCAAAAAGATAGGACGGGGAAGAGCTATTGTGCAGAATTTATATTTGAGACAACACAGCCGAAAATGAATCCTAGGAATGATGGGAAGCCAGTGGAATTGTAACAAGAATTGAGAGGTATGGCGGCAAGGTGTAGGATGGAGCACAAAACGACAGGATTGATTAATTATTTTTTAAAGAATTTTCAGGGATTTGTTGGTAAGAATGTAGTGGAGTGAGCTGCAATAATCAAGACGAGAAAGAACAAGAGACTGTATTAATTTAATAGAAGAAGTCTGGTCTAAACAGGATCGAATAGGGTATAGACTGCGTAAAATCAAACGACAGGTGCGCGAAATAGAGACAACACAGTTTGAAAACAGGGTTTGTTTGGTTTAAACCATTCGGTTTAAACCATGGTATATACCATGGTTTAAACCAAGTGTTTTTTTTATAAAAAAACATGTTTTTTTTTAAATTGTTTTTTTGACAGAAATGATTTTTCTCATATAGGAATGATCAAATATTTTTAGAATTAGTAAAAGAGTTCATTAATGCAGTTTTAAATCTTCATAAATATTACTTTTTGACATGATTTTAAGCAGGGTTTGTTTGGTTACAACCAGGGTTTGTTTGGTTTAAACCAAGTGGTTTTTTATATAAAAAAACATGTTTTTTTTTAAATTGTTTTTTTGACAGAAATGATTTTTCTCATATAGGAATGATCAAATATTTTCAGAATTAGTAAATGAGTTCATTAATACAGTTTTAAATCTTCATAAATAGTACTTTTTGGCATGATTTTAGGGGTTTGCACGATATGGGAAACATTTTTATTAACATTTTTGGTTTTTGCTGGGGAAACATTGTAGTTGGTATTTATGAGAAATCCTAAATATTTACGGCAAAACAATTGAGTTTCTATTAAAAACACTGTTTTCAGAAACCTCTGAGTTTAAAAAACTGTGTTTACTCTGAAAACAAACATGAATTAACCTCCATGGAAAAAACGATTTTTAGTCACTAAATTTTCATAAATATGACCACTGGGTATATGGATTGGACTTTGCAAACATATGTGGGTGTTTACAATCGACTGCTATCGCAATTGGAAGCGGTTTAAAACTTCCGTTGCCTATAGATGCTACAAGGTGAAATTCAAGATCCTGTGTGTACATTTTTATGATATTATTTTTATCTTTTTTAAATATTTACAAAACTCTTGGTAAGTGGTACTAATATATATTTAACTATGTACTAAATAGCATGGTACAATCCTTTTTTTGATTTGTGTGTGCAAAGTGTAAAAAAACCAAATAAACCAAAAAAACAATGTTTTTTTTGTTTTTTTTCTAAAAAAAACATGCTTTTTGGTACTTTTGAAAAAAACGGTTTTTTCAAACCCTGGTTTCAATGCTAGATGATGCTAATGATAAATATATTTTGTAAACATTTTAATATAAACAGTTTATTGAATTTTCATTGTTTCGTATCTGAATTTGGAATTATTCCGCACGACAGGCAGGTTTGAATATGAGGCGGGTTGAGGATAATATTCTGCCAAAATAATATAAAAATATAGAAATTATGATTTTTTATGGGTTTACTCTTTTCTTTTTTAATTCATATTCCTTTTCTCTTATGAATTAAATACAAATTTAATAGTATGAACTGTTCCGCACGACGGACGGGTTTACATACTAGAATTGTCATTGTTTGTTACGTGTTTGTGTTCTGAATTAATCCGCACGACGGGCAGGTTTAAATATGAGGCGGGTTGAGGTTAATATTGTCAAATTAAATTATTAATATAAAATTAAAATATTCATATTTTGAATTTTCTATTGGTTAACATATGTACAGGTAAAATTTCTTGCTTTTATATTTATATTCATTTTATATTATGGAATTAATATAAATTTTGCTATATGAATTGTTCCACACGACGGGCGGGTTTAAATCTATATATATATGTATGTATATATATATATGTGAATTATCTGTAGGTAAATTGTAAATTGTAAATTGTAAATGTATTGCCAGGAAAAAAACAGTTCACACGAAAATCATCAGAAAAAAAACAAACATACGGCTATGTTCGTCGAGCAACTGCTCTTAGACGAACATGTAATAATGAATGAAACGGATTCAATTAACAATCAATTATCACGCGACAGAATATTTACACATGCATACATATACACACACATATACACATATATATACACATATGCATACATATACATACATACATATATGCACATATATACACATGCATACACTCATACATACACACATACATACGTACATACATGCATACATATGCCCAGATCGCATTAAACGCTGAAAAAGATAAACAATCAATACGCGGGAAAATATGAAAATGAATCCGTTATCATTGCAGGAAAATTTTAATGGTCGGCGTCAGTTTTATTCAGGAAGTGATTTTTCAGTTTCTTTTTGAGCTGTTTTAGTGAGGTAGATGTTTCTAAGAAATCTATTTCCGAAGATAAATTATTCCAAATGTCTGCTCCTTGATATAATAGGCTGTTTTGAAGAAGTTTTGTTCTGAACTTTGGAACCGCAAGGTCATTATTGTTTCTGATATTGTGATAACGGTTGTCCAAGCGATAGAAAATTGTATTGATCTCCTTATGTTCGTATAGTAGCCGATAGACAAAAAGGATTATGAAGTATTCGCGTATAGAGCCGAAACGTAGTAATTTCATTGTTGAGTAAGAATTTGTTGTTGAATCAAACTTTTTTAGCTTCATAATACATCTAATAATTTTGTTTTGTGCAACTTTTATTCGTTTTAAATAAGATGGCCACGTGCATGACCAGATTGGTACACAATATATGAGGTGGGGGTAAATGAGAGTGAAGTATATACTACGCATGCATTCCTGTGTAAGTGAACGTTTAACTTTGTGTAATATACCACATGTTCTTGAAATTTTATTTGAGACGTTTTCAATATGTGCATACCAATTCATATTTTCATCAATAGTGACTCCAAGAAATTTTGTTATTTGAACTTGCTTCAGCAATCTACCGTCCAGTGTTAAAGGAGGAAATGTCCATTTTCTCGATCTGTTTTGGAAGAAAATATATTGAGTCTTGTTCAAGTTTAATTTGAGCTTATTTGAAGAAATCCACTGATAGATATTATTGAGTTCGTTTTCTGCGACAGAATGTAAATTGTGTAAATTTGGATCGGTTAATGTGAGTGTCGTGTCATCTGCGTATATTGTGAATTTGAATTTGGAACTGGCTCTCACAATGTCATTGATATAAATAAGGAATAAAATTGGACCAAGCACTGACCCCTGTGGAACACCATTGCTTATTGATTTAGATGAAGAAAATTCGTTGTCATAAAAAACAGATTGAGTTCTATTATCAAGGTAGCTTTTGAATAAATCAAGACATACCCCTCTTATACCAAGTTTTTCAAGTTTTTTGAAGAGAATATAGTGATCCAGTGAGTCGAACGCCTTGGAAAGGTCCAAAAAGATACCAAGTATGTGATTGCCGTCATCTAGTTGTTGGTAAACTTCAGTAACAAAATTAAAGACCGCATCCTCTGTAGATCTATTGGTTCTGAAACCGAATTGATTGGGGATTATTAATTTATTCGTTTCCAAGTACGAACTTAAACGCGAACATATACATTTTTCAAATATTTTATTGAAGGCGGGTAAGAGTGAGATAGGCCGAAAATTATTGATGTCATTGAGATCGCCAGATTTGTGAATGGGAATAATTTTAGCTTTCTTAAGTAAATCAGGGTATGAACCGTTTGCGAAAGATAAATTGATAATATGAACGAGTGGAATGGCTACTTGCAAACTGACTTTTTTTATGAGTTGCGGAGGAATATCATCATACCCAGGAGAATTTGATGTGGTATTATTCAGGTAACTAATAACTTCGCTACTGTCTACTGGTTTAAGAAACATAGAATCAGGAACACTCTCTGTGAGATAACTATCAAACGGGATATGGCTATCAGGTTTATCAACAGGTGAGCTAAGTTTTATGAAATTATTATTGAAAACATTTGCGCGGCTGACATTTCCTTGTTTTAAGTGTGGGAGATATTCAGGATTATTTGTTTTCCTACCCAGAATAGAATTGATTATGTTCCAATGAGATTTAGGATTTCCTTGGTTTTCACCCAGTTTTACCTTCAGATAATTTTCTTTTGCTTGACGGATTGTAAGATTCAATTTATTCCGAAATTTTTTATACGAGTCTCTGTACGTTATCGGCCATTTCTGAGCTAGCCTTTCCAGACGGTGTTTTTCTCTGATATCTTTTTTTATTTCTTCCGTAATATATGGCTTATCCAATCGTTTTCTGTTGAACTTGACGTTGGTGCATGGAAAATATTTCTCAAATAAATTGTGGAAGAGATTGAAGAAACAGTTATATGCATGATTAGGACAGCTTGATGCCATCACCGGCTCCCAGTCCAAGGTTCCGAGTTCATCGCTGAATAATTCAATGTTTTCATTTTTCATAATTCTTTTGCGAACAAATCGTTGGGCATTTTTATCCATTTTAATGCCAGGTTTTATTTCGAATCGTGAAATTGTTAGATAGTGGTCCGAGATGTCATTTTTCACTACGAGATTTGCAATATTGTGATCGAAATCGGTAGTCCAAATGTGATCTATCAAAGAAGATGATGTTTCTGTCACGCGAGTAGGAAGACATATTAGAGGCATAAATGAATATATACTCATCAGGTTGGATAAATCATTTTTGGTGAGGCTGGTTTTTAATAGGTCTATATTTAAATCACCGAAGAGATATATTTTTTTGAATTTTTTGCTTGCTAAATCCAAAATATCTTGAAATGTTTCGAAAAATGTGTTCAAGTTTGCATTGGGTGGTCTGTAAATACACATTAGGAGTGATGAATCACCAGAGTGTGAAATTTCAACACCGAGACATTCCATTGCATCATGCAAGCAAGACAGTTCATTCAACGATTGTGCGCTAAATTTGTCCGATACATAAATAGCCAGTCCTCCACCTGATCTGTTTCTATTCTTGGTGAATAACGTATAGCCGGGGAGCTGGTAAAGGTTGAAAATATCTTCATCAAGTCTTGTTTCAACAAAACCAATGACTTCAAGGTCAATTCCGATATTCAACATTATATAGTCCTGGAAAAGTTGAAAATTAGCTGGGATACTACGAATATTCATACTGCAGATATTGAATGTGGAAGGGATTTTATCGAGAGGAAAATCATCAGCAAATACATATTTAGATTGAGGAATTTTTAACTTTCTTAATTTTTCATAAAAGTAAATGTCATCGTAATTAAATTGTTTTTCGTTATCCTCTATATCGGATGTCGATATGCCAGATATCATTATGGGGCAGGAAACTGGGAGAAACTTACAGATTTTAGGGTTCTACCGCTTTCTTGACGGCTTCTTTTGCTGCTTGATTGGCGATCCGACAGATCCTCCAGCAGCTGCCCGTGTTTCCGTTATCTGTTCGACGCCAGCCGACTGGACGCGATTTTGTGACGCCAGAGCAACGCCAGGGTCGTGTGACGTCAGAGCAACGTCGCGTTCACGTGACGGAGCCAAGTCCGTATGACCTTGCCGTGACTTCACAGTAGTGCGACCAGTCGAAGCAGGCGGATCTAGAGAGGTTGATTGGGAAGCAACAGGCGGCGCGCGGTCCTTGATGATTAACTTGGTGTGGCGAAAATATGCCACCTTACCCTCAAGTCTGGCTTGTTTCAGTTTCGGTAACTGTTCTTGTCGTTTTGCGTTTGACGCCGCACAGAGGTCCTCATTAACGAAAATCTTTGTCCCTCTGAGCTTCCTGACGTTTCTCATGACGGTGTCCCGATCCCCCAGCTTGTCGAATCTTACGATGATGTTCCTTGCGCGAGAAGATCCGGTACCAACTCGGTGTGCTTTGTCGATTTTCAGCTCAGGCAATTCCATTACGTCCTTCATGACATTGGTAACCAGCTCCGTGGTTTGCTCAGCAGTTTCATGAGGTTTTTCATCAATACCTGAGAAACGCAGATGTCTGGTCTGTGTGTATGTATGCTTGAATATGAGGTGGCATTACTGAGCGGGCTCAATGGTATAGATCAGGGGCTTTAAACGTAAACGAAGCGATGGATCATGCTTATGAGGTCAAATATCCCGCGGGCAGCAACTATAGACAATAAAACGATCAATTTCCCCGTATACATTGAATTCATATACAAAACTAACGGATTTGACTTCCAGATCCAGAACGGATCGTGCTCGAGCTCTGAATTATTACGCACGACGGGCGGATTTAAATATGAGGCGGGTTGTGGGAAAATATGTTGTCCAAATGAAAATAAAAGCAATTCACATTAAACTTTTCAATTGATCAAGATTTGTAGGAGTTTTCCCTTTTTTGCAATACTTTTATTAACTAAATATGAATTTCGTAATATTAATTGTTCCGCACAACGGGCGGGTTTTCAGGCTAGGCGGATTCTAGGCTTTTCTATTGGCTAAATTTTTTATGATTTTATCTTTTTCATTTTAAATTTTTATTCGTTTTATTTTATGAATTGAATATTTAGTTTACCTTATTAATTGTTCCGCACGACGGGCGGGCTTATATGCCAGTACACTAATAAAAAGACACTATGTATAACTAGACGCTACAAAGACAAAGCAATTATAACAACATACAATTGTACTACCGAATTATTGTTTTATAAATAAATTAGATGAACACAGATGCACACACGGACACACACACACGTAAATTGCATATATAACATGTGGTGCTGGTGTGTTTTGCACAGCAAGATACGATCTCTCATGCAAATATTATGGCCACATAATATGAGCACGCGCCAAAGTGCATGCATATATATGCTAGTATGTCCACGTCTGCTGCGGTGTTTATATATGCACAAATGTGTGCGTGTCTGACTGTAAGCGCGGCGTATGCTTGCCGACACACACACACACATCTATATGTGTATATATATATATATATATATATATATATATATATATATATATATATATACATAATATACAAATACACATACACACAAACACATACATACGTACACACATGCACACATGCTGACACACGTACACATTTATATACATACAAACACATACACATACACATAAACACGTACACACGTACACACATATGCACATATACACAAACATGCACACATACACACGCACACACACGCACTCAAAATCACACCTACATATGCACACACGTACACACGTAAGCACACATGCAGTTTCACACGCACAGTTTTGTTCTCAGTGAACACAAACGGTGTATGCGAGCAAATACAGAAATTACGACAGCCAAGGCGCGAGACGTGATAATTGTGTATGTGTGTATGTGTGTATGTGTTTTTTTACACTCACAATTTATATTATACATACACAATCATACACTCATACAAAACACGATATAAAACTGACAAACACGCACACACACACACATCAGTTCAGCGACCTGGTGATGGTTGCCGCGTTGCCGCGCACGACCGCCAGACTGACCCGCTGTCTGAGCCAGGCCGTCTCGCGCGGCTCTCCCGAACGCTCTGTTATTCGACGACCGATGATCTTGATGAGGTCGTCGAATGCGGACCCCAGCACGCCGGTTGTTTCGATGGCCAGCGGCGCGAAGTCATACCGCTGGCTCAGGTCCGAGTAGCGTCGTTTCTTCGTCTCCTCGGGCGCCCGAGCCGCTGCTCCGGGAGCGACTGCACCCTCCAACAGATGTGCACTGCTGAAGGTGTTGGTGCACGTCACGTCCCAGACGAGCGAATTGCCGCGCCGGAAGGGAAAGACGGTGATCCCGTCCGGCCGGCGGCCGTCGCCTTGGTTCAGACCGCGAGGTTCCAGCACTGACGCGACTCCTGCCGACGCCAAACTGCGATGGACGATGTCGTTCAGGGCAGTATGACGCGGCAGTCGGCCGATGTTGTGGCAGCACGACAGACTGCCACAACACTGTGTATATGTGTATGTGTGTATGTGTATTGTGTGTCTGGGTGCGAATGTGTGTGTATGTGTGTATGTGTGCATATGTTTGCACGAGCTGGTGAGAGTGGAATGTTAAACGAGAAAATGTGGGATAGAGAGCAGATGAGAATGAGAGAGAGAGTTGGAGAGTATACGTGTGAATGTGTTGAAATGCGTGTGTATATCTGTATGTGTGTTCCACGTACTGGCAACGAGACAGATAGAGCGAGAGCGATAGAGTAAGAGCGAAGGAGACTAATAGAAAGTGAGAAAAAGACACGGAAAATGGCAAATTCAAAGCGGCTGGAAAACAAGTATTGTGCCCGTGGCGGCGTCAGTGTGGTTTTTGGAGGGGTTGAAGACCACTCCTCGACAAACATGCTGACCGAGGATATTCTGAGTGCAGTTCCTCATGTTTCGCCGAGCACCCGCATCTTTTTTTTAAGCTCCCGTTCTCTCAGCCTACTCACCGTAAAAACCCGTGCGCCGCCATTGTGCTGTGGCATCAGAAATGACACGTCATGTGTTGGCAAATGTGCACACGCATTCTCTTCATGCTTTTTTCCTTGTGTGTGTGTGTACTCACATAGTTGTACTCACATAGTTGTTCTACAGGATATGAGCTAAGCTCGTGCTGTCCCGTCTCTTTTCCATAATTTATCTAACATATTTTTGAAGAAACTTAAATTTCTAGCTTCTACTATTTTGCTGTCTAATTGGTTCCACTGATCTACGCTCCTAAACGGGAAACTATACTTTTTTACATCTTTTCGACAACGTGTTTTCTCTCAGTTTTTTTAGTGTCCTCTACGCACATTTCCTTGAAAAACTAATCCGATGTCGTCTGTGCTGACCGTGTCATTTATGCATCTATATATGTTTATTAAATCACCTCTTTCTCTCCTCTCATCAAGCCTGGGTAATTCAATTTTCCTCAATCTGTCCTCGTAAGACATGTTTTTCGAGTTTGGTACCAATTTTGTGGCTAGTCTTTGAATCTTTTCTATTTTCTTTAAATGTCTCATTTCGTGTGGAGACCAAACTACAGCTGCGTATTCGATCTTTGGCCTAATTAAAGCTATCATGATTTTTCTGAACATATTCTCATCCATGTAGTTGAATACTCCTCTCGTTTTTGAAATAAGTGCATACGACTTGGCGAAAAGGTCATCAATGTGCGCCTGCGGTGACAGATCATTCTGGATAATCACACCAAGATCTCGTTCCTTGTCCACCTCTCGCAGCGTGACGCATCCCAGTGCATAGTCCACAGATGGTCTCTTCCCGCTTTTGCCAAATTTCATGACATGACAATTTGTTTCGGTGAGGCTTATAACCATTTTTGACAACATTCTTGAATCTTGTCGATGTCACATTGCAATTGTTCACAGTCTCTCTTACTCGTTATGACTCTCACCAATTTGGCATCGTCGGCAAAAAGGTGAACGGTGCTGTCCAGATAGTTCGCTATATCATTGATATATATCAGAAACATTATTGGTCCGAGCACAGAGCCTTGTGGCACCCCACTTTTCACCCGCTTCCACGAAGAAGCCGTTCCCCTCACAGTTGTACTCATTTTTCTATCGGTCAAGTAATGTTCCATCCATTTCAATAGTGGTCCTTGTATTCCTCCACAATACTCCAGTTTCCACAGAAGCCTCCTGAATGGGACCTTGTCGAAAGCTTTGCACAAGTCCAAGTATATGCAGTCCACCCACTTGTCCCTCTCCTGTACAGCATCAATAATTTTGTTGTAAAAGAATAAAAGTCTCGACACACATGATCTTGATTGTCTAAATCCGTATTTTACATTTGACAAAACTTTTTCTCTCTCCAGTTGTTTTACCCACTGGTCCTTGATGATTTTTTCACACACTTTACATATCACGCTGGTCAGTGATATAGGCCTGTAGTTGGATGCTTCCTCTTTCGAACCCTTCGTGTGAATTGGAACAATGCTCGAACATTGCCATTGTGAAGGAACTTCACCCAGGCGCAAGCTAGTACATATGACGTCATACAATGGCTCCATCAATTCTTCCCTGCATTCCCTGATAATGCTCCCCTCAATTCCGTCTGGTCCAACCGATTTCCCATTCTTTAACTTCGACAGTCTCTCAATCAGATCTTTCTTAGATAAATACACATCTCCCATAGGCCTACATTTCGGCAAGATTCGACTTCCATCAAAAGGACTTTCATCAGTGAACACCATGTGAAATTTATAATTCATAATTTCGCAGATTTTCTCTGGTTCAGTAATGGTCTCGCCTTCATGTTGAATTCTTTCGATGCCCACGTAATTTTTCATCTTTCCGTTGACATACTTGTAGAACATCTTCGTTTCTTTTTCACATTTTTCAACTATACTTTTTTCATAATTCATTGTTTCTTCTCGTCTTATTTTCACGTAATTGTTTCTGGCTCTTTTGTACTCTTTCCAGTGCTTATAAGTATTTCTCTTTCGCAATATTTTCCATGCTTTTTCTTTGTCCTCTCTTGCTTTTCACATCTTTTGTTGAACCAAACATTTTTCTTGGTGTATCATCTTTTTATTCTTGGACCATATCTTTTAACACCGAGCTTGTACACGTCAACAAACTAATCAAATTTTTGTTGAACATCCGTCATTGTCAACATAGCGGTCCAGTCGACCTCATCAAAGTATCTCTTAAGCTGTTTTATGTTGGCTTTTTCATAGTTCAGTTTATCACCGTAGTATTTACGGGGACCTTTTGCAGGTTTTCCATACTCTAAAACTACCTCTATCAGCACATGGTCGCTTTTGCCAATTGGACTCTTATACGTCAACGATTTTATTATGTCCATTTCATCAGTAAAAACCAAATCTAGTTTTGATGGCTCGTCTGAACCCCTGAATCGAGTATTCTCTTGAACCCACTGATTCATGTAATTGTTCATCATCAGTGTCATAAGTCTTGAATTCCATGAGTTCGGTGATCCGTTTGCGTTCCAATTTTGCCAGTCAACTTCCTTACAGTTAAAATCTCCTACAATTGTTAAGTTTTTGTACTTGTTCATCAGATAGAATAGTTCGTTCAGAGTATCATTGAGCATTTCTTCAAACTCGTTCAGCTTCCATGAACTACTTCTTGGCGGCACATAAACCGCCATGAAGTGTTTCACACTGTCCAAGAGTTTTATCTCTAACATTATTAATTCCGCCTTCATTCCAATATACACCACTTTTGCATTAATATCGTCTCTTGTCAACACCATCACTCCCCCTACCGCTTTTTATTTCTATCCCTTCTGTATATGTTTTACCTGCTATGAACCAAGCCTTGAACTACAATATCTTCTTTGAGTTTTTTTTCTACTATAGCAACAATGTCAGGGTTTTTCCCACACAGGTATTCATTGAGCTCGATTCTACTCGACATATACCCGTCGATGTTTGTGTACATTAAGCTTGTGTGAGCCTTTCTGTCTGTTCCTTCGCATCCGTTGCTGCCATACGATACCATTTCTTGATTTTTCCGTGTACCAACTTCCAATGAAACTCCTTTTTTTCTTCCTCTGTCAGTTTCTCGTTTTTTCTTTCATTAGTTGGACTTTTTCCTTAATTAATGCTCTTTCTTCCTGCGTGGAGTCTGGTTTGATCCAAACCTTGCTGTATTTGGCATGGTCTTTAAGCTTCCATGTGTTGTTCAACACTTCGTCAGCTGCTTCCTTTGACCTGTACTTGATTCTCATGGGTCGCGAGTTTTTAGCGTCGTATTTTCCAATATGATGCATATCTATCATATCATCTTCCTTCACTTCTACATCTAAAGCACTTAGCAACTTTTTCGCCCTTCCTCGTTCCTTTTCCTCTCTCTTGGATTCGAGGTGATAGTTTCTTCTTCAATGCCAAATATTATGACATTTTTATCTTTGTCAACCATTTGTTTCACCATCTGCCTCTTCTTATTCAACACTTGAACACAAGCCCTCTCCATCTCGGCCTGTTCATTTTTTTGCTGCTCTTCCATGACATGTTCTAAATCATGCACTCTTACTTCATGACTCTTCTTCCATCCTTTTTGCTCAACTTCAATTTTTTCAGGTCCTCTACTTGTCTTTTGCCATTTTCTTCGATGTCATTCAACCTCTTTTTTAGATCTACGTTCTCATTTGTCAATGATGTCATCTGCTCCCTCAAGCATTTGTTTTCTTCAATAATATCCTCATTGATTTGTCGAACATTTGCCAACTCTTTTTCCAAGAGTTCTGTCATCTGTTCTTTCAATTGTCTCTTTTCTTCTTCAATCGTGCCTTGGTTTAAACGCACTTGTTCCAACTCACTCTGGAGTGATCCCATAGATTCCTTCAGTTGGTGGAATTGTTCTCGCAGTTCATCGAATTTCGACGTATTTTTCACAACGATCGACTCATAGGTCACACCCTTCTTCTCTCTCAGTTTTGGGCCTTTCCCTGACATTGTTTCTACTGAGACAGGACAGCACTCACCTCACCCTGAACCCCGAGAACACCCGAATTGACGTTTGAGGCAATCAATGAAGACTGTTCACAGCTCACTCACAGGTTCACTCACTTCCTCTATCTCACGCACGCACACAAACACACACACTCACACACACACACATCTCAAAAAATCTACTTAACAACACGTTGTAACGGGCATGTGCGTAGGAACAAATGTTAGATCAAGAAGAATGTATAAATGAATGTCAAAGCGTGAATGAATGTAGGAATGATTATCATAGTGAGAAAGAATGGATGAATGAATGTTGTGTGAAGAAGTGTGAAGAAACGGATGTTGTACGAAGATAGTATGAATGAATGTGTGTATGAGTGTAGTAGAACGAAATAATGTATGAATGGAGGCTTTAGCACAAACAAAAATATGTAGGAATGCGATACGTCTGCACGCTGCAGCGTGACAGCATTACTCACGCTAGAATGACTCACTCACCGGGTCACACCATTCAATATAGATACGTTGCACAGATAGCGAGTGCAGAATCTGTGTGTTATTTCAGTATCAAGTGTTGCTAGGCGACAAGCAGTTCCGAAGGTGAAACACGATCTCCCAGTGGTGTAAATAGCGCCAACTCTGGCCGCCGAGTCACGCGACACATGCGCGGGACCACCATATGATATGGCGGAATGAAACATGTGAATCATGCGTGTGTGTGAATCACGCTACTACCTGTGTGTGAACGCATACTGCATTTGTAGTATGCGTTCAGTTGAATCTGGAAGTTTGCAAAATGATTTCATGTTTATATGAGCTTTGTAGAGCGAATGTTCACTGTATTGGTATTGATGAACGAATATCTGTGTGAATGAATGTCTGTTGCATGAACGTGAATATTAATGAATGCATGAATGTATGTATGTATGGATGTATGAATGTTCGTAGCATGAATGTGGGTTTGTATGAATGAATTAATATTCGAAGTAGGAATGAGTTTTTATGAATGGATGAATGCTCGTAGTATAAATGTGCGTATGAATGTACTAATGTTCGTCGTGGGGATGTGTGTGTATGAACGTATGAATGTTCGTAATACGAATGTGTGTGTGTATGTATGTGTGCATGTATGAATGTTCGCGGTAAGAATGTGCGAATCTATGAATGTTCGCGGTAGGAATGTATGAATGTATGAATGTTCGCGGTAGGAATTTTGTGTACGAATGTATGAATGCTAGAAGTGTTATTTAGACGTACTGTACATTGTCACAATATTGTGTTACTGAGCATGCCCTAAAAGAAGCCATAGGCTTATTGGGCATAGTCAACGTGAAATGAAAAAAAAAACTGATATAATATGTATGTACTGATATAATACTGATGATGTTGACAAATATACATCTTACATCTTACATCTTACATCTTACACCCACACACACGCGCCATCACACACCCACGCTCACACACACAGTTTGACAAACGGACAACCGTTCGCAGCAATGTGTACACACCAAACACCAAACACTCAAACACGCGTCACGAAATCAGACAGGATCAGCTCAAACACAACCGCACTCGCTCACGACAAATCGCAGACTGTGCGTCTGTGTGTGTGTGTGTGTGTGTGTGTGTGTGTGTGTGTGTGTGTGTGTGTGTGTGTGTGTGTGTGTGTGTGTGTGTGTGTGTGAGGTGTGTTTATATATATACGAGTGTTTATTATATATATATATATATATACTAGCATTAAAACCCGCCCGTTGTACGGAAGAATGTTTGAGTTGGTCAGCACAGTTATGTTTTAGTCAGACTATGATTGAAGTTGTAACAGCATCAAACACTGACATTTCCGTATAACCAGCACCTGCCCGATTTGTGATGGCTTGGTGGTGCTGTGCACTATCGAGCAGTCTCCTCTCCTGAGACTGAGCCTCAGTCCCAGCATCTCGGGTGGCGGCGGTCCTCTCTCTGTTGTCAGATCGCTTCTGCTGAGATTGAGGCTCAGTCTCAGCAGCTCCTGGCTGCCATTCAAGCAGCGTTCTAGCGCCGCCTCATTTGAGTTCGAGAAATTCTGTCCAATATGACCCTTTCGTCCCCTCGCCTTTGATCATCCTCATTATTATGGAAATTATGATAGAATGGGAGAATGGTTTGTTGGCCGATTTTTCCCATAAGGTCTTCTTCAGGGTTGATGACTTGTTGACCGTCTTCTGGCTCCAACATTTGCTGTTCGCCGTCGTTTTGATCGTCTTCCGGCTCCCCATTGGATGTTGTCCGCTGTTTTGACGAATTCCTTGTTCTACCATTCGGTGGTATTCACTGGTGTGGATTTCCTCCAGGGGGTTTTGTAAGCCCGAATTTCGGCCGGTGTACGAACCACATCGGCCCATGTTCTGGGGTGTTGATGGACCAGGTCGTCGGGTGCAGTCGGTGTTTTCACTTGGATTTGTACGGACACGGGTCCGACGTCGGTGGGTATAACCAAATTTTTTTCGAGACATTTTCGAGAATAACGTTTCATGAAATGGCAAAGCGATTTCAAACAGTGATTTTGTAAACGAAAATGTTCGTTAATAGAATTCAAAAAAAATATATATTTTTATGCAAGATTTCATGGGATAACTTGTAAGGCACTTGTTTTTTGTGGTATGCTATGCATTTTTATCAATTCATTATTACAAGCCCGCCCGTCTTGCGGAACAATTCATAAAATGAAATTTATATTCAATGCACTGAGTAAACTCTGCCTATTGTAGTGTCAATCTTCACCCCTGGGTGTCTGTCAACATTTACTCCTCTCTTTCGCTTTCGCCACTTGTTATTACTCCACGTGAAATAAGAAGGAACTTGATGGTACAGGAGTGTCTTGGCAAAGTCAACATGCTGACACAGCTCGAAAAAGCCAGTCAGAGTAGTGTCTTTAGATTTGAAGCTGTTTGTTCAGCAGTCTCATTGGTGAAGCTCACTCTCTGGCCGCTCTCAAGGTGAACTGCCAGCTGCTGTATTGCAGGAAAGCGCTCGTGTATGGAAAAGCCGAATATCCACCACAAGGCCTCATTGGTACTCAAGTATCGACCAAGCTGATACTGAGTTACTTCATCGTGCGTCGTTTCATTTCCAAGGGCAAACATAGCCGCATCCGAACCTTTGTTTATGTACTTGCAAACGTATTCTATTGATTTTACAGAGTTACAATATTCAACATTGATATGCAAGTCGAAAATTTTCGACAGTACTGGACAATATGGAACTATCCACCTATTATCAACATCATGCTCTCCCACCGTAGTTCGGTATTCCTGTGTAATCGTAAGTGCGCATAGTAGCTTTCAAATAGGCAATATGTCGTTTTGACTTTACACCGCCGTAACTTCCTTTAGGCACACTTTGGAAAATTATAAATTATACGCATTGTAGAAAACAAAATTTCTAGCACGATAATATAATTTATTTTAATGTGTGATAATATAATTTATTTTATGGCTGTTCTAGTGTGAAATTTTGATATTTTTCAATTATTTCGATGTATTTCGATTTTTGTCCCGCTGACAAAACAATAAGAAATGTATCTAAGTAATATTTATTATTGCAATATTACTTTATGAAAGTAATATTTACCAAAGCTAATCATCGCACTGTTATAGTGTTATATTTGATAGATATATTTTCGTTGTTAAGTTGGTTAGGTTAGGTTAGGTTAGGATAGGTGGGTTAGGTAAGGTTAGCCTAGGTTAGTTAAACTTTCTGCCGTCAGATAGCGCCAGTATCGCAGTGGACATAGGGTATCGCAGCGCAAATAGGGTTGTGCCAATTATAGCTTCTATTGAGGCCTACCTCATACACACACACGGCACTACCATGTATGTATATATATATATATATATATATATATATATATATATATATATATATATATATATATATATATATATATATGTGTGTATGTGTGTATGTGTGTGTGTGTGTGTGCATGTGTGTGTGTGTGTGTGTGTGTGAGAGAGAGAAGTAGGTCTCAATAGAAGCTATAATGAAATACATGACAGCTTTGAGTGGAAATTGAAATAATATTTCATTTTACACTCACACACACACACACACATGCACATGCACACACACAATCGTTTTTTTATAAATGACATAGTCCAATCTAGCAGCATAGCCAAGTTCACCATATATGCAGATGACACCAGTTTATTGCTCAGTGAAAGTAATCTTGAAAATCTGCATATCAATGTCCAGAACGAGCTCCAACGTGTTGTTAACTAGATTGAGTGTAATCAATTGAAACTGAACTTCAACAAAACGAATTGCATATTTTTCCAAAATAGGTCCAGAAATCTAACTTTTCCTCCAATTTCTATCGATGGTCAATTGATTCGGAGAGCTCAAAATAACAAATTTCTGGGGCTCATTTAAGATGAAAATTTAAATTGGGGTGAAGACATAGATTATGTTTGGAACAAAATTTCAAAATCTTGTGGAATTTTGTACAAAATTAGACCTCAATTAACCAATGAAGTCATGCGCAACATTTACTTCACGTTAATTTACCCTCAACTGACGTACTGTGTGTCGATCTGGTCATGTACGTGGCCATCGTTCTTATAAAAGTTATCGATTGCACAAAATAAAATCATAAGGTGCATAATGAACTTGAGGAAACATGACTCAGTTGATCATATTTATCCTTCCATGAAAATAATGAAATTTGAAACAATTTGCAGATTCTTCATTATCATGCTCATGTTCAAACATGTGAAACTCAACCAGACAAGTCGCATTTTTCTTCATACAAGAAACGAGGATAAGACTATGAGAAGTCAGTATGATGTGCAATGCCCAAAATTCCGAACAACGTTATTTAAGCACTGCATATTATGTAATGGCCCTAGAACATGGAACAGTCTGCCGATGGAAATGAAACACTTGAAACCCGTCCAAAAAACAAAAACTTGTCTTAAGAGTAAACTCAAAAAATATTTCGATGGATTCCGATTTCACAATTGTAATATTGACCCAACTGCTGTACTGTTTGTGTACTGTTGCTGTTCTGCACTGTTTGTGCTGTACTTTCGCTGTACTGTACGTTTTGTCAAAGATCGTGTCGATGTACTGTAAGTTTTGTCGAATATTTGTTTAATATTGTGATTGTTTTTTGTGTATATATTATTGCAAATACCATGTGTCGTATAACAAGGTGATAGTATACATGTTCGTTCAAGAGCCGCGGTTCAACGAACATTGCCACTGTTTATTGTTCATGTTGTTACTGTGTGTGTGATTATTCCGTGGCAATACATTATAAATAACAAAATTACAAATTACACAAGACAACTATTATACACCGTAGAAGCGTTGATGAACAATGCCAGAGGACAGCGAAAAAGACGCCTGCATAAAGACATACTGTGCCGCTGAACAGCAGTGTAATGCGGTAATGCATGACGGACTCATGTTCACTATACTACCATATAGTATGCGCTAGTATACATTATACCGTGTATACCAAATTACTGTATATTACATTACAGTGTATACTACATTTGTGGACTCCGTGGTGTAGTGGTAGCACACCCGCATCACAAGTGAAAAGTCCATGGTTCGTAACCCGGCGGAGTTTCTTGGACGAAATCTATAATTCAACAGTCCCTTTCCACCCAGCAGTAAATGGTACAGGATATCAGTCATGTGTTGTGTCATGCATTCTGGGGAGGTGGCCCTCTCACCACTGACACGACACCACTGACAAGACACCACTGACACGACACCACTGACACGACACCACTGACACGACATCACTGACACGACACCACTGACACGACACCACTGACACGACATCACTGACACGACATCACTGACACGACACCACTGACACGACACCACTGACACGACACAACTGACACGACACCACTGACACGACACCACTGACACGACACCACTGACACGACACAAATGACACGACACCACTGACACGACACCACTGACACGACACCACTGACATGACACCACTGACACGACATCACTGTTACGACACCACTGACACGACATCACTGACACGACACCACTGACACGACACCACTGACACGACACAACTGACACGACACCACTGACACGACACCACTGACACCACATCACTGACACGACACCACATACACGACACCACTTACACATCACTGACACGACACCACTGACTCGACACCACTGATACGACATCACTGACACGACATCACTGACACGACATCACTGTTACGACACCACTGACACGACACCACTGACACGACACCACTTACACATCACTGACACGACACCAATGACACGATACCACCGACGCGGCTATATTGGTATATCCCAGCACATTCAGTCATTTTGTTTAGTGTTGTTGTGAAGTCGGTGAGACACATATGTTCTCTCTGCCAAAAATATACATAACACGTGATTCTGGGTGTGAGTGAGTGTGAGTGCCTGTGTGTGTGTGTGTGTAGGATCTTCTTAGCTGAAAAAGATAAAAAGATGCAATGTGGATGAGATAATCGGGATATTGTATTCTCGAAGGACATCGTTCGGTGCATGGTTGCATTTTTCTTAGAATTTTTAAAAATTATGTTGGGGTGATTTGAGCAGTACAACTGATGAACTGTTCCCTCGCACTTCATGACGACATTCTGCCGAAATCGGATGAGCGGCAGCCGATGAGCCAGCGGAAGCAGAAATTACATCAGCTCAGCAGAAAAGCCGCTCGTCAAAATCACTCGGCTTGTCAGGTGTAAATTAATGCTGATATTTTCAAAAATCGATTATACCAATATTAACAACATGTGTGTCTAGATTTTTTGTATTGACATAAATACTACAACGCGAATTATATAATTACGGAATTAATATATGCCTTAAATACCTGAGAAACATATGCTGCATATATTTGTTTATTGCTCGCCTTTGATAATATATCTAAAAGTTTATACAAAATTGTTAACATTTAAGCAGATATGGACACTTCTATTTTTATTAGACATAGAAGGGCGGCCGCTTTATAAGACAAAATTTGAAACATTAACAGGGACATTTACCAGATATTTAAACATCAACAAATTATTTAGAAGCTAAAAGTTTTATTCGGCGTTGCTGTTAGAAATAAAGTTGAATATCGTGTATGGTATTCGGCAATCATTTAGCGGAAAAGGGAACCTTTGCAAAATATTAATATTTTCAATCATATGCATGAATGATATACTCCAACAAAGCAACAAAGCAAACGTAAAAAACTAACAAATCATTTAGTGAAGTGTTATATTTCCTGTTGAGATAGCAGATGATGCCGCTAGCTAGGATCTTGGGCGTGACTAACAAGCACACACTACGCGATGTCACTGCACAACCAGGCCTGCATAATCTCACCGATCTGTCTGTCTGTCTGTCTGTCTGTCTGTCTGTCTGTCTGTCTGTCTGTCTGTCTGTCCCTGCGTCGCTGATCACAAGTGACCGTTCTAAAAATTTCCCGTAGCAAAAACAATCTGAAGAAATAACCTGGATATGAGTGGTTTGATTGGACTGTAATGGACGCGTGCTAGAATATTGTGTTATATTTGTCACTCAGTCGTTTTATGTCTTTGTGTTGGAGAATGCCAGCGAGTATGTTCAACGCACATGCACATTGTGCATGTGAGCGCTTGTGCTAGTGTGTGAAATGTGCCTGTGATGTGTGTGCGATGTGCGTGTGATTTTCTGTGTGTGTTTGTGTGCTCGTGTGTTTGATTGTGTGTACTCACTTATTTGTACTCACCTATTTGTTTAACACAGGAGATGAGCTATGCTCGTGCTGTCCTGTCTCCAGCCCACCCTCTGACATATCTTCCTTGAAATTCCCAGTATTTCACACTATCCAGTCTTTCTTTAAATGCTCCTACGCTATTAGATCCTACAATATTCTCCCCTAACTGATTCCAGACATCAACACACCTATATGGGAAACTATACTTCTTAACATCTCTCAAACATCTAGTCCTTTTCAGTATTTCCCATGACCCCTCTTTCCTGAATTATCCCAAACATCTAGTCCTTTTCAGTATTTCCCATGACCCCTCTTTCCTGAATTATCCCAAACATCTAGTCCTTTTCAGTATTTCCCATGACCCTCTTTCCTGAATTATCCCAAACTATTATCCCTATATAACTTTTGCTACCTATTCTATGTCTATAAATATTAATCAAGTGGCCCCTTAGACTACGTTGTTCTAAAGATGGTAAACAAAGCACTTTTAGTCATTCCTCATACGACAAACCATACATGGTATCCACCATTTTAGTCGCTGTCCTCTGATTATTTCCAATTTACGCTTGTTATTTACACACTTGGTATCAACCATTTTAAGAATATGGACCCGTTAGCGACATTGTCATTTTGAGGCCTAATTCTCATACTCTCTCTTTGCCGTCCTAATCCGACAGGCAGCATAGGCGCACACAAGTTTAACTAGTGCTGGAGCTAAAATTTGAAATTTGAGACAAAATCCTACAGAGGGCGATGAAACATGGCGTTGCATTGGCATGGATTATAAGAAACGACACTCAAGTCAGGATGCGAGAGACGGCAATAATAAAATGTCAATAAATATGAACATGCTGGTCTTGTCACCTAACCTAACCTAACCTAACCAACCTAACCTAACCTAACCTGTGTGTGTGTGTGTGTGTGTGTGTGTGTGTGTGTGTGTGTGTGCGCGTGTGTGCTGGTGTGTATGTGCTAGTGTGTGTATGTGTTACTGCGTTTGCTATTGTGTGTGCCAGTGCGTAAATGTGGTAGTGTGTGCAGTGTGTGTGTGTGTGTGTGTGCGCGCGCGCAAGTGTGTATATGCTAGTGTGTTCAATGTGTGTCTGCAGAGTGTGTCTGCAGAGTGTGTCTGCAGAGTGTGTCTGCAGAGTGTGTCTGCAGAGTGTGTCTGCAGAGTGTGTCTGCAGAGTGTGTGTGTGTGTGCTAGTGTGTATGTGCTAGTGTATGTATGTGCTATTGTGTTGGTATGCATACGACTGGCGGTCAATCAACGTCTTGACTTCACTGACACAATCAGAAATACTTGAGGAATGCGATCATATTTGATGCGACCCAGTAGAAATACGAAGACCGAAATATGAAGATAGAACGATGGAAAGGCACAAAAGCTTTCGGATTTATAAATTGTCAGAAAGACACGACGTGTGCGAGGAGGAAATCATATGGGACTTATCATCTGTCCGATGCTATTTGAGTGCCTTCCACCCAATGTGGTGCGTCTCTTGCAGTTGCATGTGTGTATGTGTGTGTGTGTATGTGTGTATGTGTGTGTGTGTGTGTATGTGCAGACATGCTTGTGACAGCCAACCAATCGTAGCAGGCGTGAGACCAGAAGACACGCCAGACCTGAAGTGCTGAGTCAATCGTGGGGAATTCTTGACACGACTATAGAATTTTCTCGCAGAACGGCCAGTTGTGGGGACGGGGGTAAGGGCCACTGGAGTCATATTAGCCCCACTCATGAACGGCCTTAGAAAGAATAGCCAGCTATACCATAAGGAGCTGCATCAACAAGGCATTGTATCTTGGGAAGTTATTCAGCAGAAAAAGCCAAGTATTTGCTAGTTGACACAACAACATTGATCATAAATGTTGTACTACAAGGACATGACACTACAAGCACAAAACAAAGATAAGTTTTATACAATACAACTACTGGGCTCGCCTCTCTCCTCAATCGATATTCTGCTCGAGTTCGGCTTTCATCAAACTCTTAATTAGTTTGAGTGTGTTGGGCTTATGCCCCGAGGCAACCTCGCTCACATCGTTTCATATCACATCTGTTGAATTATTCACTCCTTCTGTCATCTTCAATATTTTTCCATTTGTTCGCTTGAGTTTGTATATTCGCGCGTGTGTGTGCATGTGTGTGTGCTTGTATGTATTGAATGTTTAATTTTTACTTGTACATACATGTGTGATTTCAAGCACGTACATACACACACGCACATACCGCCGACACACACGCACACACACACGCATACACACACATACACACACTGGCATACAGACAGACACACAGACAGCTTCCGATATTATACGATGGTGAGATTTGCAATGTTGCAAAGTTCAAACACAACTATGCACGTGTGCTTGTGCGAACTGAACCAGCTATATTGCATTTGTCTACATTATTCAACACACATACACATACACACACACATACCTAAGCACATGCACACAAGCACGTACATACACACATAGGCACAAACATACTCACATGCACGTACATACACACATAGGCTTACATGCAGACAGACAGACACGTACGTGCTTGAGATAAAACTTGAATACACTGGACTCCCTCAGGTGTTAAAAATATCTGCGTGTGTCTGTCTCTCCCTCTATGTGTGTGTATATGTGTGTATGTGTGTGTCTGTGTGTGTGTCTGTGTGTGTGTCTGTGAATGTATGTATGTGTATGTATGTGTATGTGTGTATATTTGTTTATGTGTGTGTCTGTGTGAGTGTCTGTATGTGTGTGTGTGTGTCTGTGAATGTATGTATGTGTATGTATGTGTATGTGTGTATGTTTGTGTGTGTGTGGGTGGATGTGTGTGTGTGTGTGTGTGTGTGCGTGTGTGTGTGTGTGTGTGTGTTGTTCCATACTGGTTTGCTGTTTGTGTTGACTGGGGAGATGCTAGGTTAGGCTCCCGACGGAAGTGTGTTATGCATGCACAATGCTCACTACTGAAGCCTACTGTTGGAATCACATACACAAGCACACACACGCATCACATGCAAACACACACACACACACACACATATATATATATATATATATATATATATATATATATATATATATATATATATATATATATATATATATATTTGAAGTTATCGACATATATGAAAAGAGAGAAGAAAACATAAATGACTGACACTTCAATCAAACGTTTCGGTCTTGGGACCTTCGTCAGTGACTATAGACAGATCAGTCGAAGGTCTCAAGACCGAAACGCTTGACTAAAGTGGCAGTCATTTGTGTTTTCTTCTCTCTCTTCATATGTATATATATATATATACTAGCATTAAGCCCAACCGTTGTGCGGAGTAATTCATAACATGAAATCCATATTCAATTCATAAAAATATGGAAAATAAAAATGAAATAGGGTACACCCATAAAAATATTAATCAATTGAAAATTATAAGTTTAAATATTTTTATTTCGACAAAATATTTCCCCTCAGTCCGCCTTAGTCATTTTTACACCCGCCCGTCGTGCTGAATAATTCAGATCTCGAACACGATATGTTATGGATCTTGAAGACAAATCCATTGGTGTTGTGTATGGATTAATTCTACAGGGAAATTGAACGTTCTATTGTCTATAGGTGCTGCCCGCGGAGCATTTTTTTTTTAATTACCTTTTTTTAAATGAACCATTTGAAAAAATGAACTAAGAAAAGCACTTTTTAAACCCGCCCGTCGTGCGGAACAATTCATGCAATAAAATTCATATTAAATCCATAAAATGTAATTAATACAAATTGAAAAGCAAAAAATGTAACCTATAAATATCTTAACCAATAGAAAAGTCAAAATGTGAATATTTTTGTTTTTATTTTGACAAATATTATCCCTCAACCCGCCTGATATATAAATCTGCCCGTCGTGTGGTATAATTCAGAACACAAACAGGAAACAAACAATGAAAGATGATGAAATCTTTTCATCAGAATGTTTCCTAACTATATTTATTACTTAACAACATTCCCCAACATTATTTGCTTAAGTTCTATTTTACTTTTACCGCTATAATATTTATTCCTAAAATTTATATATTTTCCTCTATCATAAAAAGCCAATATAACCTGAGTCAAACCTACCCAACCCAACCCAACCATTCAATCTTGACCGCTCTCAGCCTAGTCTGAGATGATTCAACTTATTAGTTTGTGATCGCAAAATATGCTGATTCGATCATAATTTGCAATCAGAAGACTGAGATTATCTACCCCAGGGGTCCCAAACACGCGACCCACCAATACTTTTCTCTCAACCCGCCAATATAGTATCGGAACCAAACTGTAAGGCAGCTGAATTCACATTTGTTGCATAATGCGATATAATTATACACCATTTAAGTCACCTTTACATTAGTGAGTCTGGATCTTGAAGTTAAGTCCGTGAGTTTGTATATGGATTCATTCCACACGGTAAAATTGAATGTTTGAACCCAACCGTGGTGCGGAACTATTAATAAAACAAAAGTAATACATATTTAAATGCAAACAGCCAGTCTAATAGAAAACTCTAATTTGTAAAATCTATACCAATAGAAAATTCCTGTTCTGAATTTGCATATTATTATTCTAATAATTAACGACATATTATTCAGTCAACCCGCTTCATACTTGAGGCCGCCCGTCGTCTGGAATAATTTCGAAATGTAAACACAAAATAACATTGAATTTTTTTAGTATATAAATAATTTTTTTCTCCATAATTTATCTCATATTTCCCGGTTAATGCTTCCACTAATGCATCATATTCATACAGTTGTTATTTTTTAGATTACACCGATATTACAGCCCTTGATATTACAGCCGATATTATATTATGCAATCTATATTCTGCTACGTATTATTCCTAATACATATATCATCAGATCGCAAAATATATTTAAAGGTTCACATCATTCTCCACCATCATTTGCTTAAGTGCTATTCTACTTTTATCGCTAGAATATTTACTGCTAGCAATATATCATATACCTCGCTATCATTTAAACCCACTCTTTATAGATACATTTAAGCCCGCCCGTCGTGCGGAACAGTTCATAAAATATAATTAATATTCAATTCATAAAAAATTAGTGCAAATTGAAAAAGAAAAACAAACCCATAGGGAAGTTTTAGTCAATATAAAAGTCTAAATGTGAAATTTATGTTTCAATTTAGAAGACATGTTTTTCCACAACCCGCCTCATATTTAAAGCTGCCCGTCGTGCGGAATAATTCAGAACTCAAACACGAAGCAAACACTAAGAAAATTGATGAAAAACGACCAATAGAAAAAGACAAATTTGTAAATTCTTGTTTTAATTATTGACGATGTTTTTTCCATCAACACTGCTCCAATTCACACCCGTCCTTCGTGTGTAGTAATTCAGAAGTGTAACACTATCAAAACAATGAAACTTTCTGTCATCTCTATAATTCCAGATTAATGCTTCCGCTAAAACATCAAATGCATATAGTTCACATTGCATGATATTACAACCCGAATCCTTATGCAGCTTCAGTGTATGCAACTTGAAATTAAACCAATTAAGTTACACAGTGAAATTCATTAGTTTACTTTGTTCCCAGTAGCATTTTACCCGCCCGTCGTGCGGAACAATTCATGTGTAAGTATTGAGGACAATAAAGACTTTCTATTAAGTATAGTGTAGCATTAATTAAACTGTACGCAATAAAACCACACCATCCATGCTTGGAGCTAATATGATGCATTCTTAATTGTGATTGGGCTTCAGTGAAATTTAATCGGTGTTTATTCCTGTGTAATCGCAAGTGCGCATAATAGCTGTCAAATTGGTAATATGTCTTTTTGACTTTACACCACCGTAACTTCTTTTAGATACACTTTGGAAAATTACAAATTATACCGTATTGTAGACAACAAGATTTCCAGCACGATGGTATATTTTATTTTAACGTGTGACAAACAGTTACTGAGAAATAGGTAGAAAAAAAAATTTAGTCGCTTGATGTTAAAGTGCAATTTTGGATGTATTTGAGAATTTTGCCAATTTTACACGTTTTGTGTATCATTTGTGGGTATAATTTTTTTTTAGAACACACAATTTTCTACACAATAGTATACTTTTTATAGCTCTAACTTTGCTGGTTTATGAGGAATAGATAGCGGAATATTGACCACAATATTCGCGTTTCTCAGTGCAAATTTTGCCTTTTTGACTTTGTCATTTTGACTTCACACCGTCGTAACTTTTTTAAATACATTTTGGAAAAATAAAATTTATACCGTGGTGTAGAAGACAAAATTTAAAGCATGATGGTATTATTAATTTAGATGTGTGATATTTAGTTGCTGAGAAATAGATAAAAAAGTACATTAAATCGGACGCCCGGAGTTCAAATGGAATTTTTAATGTAGATTGATTTTTTTCCATTTTACATATTTTAGGTTCAATATTTGGATAATAATTATAACCTATATTGTAGAACGGAAAATGTTTCTACACAGTGATATAATCTGTATTGCTGTACCATTTTTTAAGGAGAACTTGGTGGCAGAATATTGACCAAAATTTTCGCATTTTTCAGGGCTCATTTTGTCGTTTCACCGCTATAACTTTTTTTGGTTTTATTTTTAAAATTAAAAAAAAAATTGCCTAAAGTGAAGTGAAAAAAATTTCCAACGTGATGGTATAAAAGGTTAGCGGGTAGGCCAAGTGGTGGCTGAGCAGTAGCTGATAGAAAATGGACCAAGGAGGGTGGGACAGACACACACACACACACACACACACACACACACACACACACACACACACACACACACACACACACACACACACACACACACACACACACACAAACACAGACACACAGAGGATCTCTTTTATAAATATACTAGCATTAAAACCCGCCCGTTGTGCGGAGGAATTCATAAAATGGAATTAATATTCATAATAATTCATATTCATAAAAATATTCCAAATTAAAAAAGAAAATGAAAACTCATCAGTGTCTTACTCAATAGAAAAGTCCAAGTGTGAATATTTTTATTTTTATTTTGACATAATATTTTCCCTCAACCCGCCTCATATATAAACCAGCCCATTGTGCGGAATAATTCAGAACACAAACACGTAACAAACAATGAAAATCCTAGCATGTAAATTCGCCCGTCGTGCGAAACAGTTCATACTATTAAATTTGTATTCAATTCATGAGAGAAAAGGAATATGAATTAAAAAAGAGTTGAGTAAACCCATACAAAAGTCTAAATTTCTATATTTTATATTTATTTTCACAAAATAGTTTGCCTAAACCGCCTCATATTTATACATGCCCGTCGTGCTGAATAATTCAGAACTCAGACACGAAACAATGAAAAATGACTACACTTTTTCATCATAATGTTTCCAAAATATTTTAATAACTTAATATCACCGTCTAGCAATGAAACCCGCCAGTTGTGCGGAGCAATTCATAAGATGAAATTCATATTTAATTCATAAACATATTGCAAATTAAAAAAGAAAACAGATATACTCATTAAAATCTTACTCAATTGAAAAGTCTAAATTCAATTATATTTTTTGACAACATATTTTCCTTCAGCCCGTCTCATATTTAAACCCGCCCGTCGTGCTGAACAATTTATAAAATAAAATGCATATTCAATCCATAAAATAAAATGCATATTCAATCCATAAAATAAACTGAATACAAATTAAAAAGCAAAACATTTAACATTTTCCCTCGAACAGCCTCATATTTAAACCCGCCCGTCGTGCGGAACAATTAAGCCCCAACACCAATGGTTCTTTATATATAAACCAACTAATGACAACTAACTAACTAATACTCAAATGGTTCTTTATTATATAATAATGGTTTTGTATTTAATGGTTCTATATGGTACAATAATTCAGTAGTTTACTTTGTTCCCAGTAGCATTTTACCCGCCCGTCGTGCGGAACAATTAAGCCCCTGATCTATACCATTGAACCCGCGCAATTATGTCACCTCATATTCAAGCATACACACACAGACAGACAGATAATTTCTTCTTTATGTATATATATACCATTGGACCTGCGCAATTATGTCACCTCATATTCAAGCATACATACACAGACAGACAGATAATTTCTTCTTTATGTATATATATAGCAAAATATTTTCACTCAGCCCGCCTCATATTTAAACCCGGCCGACGTGCGGAATAATTCAGAACTCGAACACCATCCGTTCTGGTTCTTGAAGTCAAATCCATTAGTTTTGTATATGAATTCATTCTACACGGTGAAATTGAACGTTTTATTGCTGCCCGCGGGACATTTTTATTTCATAAAAATGAGCCATCGCTTCGTTTGCGTTTGAAGCCCCTGATCATTGAACCAGCGAACCATGAACCAGCGCAATTATGTCACCTCATATTCAAGCATACATACACAGACAGACAGATAATTTCTTCTTTATGTATATATATAGCATTAAAACCGCATTAAAACCCGCCCGTTGTGCGGAACAATTCATAAAAATATTGCAAATTAAAAATAAATAAGGCAAACTCATGAAGACCTTAATCAATTAAAAAGTCTAAATTTCATTATTTTTAATTTTATTTTGACAAAATATTTTCACTCAACCCGCCTCATATTTAAACCCGCCCGACGTGAGGAGAAATTCAGAACTCGAACACCATCCGTTCTGGTTCTTGAAGTCAAATCCATTAGTTTTGTATATGAATTCATTCTATACGGTGAAATTGAACGTTTTATTGCTGCCCGCGGGACATTTTTATTTCATAAAGGATCATAGAGGATATCTCATAGAGGATCTCTTTTATATATATAGATATAGCATTAAAACCCGCCAGTTGTGCGGAGCAATTCATAACATGAAATTCATATTCAATTCATAAAAAATATGGAAAAATAAAAATGAAATAGGGTACACACATAAAAATATTAATCAATTGAAAATTATAAGTTTAATTATTTTTATTTCGACACAATATTTCCCCTCAGTCCGCCTGAGTCATTTTTAAACCCGCCCGTCGTGCTGAATAATTCAGAACTCGAACACGATCCGTTCTGCATCTTGAAGTCAAATCCATTGGTTTTGTGTATGGATTAATTCTACAGGGTAAATTGAACGTTCTATTGTCTATAGTTGCTGCCCGCGGAACATTTTTATTTAAAAAAAAAAAAACTTTTTTTAAATGAACCATTTGAAAAAATGATCTAAAAACACTTTTTTAAACCCACCCGTCGTGCGGAACAATTCATACAATAAAATTCATATCAAATCCATAAAATATAATGAATACAAATCGAAAAGCAAAAAATGTAACCTATAAATATCTTAACCAATAGAAAAGCCTAAATGTGAATATTTTTGTTCTTATTTTGACAAATATTATCCCTCAACCCGCCTGATATATAAATCTGCCCGTCGTGTGGTATAATTCAGAACACAAACACGAAACAAACAATGAAAGATGATGAAATCTTTTCATCAGACTGTTTCCAAACTATATTTATTACTTAACATCATTCCCCAATATCATTTCCTTAAGTACTATTTCACTTTTACCGCTATAATATTTATTGTTAAAATTTATATATTTTCCGCTATCATTAAAACCCAATATAACCTGAGTCAAACCTACCCAACCCAACCCAACCATTCAATCTTGACCGCTCTCAGCCTAGTCTGAGGTGATTTAACTTATTAGTTTGTGATCACAAAATATACTGATGCGATCATAATTTGTAATCAGAAGACTGAGATTATCTACCCCAGGGGTCCCAAACACGCGGCCCACCAATACTTTTCTCTCAACCCGCCAATATAGTATCGGGACCAAACTGTAAGGTAGCTAAATTCACATTTGTTGCATAATGCGATATAATTTTACACCATTATCATATTATCTCATAATTCCCGGTTAATGCTTCCACTAATGCATCATATTCATACAGTTGTTATTTTTTGGATTACATCGATAATGCAGCCCTTGATATTACAGCCGATATTATATTATGCAATCTATATTCTGCTACGTATTATTCCTAATACATATATCATCAGATCGCAAAATATATTTAAAGGTTCACATCATTCTCCAAAATCATTTGCTTAAGAGCTATTCTACTTTTATCGCTAGAATATTTACTGCTAGCAAAATATCATATACCTCGCTATCATTTAAACCCACTCTTTATAGATACATTTAATTCGCCCGTCGTGCGGAACAGTTCATAAAATATAATTAATATTCAATTCATAAAAAAATTAGTGCAAATTGAAAAAGAAAAACAAACCCACAGGAAAGTTATAGCTAATCTAAAAGTCTAAATGTGAAATTTATGTTTCAATTTAGAAAACATGTTTTTCCACAACACTATCAAAACAATGCAACCTTCTGTCATCTCTATAATTCCAGGTTAATGCTTCCGCTAAAACAGCATAAGTTGGCATTACATGATATTGCAACCCATATCCTTATGCAACTTATGCTTATGCAACTTGAAATTAAACCAATTAAATTACACAGTTAAATTCAGTAGTTTACTTTGTTCCCAATAGCATTTTACTCGCCCGTCGTGCGGAACGTTATTGAGGACAATAAAGCCTTTATATTCAGTAGAGTGTAGCATTAATTAAACTGTACGCAATAAAACCACACCATCCATGCTTGGAGATAATATGATGCATTCTTAATTGTGATTGGGCTTCAGTGAAATTTAATCGGTGTATATTCCTGTGTAATCGCAAGTGCGCATAATAGCTGTCAAATTGGCAATATGTCCTTTTGACTTTACACCGCCGTAACTTCCTTCAGATACCCTTTGGAAAATTACAAATTATACCGTATTGTAGAAGAAAAGATTTCTAGAACGATGGTATAATTTATTTTTATGTGTAACAAATAGTTACTGAGAAATAGTAGAAAAATGAATTGATTTTAGTCGCCCGGTGTTCAAGTGTAATTTTGGATGTATTTGAGAATTTTGCCAATTTTACACGTTTTTTGTATCATTTGTGGGTATAAATTATAGCTTATCTTGTAGAACACAAAATTCTCTACACAGTAGTATATTCCTGTGTAATTGCAAGTGCGTAAATTGTGATTGGACTTCAGTGAAATTTAATCAGTGTATATTCATGTGTAATCGCAAGTACGCATAATAGCTGTCAAATTGGCAACATGACATTTTGACTTTACACCGGCGTAACTTCCTTCAGATACACTTTGGAAAATTAAAAATTATACCGTACTGTAGGAAACAAAATTTCTAGCACGATGGTATAATTAATTTTAATGTATGACAAATAGTTCCTGAGAAATGGGTATAAAAATGAATAAATTGTAGTCACCCGGTGTTCAAGTGTAATTTTGGATGTATTTGAGAATTTTGCCAATTTTACACGTTTTTTGTATCATTTGTGGGTATAAATTACACTTTTTCTTGTAGAACACAAAATTCTCTACACAGTAGTATATTCCTGTGTAATCGCAAGTGCGCATAATAGCTGTCAAATTGGCAATATGTCCTTTTGACTTTACACCGCCGTCACTTCCTTCAGATACACTTTGGAAAATTAAGAATTATACCGCATTTTAAAAAATACAATTTCCAGCACGATGATATAATTTATTTTAATGTGTGACAAATAGTTCCTGAGAAATAGGTAGAAAAATGAATTAATTTAGGCGCCCGGTGATCAAGTGTAATTTTGGATGTATTTGACAATTTTGCCAATTTTACACATTTTTTGTATCATTTGTGGGTATAAATTATAACTTTTCTTGTAGAACACAAAATTATCTACACAATATTATAATTTTTATAGCTGTACCATTGCTGGTTTATTAGGAATAGATAGGGGAATATTTACCAAAACATTCACGGTTTCCAGTGCTAATTTTGCATTTTTGACTTTGTCATTTTGACTTCACACCGCCGTAACTTTTTTTCAATACACTTTGGAAAATTAAAAATTATACCGTGTTGTAGCAAACAAAATTCCCAGCATGATGGTATTATTTATTTAGTTGTGTGATAATTAGTTTTTGATACATAGAGAAAAAAGTATAGAAAATCGGACGCGTGGAGTATAAATATAATTTTGAATATAGATTGAAATTTTGTCATGTTTACATGTTTTATGTTCTATTTTCGGATATGAATTATAACCTATCTTGTAGAACAGAAAATTCTCTACACAGTGGTATAATCTGTTTGGCTGTACCATTTCTGGTTTATGAGGAGTAGATGGCAGAGCATTGACCACAATTTTCGCATTTTTCAGGGTTCATTTTGTCTTTTCACCGCTATAACTTTTTATGATTTCATTTTTGAAATTTAAAATTTAATCTAAAGTGTAGACAAGAAAATTTCCAACGTGATGGTATAAATTGTTAGCGGGTAGGCTGAGTGGTGGCCGAATAATAGCTGATAGAAAATGGACCAAGGAGGGTCGAACACACACACAGACACACACACACACACACAGACAGACACACAGAGGATCTCTTTTATATATATAGACTAGCATTAAAACCCGCCCGTTGTGCGGAGCAATTCATTGAAATATTGCAAATTAAAAACAAATAAGGCAAACTCATAAACACCTTAATCAATTAAAAAGTCTAAATTTCATTATTTTTAATTTTATTTTGACAAAATATTTTCACTCAGCCCGCCTCATATTTAAACCCGGCCGACGTGCGGAATAATTCAGAACTCGAACACCATCCGTTCTGGTTCTTGAAGTCAAATCCATTAGTTTTGTATATGAATTCTACACGGTGAAATTGAACGTTTTATTGCTGCCCGCGGGACATTTTTATTTCATAAAAATGAGCCATCGCTTCGTTTGCGTTTGAATCCCCTGATCATTGAACCAGCGAACCATGAACCAGCGCAATTATGTCACCTCATATTCAAGCATACATACACAGACAGACAGATAATTTCTTCTTTATGTATATATATAGCATTCAAACCCGCCCGTTGTGCGGAGCAATTCATAACATGAAATTCATATTCAATTCATAAAAAATATGGAAAAATAAAAATGAAATAGGGTACACTCATTGAAATATTCATCTATTGAAAATTATAAGTTTAATTATTTTTATTTCGACAAAATATTTCCCCTCAGTCCGCCTGAGTCATTTTTAAACCCGCCCGTCGTGCTGAATAATTCAGAACTCGAACACGATCCGTTCTGGATCTTGAAGTCAAATCCATTGGTTTTGTGTATGGATTAATTCTACAGGGTAAATTGAACGTTCTATTGTCTATAGTTGCTGCCCGCGGAGCATTTTTATTAAAAAAATACCTTTTTTAAATGAACCATTTGAAAAAATGAACTAAAAAATGGAAACACTTTTTTTAAACCCGCCCCTCATGGAAAAAAAATTAGTGAAAATTGAAAAAGAAAAACAAACCCATAGGAATGTTTAGCCAATATGAAAGTCTAAATGTGAAATTTATGTTTCAATTTAGAAAACATGTTTTTCCACAACCCGCCTCATATTTAAAGCTGCCCGTCGTGCGGAATAATTCAGAACTCAAACACGAAACAAACACAAAGAAAATTGATGAAAAACGACCAACAGAAAAAGTGAAATTTGTAAATTCTTGTTTTAATTATTGACGATGTTTTTCATTAAAACCCGCCCGTTGTGCGGAGCAATTCATAACATGAATAACTGCCCGCGGGACATTTTTATTGCATAAAAATGAGCCATCGCTTCGTTTGCGTTTGAAGCCCCTGATCATTGAACCAGCGAACCATGAACCAGCGCAATTATGTCACCTCATATTCAAGCATACATACGCAGACAGACAGATAATTTCTTCTTTATGTATATATATAGCAGTAAAACCCGCCCGTTGTGCGGAGCAATTCATAACATGAAATTCATATTCAATTCGTAAAAAAATATGGAAAAATAAAAATGAAATAGGGTACACTCATAAAAATATTAATCAATTGAAAATTATAAGTTTAATTACTTTTATTTCGACAAAATATTTCCCCTCAGTCCGCCTGAGTCATTTTTAAACCCGCCCGTCGTGCTGAATAATTCAGAACTCGAACACGATCCGTTCTGGATCTTGAAGTCAAATCCATTGGTTTTGTGTATGGATTTATTCTACAGGGTAAATTAAACGTTTTTTTGTCTATAGTTGCTGCCCGCGGAGCATTTTTATTTGTAAAAAAATACAAAATGAAATGATAAAAAATGGAAACACCCTTTTTAAACCCGCCCGTCGTGGGGAACAAATCATACAATAAAATTCATATTTGAAGTCGAATCCATTGGTTTTGTGTATGGATTAATTCTACAGGGAAAATTGAACGTTCTATTGTCTATAGTAGCTGCCCGCGGAACATTTTTATTTTTAAAAAAAATTACCTTTTTTAAATGAACCATTTGAAAAAATGATCTAAAAACATTTTTTTAAACCCACCCGTCGTGCGGAACAATTCATACAATAAAATTCATATCAAATCTATAAAATATAATGAATACAAATTGAAAACCAAAAAATGTAACCTATAAATATCTTAACCAATAGAAAAGTCTAAATGTGAATATTTTTGTTCTTATTTTGACCAATATTATCCCTCAACCCGCCTGATATATAAATCTGCCCGTCGTGTGGTATAATTCAGAACACACACACACGAAACAAACAATGAAAGATGATGAAATCTTTTCATCAGAATGTTTCCAAACTATATTTATTACTTAACATCATTCCCCAATATCATTTGCTTAAGTACTATTTCACTTTTACCGCTATAATATTTATTGTTAAAATTTATATATTTTCCGCTATCATTAAAACCCAATATAACCTGAGTCAAACCTACCCAACCCAACCCAACCATCCAATCTTGACCGCTCTCAGCCTAGTCTGAGGTGATTTAACTTATTAGTTTGTGATCACAAAATATACTGATGCGATCATAATTTGTAATCAGAAGACTGAGATTATCTACCCCAGGGGTCCCAAACACGCGGCCCACCAATACTTTTCTCTCAACCCGCCAATATAGTATCGGGACCAAACTGTAAGGTAGCTAAATTCACATTTGTTGCATAATGCGATATAATTTTACACCATTATCATATTATCTCATAATTCCCGGTTAATGCTTCCACTAATGCATCATATTCATACAGTTGTTATTTTTTGGATTACATCGATAATGCAGCCCTTGATATTACAGCCGATATTATATTATGCAATCTATATTCTGCTACGTATTATTCCTAATACATATATCATCAGATCGCAAAATATATTTAAAGGTTCACATCATTCTCCAAAATCATTTGCTTAAGAGCTATTCTACTTTTATCGCTAGAATATTTACTGCTAGCAAAATATCATATACCTCGCTATCATTTAAACCCACTCTTTATAGATACATTTAATTCGCCCGTCGTGCGGAACAGTTCATAAAATATAATTAATATTCAATTCATAAAAAAATTAGTGCAAATTGAAAAAGAAAAACAAACCCACAGGAAAGTTATAGCTAATCTAAAAGTCTAAATGTGAAATTTATGTTTCAATTTAGAAAACATGTTTTTCCACAACACTATCAAAACAATGCAACCTTCTGTCATCTCTATAATTCCAGGTTAATGCTTCCGCTAAAACAGCATAAGTTGGCATTACATGATATTGCAACCCATATCCTTATGCAACTTATGCTTATGCAGCTTGAAATTAAACCAATTAAATTACACAGTTAAATTCAGTAGTTTACTTTGTTCCCAATAGCATTTTACCCGCCCGTCGTGCGGAACGTTATTGAGGACAATAAAGCCTTTATATTCAGTAGAGTGTAGCATTAATTAAACTGTACGCAATAAAACCACACCATCCATGCTTGGAGATAATATGATGCATTCTTAATTGTGATTGGGCTTCAGTGAAATTTAATCGGTGTATATTCCTGTGTAATCGCAAGTGCGCATAATAGCTGTCAAATTGGCAATATGTCCTTTTGAATTTACACCGCCGTAACTTCCTTCAGATACCCTTTGGAAAATTACAAATTATACCGTATTGTAGAAGAAAAGATTTCTAGAACGATGGTATAATTTATTTTTATGTGTAACAAATAGTTACTGAGAAATAGTAGAAAAATGAATTAATTTTAGTCGCCCGGTGTTCAAGTGTAATTTTGGATGTATTTGAGAATTTTGCCAATTTTACACGTTTTTTGTATCATTTGTGGGTATAAATTATAGCTTATCTTGTAGAACACAAAATTCTCTACACAGTAGTATATTCCTGTGTAATCGCAAGTGCGTAAATTGTGATTGGACTTCAGTGAAATTTAATCAGTGTATATTCATGTGTAATCGCAAGTACGCATAATAGCTGTCAAATTGGCAACATGACATTTTGACTTTACACCGCCGTATCTTCCTTCAGATACACCTTGGAAAATTAAGAAGTATACTGTATTGTAGAAAACAACATTTCTAGCACGATGGTATAATTAATTTTAAGGTATGACAAACAGTTCCTGAGAAATGGGTAGAAAAATGAATAAATTTTAGTCACCCGGTGTTCTAGTTTAATTTTGGATGCATTTGAGAATTTTGCCAATTTTACACGTTTTTTGTATCATTTGTGGGTATAAATTATACCTTTTCTTGTAGAACACAAAATTCTCTACACAGTAGTATATTCCTGTGTAATCGCAAGTGCGCATAATAGCTGTCAAATTGGCAATATGTCCTTTTGACTTTACACCGCCGTCACTTCCTTCAGATACACTTTGGAAAATTAAGAATTATACCGCATTTAAAAAAATACAATTTCCAGCACGATGATATAATTTATTTTAATGTGTGACAAATAGTTCCTGAGAAATAGGTAGAAAAATGAATTAATTTAGGCGCCCGGTGATCAAGTGTAATTTTGGATGTATTTGACAATTTTGCCAATTTTACACATTTTTTGTATCATTTGTGGGTATAAATTATAACTTTTCTTGTAGAACACAAAATTATCTACACAATAGTATAATTTTTATAGCTGTACCATTGCTGGTTTATTAGGAATAGATAGGGGAATATTTACCAAAACATTCACGGTTTCCAGTGCTAATTTTGCATTTTTGACTTTGTCATTTTGACTTCACACCGCCGTAACTTTTTTTCAATACACTTTGGAAAATTAAAAATTATACCGTGTTGTAGCAAACAAAATTCCCAGCATGATGGTATTATTTATTTAGTTGTGTGATAATTAGTTTTTGATACATAGAGAAAAAAGTATAGAAAATCGGACGCGTGGAGTATAAATATAATTTTGAATATAGATTGAAATTTTGTCATGTTTACATGTTTTATGTTCTATTTTCGGATATGAATTATAACCTATCTTGTAGAACAGAAAATTCTCTACACAGTGGTATAATCTGTTTGGCTGTACCATTTCTGGTTTATGAGGAGTAGATGGCAGAGCATTGACCACAATTTTCGCATTTTTCAGGGTTCATTTTGTCTTTTCACCGCTATAACTTTTTTTGATTTCATTTTTGAAATTTAAAATTTAATCTAAAGTGTAGACAAGAAAATTTCCAACGTGATGGTATAAATTGTTAGCGGGTAGGCTGAGTGGTGGCCGAATAATAGCTGATAGAAAATGGACCAAGGAGGGTCGAACACACACACAGACACACACACACACACACAGACAGACACACAGAGGATCTCTTTTATATATATAGACTAGCATTAAAACCCGCCCGTTGTGCGGAGCAATTCATTGAAATATTGCAAATTAAAAACAAATAAGGCAAACTCATAAACACCTTAATCAATTAAAAAGTCTAAATTTCATTATTTTTAATTTTATTTTGACAAAATATTTTCACTCAGCCCGCCTCATATTTAAACCCGGCCGACGTGCGGAATAATTCAGAACTCGAACACCATCCGTTCTGGTTCTTGAAGTCAAATCCATTAGTTTTGTATATGAATTCTACACGGTGAAATTGAACGTTTTATTGCTGCCCGCGGGACATTTTTATTTCATAAAAATGAGCCATCGCTTCGTTTGCGTTTGAATCCCCTGATCATTGAACCAGCGAACCATGAACCAGCGCAATTATGTCACCTCATATTCAAGCATACATACACAGACAGACAGATAATTTCTTCTTTATGTATATATATAGCATTCAAACCCGCCCGTTGTGCGGAGCAATTCATAACATGAAATTCATATTCAATTCATAAAAAATATGGAAAAATAAAAATGAAATAGGGTACACTCATTGAAATATTCATCTATTGAAAATTATAAGTTTAATTATTTTTATTTCGACAAAATATTTCCCCTCAGTCCGCCTGAGTCATTTTTAAACCCGCCCGTCGTGCTGAATAATTCAGAACTCGAACACGATCCGTTCTGGATCTTGAAGTCAAATCCATTGGTTTTGTGTATGGATTAATTCTACAGGGTAAATTGAACGTTCTATTGTCTATAGTTGCTGCCCGCGGAGCATTTTTATTAAAAAAATACCTTTTTTAAATGAACCATTTGAAAAAATGAACTAAAAAATGGAAACACTTTTTTTAAACCCGCCCCTCATGGAAAAAAAATTAGTGAAAATTGAAAAAGAAAAACAAACCCATAGGAATGTTTAGCCAATATGAAAGTCTAAATGTGAAATTTATGTTTCAATTTAGAAAACATGTTTTTCCACAACCCGCCTCATATTTAAAGCTGCCCGTCGTGCGGAATAATTCAGAACTCAAACACGAAACAAACACAAAGAAAATTGATGAAAAACGACCAACAGAAAAAGTGAAATTTGTAAATTCTTGTTTTAATTATTGACGATGTTTTTCATTAAAACCCGCCCGTTGTGCGGAGCAATTCATAACATGAATAACTGCCCGCGGGACATTTTTATTGCATAAAAATGAGCCATCGCTTCGTTTGCGTTTGAAGCCCCTGATCATTGAACCAGCGAACCATGAACCAGCGCAATTATGTCACCTCATATTCAAGCATACATACGCAGACAGACAGATAATTTCTTCTTTATGTATATATATAGCAGTAAAACCCGCCCGTTGTGCGGAGCAATTCATAACATGAAATTCATATTCAATTCGTAAAAAAATATGGAAAAATAAAAATGAAATAGGGTACACTCATAAAAATATTAATCAATTGAAAATTATAAGTTTAATTACTTTTATTTCGACAAAATATTTCCCCTCAGTCCGCCTGAGTCATTTTTAAACCCGCCCGTCGTGCTGAATAATTCAGAACTCGAACACGATCCGTTCTGGATCTTGAAGTCAAATCCATTGGTTTTGTGTATGGATTTATTCTACAGGGTAAATTAAACGTTTTTTTGTCTATAGTTGCTGCCCGCGGAGCATTTTTATTTGTAAAAAAATACAAAATGAAATGATAAAAAATGGAAACACCCTTTTTAAACCCGCCCGTCGTGGGGAACAAATCATACAATAAAATTCATATTTGAAGTCGAATCCATTGGTTTTGTGTATGGATTAATTCTACAGGGAAAATTGAACGTTCTATTGTCTATAGTAGCTGCCCGCGGAACATTTTTATTTTTAAAAAAAATTACCTTTTTTAAATGAACCATTTGAAAAAATGATCTAAAAACATTTTTTTAAACCCACCCGTCGTGCGGAACAATTCATACAATAAAATTCATATCAAATCTATAAAATATAATGAATACAAATTGAAAACCAAAAAATGTAACCTATAAATATCTTAACCAATAGAAAAGTCTAAATGTGAATATTTTTGTTCTTATTTTGACCAATATTATCCCTCAACCCGCCTGATATATAAATCTGCCCGTCGTGTGGTATAATTCAGAACACACACACACGAAACAAACAATGAAAGATGATGAAATCTTTTCATCAGAATGTTTCCAAACTATATTTATTACTTAACATCATTCCCCAATATCATTTGCTTAAGTACTATTTCACTTTTACCGCTATAATATTTATTGTTAAAATTTATATATTTTCCGCTATCATTAAAACCCAATATAACCTGAGTCAAACCTACCCAACCCAACCCAACCATCCAATCTTGACCGCTCTCAGCCTAGTCTGAGGTGATTTAACTTATTAGTTTGTGATCACAAAATATACTGATGCGATCATAATTTGTAATCAGAAGACTGAGATTATCTACCCCAGGGGTCCCAAACACGCGGCCCACCAATACTTTTCTCTCAACCCGCCAATATAGTATCGGGACCAAACTGTAAGGTAGCTAAATTCACATTTGTTGCATAATGCGATATAATTTTACACCATTATCATATTATCTCATAATTCCCGGTTAATGCTTCCACTAATGCATCATATTCATACAGTTGTTATTTTTTGGATTACATCGATAATGCAGCCCTTGATATTACAGCCGATATTATATTATGCAATCTATATTCTGCTACGTATTATTCCTAATACATATATCATCAGATCGCAAAATATATTTAAAGGTTCACATCATTCTCCAAAATCATTTGCTTAAGAGCTATTCTACTTTTATCGCTAGAATATTTACTGCTAGCAAAATATCATATACCTCGCTATCATTTAAACCCACTCTTTATAGATACATTTAATTCGCCCGTCGTGCGGAACAGTTCATAAAATATAATTAATATTCAATTCATAAAAAAATTAGTGCAAATTGAAAAAGAAAAACAAACCCACAGGAAAGTTATAGCTAATCTAAAAGTCTAAATGTGAAATTTATGTTTCAATTTAGAAAACATGTTTTTCCACAACACTATCAAAACAATGCAACCTTCTGTCATCTCTATAATTCCAGGTTAATGCTTCCGCTAAAACAGCATAAGTTGGCATTACATGATATTGCAACCCATATCCTTATGCAACTTATGCTTATGCAGCTTGAAATTAAACCAATTAAATTACACAGTTAAATTCAGTAGTTTACTTTGTTCCCAATAGCATTTTACCCGCCCGTCGTGCGGAACGTTATTGAGGACAATAAAGCCTTTATATTCAGTAGAGTGTAGCATTAATTAAACTGTACGCAATAAAACCACACCATCCATGCTTGGAGATAATATGATGCATTCTTAATTGTGATTGGGCTTCAGTGAAATTTAATCGGTGTATATTCCTGTGTAATCGCAAGTGCGCATAATAGCTGTCAAATTGGCAATATGTCCTTTTGAATTTACACCGCCGTAACTTCCTTCAGATACCCTTTGGAAAATTACAAATTATACCGTATTGTAGAAGAAAAGATTTCTAGAACGATGGTATAATTTATTTTTATGTGTAACAAATAGTTACTGAGAAATAGTAGAAAAATGAATTAATTTTAGTCGCCCGGTGTTCAAGTGTAATTTTGGATGTATTTGAGAATTTTGCCAATTTTACACGTTTTTTGTATCATTTGTGGGTATAAATTATAGCTTATCTTGTAGAACACAAAATTCTCTACACAGTAGTATATTCCTGTGTAATCGCAAGTGCGTAAATTGTGATTGGACTTCAGTGAAATTTAATCAGTGTATATTCATGTGTAATCGCAAGTACGCATAATAGCTGTCAAATTGGCAACATGACATTTTGACTTTACACCGCCGTATCTTCCTTCAGATACACCTTGGAAAATTAAGAATTATACTGTATTGTAGAAAACAACATTTCTAGCACGATGGTATAATTAATTTTAAGGTATGACAAACAGTTCCTGAGAAATGGGTAGAAAAATGAATAAATTTTAGTCACCCGGTGTTCTAGTTTAATTTTGGATGCATTTGAGAATTTTGCCAATTTTACACGTTTTTTGTATCATTTGTGGGTATAAATTATACCTTTTCTTGTAGAACACAAAATTCTCTACACAGTAGTATATTCCTGTGTAATCGCAAGTGCGCATAATAGCTGTCAAATTGGCAATATGTCCTTTTGACTTTACACCGCCGTCACTTCCTTCAGATACACTTTGGAAAATTAAGAATTATACCGCATTTAAAAAAATACAATTTCCAGCACGATGATATAATTTATTTTAATGTGTGACAAATAGTTCCTGAGAAATAGGTAGAAAAATGAATTAATTTAGGCGCCCGGTGATCAAGTGTAATTTTGGATGTATTTGACAATTTTGCCAATTTTACACATTTTTTGTATCATTTGTGGGTATAAATTATAACTTTTCTTGTAGAACACAAAATTATCTACACAATAGTATAATTTTTATAGCTGTACCATTGCTGGTTTATTAGGAATAGATAGGGGAATATTTACCAAAACATTCACGGTTTCCAGTGCTAATTTTGCATTTTTGACTTTGTCATTTTGACTTCACACCGCCGTAACTTTTTTTCAATACACTTTGGAAAATTAAAAATTATACCGTGTTGTAGCAAACAAAATTCCCAGCATGATGGTATTATTTATTTAGTTGTGTGATAATTAGTTTTTGATACATAGAGAAAAAAGTATAGAAAATCGGACGCGTGGAGTATAAATATAATTTTGAATATAGATTGAAATTTTGTCATGTTTACATGTTTTATGTTCTATTTTCGGATATGAATTATAACCTATCTTGTAGAACAGAAAATTCTCTACACAGTGGTATAATCTGTTTGGCTGTACCATTTCTGGTTTATGAGGAGTAGATGGCAGAGCATTGACCACAATTTTCGCATTTTTCAGGGTTCATTTTGTCTTTTCACCGCTATAACTTTTTTTGATTTCATTTTTGAAATTTAAAATTTAATCTAAAGTGTAGACAAGAAAATTTCCAACGTGATGGTATAAATTGTTAGCGAGTAGGCTGAGTGGTGGCCGAATAATAGCTGATAGAAAATGGACCAAGGAGGGTCGAACACACACACACACAGACACACACACACACACACACACACACAGAGGATCTCTTTTATATATATAGATATATATATGGACACATATCGAAGCACACACACACACATGATGCACGCTTGTATGTGCATAGAGAAATTGTGTGTATTTGTGTGTGTGTGTTTGTGTGTGTGTATGTGTGTGAGTGTGTTGTGTTTGTTTGGTCAAACACGCTGGCATCGACACTGGTTGGTCGGCAGAGAATGTGACAAAATTTAACCGAATTAGCATTGAATGCGCATGCATTGAGTGCGTGAAAAGTGATTAAGTTTGCCCTAAATTCACCGATAGATGAATAGATTGACCTAATACAGACGCAAATATTGAATTCCGACACACACGCGCACAATAACAACTGACTGGTGGTGGGTGGAAATGAAATAGTAGTTGAGCAAAAAATGTATTGCAAAAAATCCGCACGCAATGCACGTGCAAAACGACGATCAATTGGATTGTGCCGTGTTTGGTCGTGTTTTACTTAGCTTTTTCTCAATTTACTGCATGTGTTTGCGTGCGTGTGTGTGTATGTGTGTGTATGTGTGTGTGCGTGTGTGTGCTGGTTGGCGTCAATATACACGATTTGTTGGTGTGGCTCCAAATTACCTAACAGTAGCATTTTGTTAAAATGATACAGTGAAACAAGATTGGAATGAAATAATAAATAATGCATAACGAAATAATGAGGCATGCTCACTAGATGGGAGAATATGTCTGAGACGGCATGGCAACAATTCACTAGTTATATCAGCGTAGTATCAACAACGATGTAACAGCCTAGCCTCGATCATTCACACCATTATCCACTCGCCACTGGGAAGTGTCATTACTAGGGATGTTCAAAAAGTAATCAATAATATGGAAAAAGTAGGTATATTTTCAAGAAAAATTTACCTATAAAAGTGGCCTAAAAATTTACCTCATTATCTTCCTATCCTAAAATTTACCTTGTATAATCTCTACAACTTATATACTCTTTACCACCTTGTCTCCGTTCTGGTGCCATTTTTATAACCAACCACCAAAATGCGGCGTAGCATCGTAAACATAAGCATAACCATCAAAAAGTAAGCGAAAACCGAAAAATTTACGTATTTAATAAAATATCGCAACATTGGACTTTATATTGCTTCGGACGATTCACAAAAAGAGAATTTTAGATAAAAGTAACTAAATACTCTTAGCAGCCTGACTTGCAAATGTCAGAATAAGTTGGACGTAAAAATCGAATTAATCCCATCATTTGACAAAACCCTGTACTTTAATATATACAAGAATATCCGAGAATATTAAGCAATGTGGGAAATAGCATGGTTGAAAATAAATATTAATATTGGTAGGATGTTTTTGTAATTAACAGTTAAAATACTTTATCATTAGGGATATCAAATATAACCTAAAAATTAGAAAAGATAATTCTTTTTCGAGAAAAATCTACCTAGATGTTACCTAAAATAACGTATGCTGTCTCACAAAAGCCAATTCTATTTTGCAGCTCTGCAAGAAGGAAATACCCAGTCTTTTTTTCCATCTTCACTCCGCATTGATGTCTGTTACGTGATTGGCAACTTTGTGAAGTTTGTGTGTGAAGCGCGCCGCTTTGGAAGTCAACGTGAGAGGGAGCTGAAGGATAGACTGTTCGCACTTTCTGGTTGTCTGTTGTCTCCTTGATTAAGTATATACCACGTAACATGGTGGCAGTGGTGAGATCCTGATGATTGTAATTTTTGTGGATTGATTTTTCTACTGAAATTGAGTTTTTTTTCATCAGTTGAGTCAGTTTTGTCCTCGTTGAATTCATCTCATGTTCGCAGCGTAGTGAACGTATTTCAACCTTGATACAGTTGAATTTTGGGATTTCATTTTGTGCATTTCTGATCGAATTTTGATTTGGAGTTGTGATCTGTCATAGAAACAGTATGGACAGTGTATCAAACAACAATTTGAGTCAAAGTGAGTCGGTGGTGAGGCACGCCGCGATTTCGGGTGTGAGGCCGCCAGAGAGATTCACGCCAGGAGACAACCCTGCTGAGAGCTGGAAGATTTTCCATCAGCGATGGTCCTCGTACTACGTACTTTCAGGTATGAGTACGCACCCAATGCAGGTGCAGGTGGCGATGTTTTTGAATTGCCTGTCTGACGACGCCCTGAGGACGTACAATGGATTTGGATTTGATACAGACGAGACTGAGCGCACGGTGAGTGAAATCATTGCTAAATTTCACAGTTTCTCAGTTGGAGAAGTCAATGTCACTTTCGAGCGATATATATTTCACGGGAGAGAGCAGAAAGAAGATGAAACTTTTGACAGTTTCCTTGCAGATCTCAGAGTGATGCTGAAAACATGTGATTTCTGTGGAGAGTGCGTTGATTCAGTACTAAGAGACCGAATAGTTCTTGGTGTTCGAGATATTCAGCTCCGAACGAGTCTGTTGAAAGTGCGTAACATAACACTGCATGCCTGTATTGATGAGTGCAGGGCATACGAGAATGCAACAGCGAAGACTCGGAAAATGTATCCAGAGACAGTGAACCGCGTGGCGAAAGGGTCACAAGGCAGCGTGGCGAGTGGTACCCGACACACAGCCAGCTGCAATTTTTGCGGTAGAAGTCACCGTATGAACAAAGAGTCGTGTCCAGCCTACAAGAAGCAGTGCAGAAAATGTGGAAAGTTTAACCATTTTGCTAGCATGTGCCGAGCGGGGCAGAGAGCAGGCGGGAAGCACGCCAAGAGAGTAGACAACGTTGAAAGTAACTCATCAGATGCAGAATGTGTGAACGCTATGTCACGTGAGAACGTAGACCGAAAAGAGGTAAAGTGCCAGATGATCGTGAACAAAACGACGGTGAATTTTCAGATTGACACCGGGTCGAGTATCAATGTGCTGCCTGTCAGATACGTCAAGACAGACAAGATTGCACCAACGACAACTGTTCTGAAAACATGGGACGATGGACATGTGAATCCCATAGGCGTCACAAGAACGAACGTGCGAAACCCCAAGGATGGGAAGAAGTGGTCTGTGGAGTTTATTGTGTGCAAAGGAAACCGTACTCCACTGCTGGGCCTGAATGCAAGCGTTCAAATGGGACTTGTGAAAGTGCAGCAAGAGAATTTTGTTCAAGTGAATAAGGTGGAGATGTCAGGCTACAGTGACGTGATGAACGGCTCACTGGGAACACTGCCGGGTGTTCATCATCTGAAATTGAAAGCAGACGTCAAGCCAACAGTGATGCCGGACAGAAGAGTGCCTATATCTGTGCGACCACTGTTGAAGAATGAGTTGGACAGATTGACGCAACTAGGTGTAATTGTTCCAGTGACACAGCCCACTGACTGGGTGAGTCAGATGGTGTGTACCAAGAAAAAAGACGGGTCTGTACGAATCTGCATTGACCCAAGGGACCTGAATGAAGCACTGGTAAGAGAACGCTTCACGATGCCGGTCCTAGAAGAGACTCTTCATGAGATGTCAATGTCGAAAGTGTTCACAAAAGCAGATTTAGCCTCTGGCTACTGGCATGTTGTTCTCGATGAACAATCAAGCGTACTGACAACGTTTCAAACGTGTTATGGGAGGTACCGATGTCTTCGGTTACCATTTGGATTGTCAGTAGCTGCTGAGATATTCCAGAAAAAACTCCTCGAATCGCTATCTGGACTGGATGGAGAAGTCTGCATCGCCGACGATGTGATCGTGCACGGCAAAGATACAGCGGAACATGATCAACGACTACAAGCGTTTATGCAGAGATGCCGCGAGAAAAAACTGCAGCTGAACCGAGAGAAAATGATTCTACGATCTGATCACATAACCTTTATGGGTCATGTGATTTCCAAAGACGGACTGCGAAGAGATCCAGAGAAAGTGAAGGCCATTTCAGAATATCCTGTTCCTGAGTCATTGCCTGAACTGAGAAGATTCCTCGGTATGGTGAATTATCTATCGAGATATTTGCCCCAGTGCTCTGACATAATTCATCCGATGGTAACCCTGACCAGAAAAGATGTTCCGTGGAACTGGTCAGATGTGCAACAAAAAGCATTTGAGACAATCAGGAATATGATTGTGAGTGATTCCTGTTTGACACTGTATGACCCCAGCAAGAAACTCGTGCTAGAAAACGATGCCAGCAGCTATGGTCTAGGAAGTGCTCTGCTGCAAGAAGGCAAACCAATTGCGTTTGCAAGTCGTGCAATGACAGCAGCGGAGAGAAACTACGCGCAGATCGAGAAGGAGTTGTTAGCGGTGAAATTCGGTCTCAAGAAATTTCATCACTACACCTTTGGACGTCCTGTGGTGGTTATAACCGACCACAAACCACTTGTCAGCATAACGAGCAAGCCGGTAAACTTGGCACCGAGACGTCTCCAGTCTATGCTGTTGGTGATCCAGAATTACGACGTGAAGCTGAACTATCGCCGTGGTGCTGACTTACCATTGGCGGATGCATTGTTTCGGGCACCCGATTCGACCGAGGAGACTACAGATGAAGAACATCTACACAACTTGAGTATCACACCGTTCAAGCCGGAGCGGTTGGCTGTTGTTCGAGATGCGACTAGTCAAGATGGCAGTCTTATGGCTCTTCAACGAGTAGTTATGTCCGGTTGGCCAGATGAGAAGACATCTGTTCCTGTTGAAGCACTGCCGTACTACCACTGCAGAGATGAGGTTGTAGCTCAAGATGGTATTTTACTCAGAGGTGATAGAGTGATCATACCTCAGTCGATGCGTCGAGAAATGATGCAAAGAGTGCATGCAGGTCATGGGGGTGTAAACTCGTGTTTACGACGAGCGAGAGATGTGATTTTTTGGCCAGGAATGTCGAGTGATATCCGACAGTATGTGGAATCTTGTGACATATGTGCAAGTGATTCGGTGAGCAACCACAAAGAACCGTTGATATGTCATTCTGTACCTGGGCGAGCATGGGAGAAAGTTGCCACTGATTTGTTAACATTCAGAAGTCGAGAATACTTGGTTACTGTTTATTATTACAGTCAGTATGCAGAGGTGGATTTCTTACCTGAGCCGACGTCGAAGAACGTTATCCACAAGCTGAAGCAGCATTTTGCTAGATATGGTATACCATATGCCGTGGTGTCCGACAATGGCACGCAGTACACTAGCCGAATGCTCAAAGATTTTGCCAAAAAGTGGGACTTTGCTCACATGACTTCGTCTCCGGGTAACTCACAGTCTAACGGAGTTGCCGAGGCAGCAGTGAAGGTTGTTAAACGCGTAATGACGAGATGTCATTCTGCGAATGAGGATCCATATATAGGACTGCTGAACTTGAGAAACACACCGCAAGAAGGAGTGAACCTGAGTCCAGCACAACGCCTACTGGGTCGTCGAACGAGGACTGTTGTTCCGACTCACCCGTCTCGTCTTGCCCCTCAAGTTATAAGTGGCGAGCAAGTGAAGCAGCAGGTCGAGACGAAGAAGCAGATCTGGGCTGAGCGCTACATTGGACGGCATCGGCTGCCGCCCATTTCAGTCGGTGAGCGAGTTCATGTTCAACCGATAGACGGAGGTAAACAGTGGCAGCCGACCGAGGTGACCGCCAAGACGTCATCGAGAGACTACGTGGTGCGGACTACGGAGGGCAGAACCTACCGTCGCAACCGCCGGTTCCTCCGAGCTACACCAGCCAGAGAGCCTGGTACTCCGGAGAAGACAACGTCGCCTGACAAGGACTCAACATCGCCAGAAAGACCGACAAATAAGCATGGTCGTGATAACGGCGTGGCGAAGGATGAACAGGCTGACAGTGACAGTCATGCCGTGTCGCCTGTGAAGACGGGGTGCGGCAGGGTAATCAAAATACCAGTGTGGTACCGTGATGATGTTTAACGACACACACTAGTGTTCCAGATGCGTCGATGTATATACGTTGTTGCTTTTTGCTGTATAAGTGAGTTTTGAGTGTGGCTAGTGATGTGCGTTTTGTTTGTGTTTATATTGTTCTGCCGATCACTGTTCCTATTTAAAAACAGGGGAGATGTTACGTGGTTGGCAACTTTGTGAAGTTTGTGTGTGAAGCGCGCCGCTTTGGGAGTCAACATGAGAGGGAGCTGAAGAATACACTGTTCGCACTTTCTGGTTGTCTGTTGTCTCCTTGATTAAGTATATACCACGTAACAGTGTCATTCTTACAGCAAAACAAGCAAAAAGTGACTTAACATAGAAAAGTAGCATCACCATCAAAAAGTAACAGGTTAAAAGTTAATACAAAGTAGCAAATTACTAGTTGCTAATGTAATTGTTTCTTATAGTAATGATCGCGAAAATGGCATTTAGATTGTTTCAGCGAGGATGTTGCAATGCATCCCTATCAAGTAAGCAGGTGTTAAGCCGTGATCACACGAGGCCAATTGTTGGCCAAGCCAACGATGGGCTTGGCCAACTGTTGGCTTTGTCGAGTGGTCATACGAGGCCGATTTTTGCCTAAGCCAACAGTTTGCCAAGGCAATCGTTGGATTGACTAACAATTGTCCCGAAAACCGAAGTTGAACATGTTTAACTTTTCAAGTCAATTGGCCTGCTTTTCAGCCGTTTGACTCAAGAAGGCGCTACGTTGCCGTGCAATGAACGTGCACTGTCACGCTGAAAATGATAGAATTCTCGCGCAAGGCAAATATTCGATCCTCCGTTTTTTCACCACATGGCGTTGAAGCAACGCGTGAAGCGCATTCAACTCAGTTTGAGAGCCTGTGATGTGTTGTGTTTTGTGTTTGTAATATTGTGTCATTTTTATAATGATGAGTTGGAATCTGTAATCTAATATTTGTATAATTTATGTTAATGTTTGATACATTACTAGATTAAATTTGGTTAAATAGATATATAGGTAAAATATGTTAAAGCTGTAGAATAGGTATGATATATTCACGAGTTTAATATATAATATTTAATTAATATTTACTATTTAATATAGGTTTCATATATGTATCGTATATTATACGATCAGAATATATTTATGATCTGTACATTCAAGAATACACCTGGATTAAATCAAAATTCAAATGATATAGTCATGAGAGCGAAATGAAACACACCGACGTACTCTGCACCACATCTATTGGCTTGGACAATTACTGGCCTCATGTGACCACTCGCAAGCCAATTCTTGGCCAACAATTGGCCTCGTGTGACCACGGCTTTACAGTCTGTATTTCCTTGCACCAGTACATGTGCGCCAGTGTATGTATGTCTGTGTGAGCGTAAACACTGTATGTGTGAATTCCACCGTCTTCATGTAAACAGCCTATACTCACAGTCTCATGATAAGGTAACAATGACATAACAACAACAACTACCAGAGCCGTTGCGAGGACTTATGGGCCCCCCTCCGAAGGCAATACTTGGGCCCCCATTATAAATAAAGCACCAAATAATGAATATATTTATTAGACATAATCACATAATAAAAGCTCAGGTGAAAACATTTGTGCAAAAAGGTAAAGGTCATACATAATAAATATGATAAATTATCATATCAAGCGTGAAGCAACAGGGCCCCTCAACATTCGGGCTCCCCCCGGTCGGGGGTACGGGGGGCGGTTTCTACGGCTCTGACAACAACATATATTTAATAAAGCGCACGATAAAATGCAAAGGCGCGAAAACACATTCAAAGAAAAGAACAGGCAAAAAAACAAACGTATTAAAAGCACGCACATGGAAAGATAAACCGTGAAAAAATGAGAAAAACAAGAGCAATCAGAGGTAACAACATAAAAAATAAATAAGTGTACAAGAAACGCATTTATTCAGAAGAAGAAGCAAGAAGATGCTTGTGGAGAACAGATGAAAAGGAAGCACAGGAACTAAGCCGATGAAGCTGAGGAGGTAGACAGTTGTAGAGGCGAGGGGCAGAAAAGCAGAAGGACTTGACCGACCAAGTGGACTCGTTGATGGCGGGAGGACAGATGAGTGGGACAGGGTGTCGAGATGAGGGTAGTACTTGTGGTGACAGGAGTGCACGTAAATAAGACGGGTAAGGGTGAGACATAAGAATTCTGAAACCTAAACAGCAAACTTTGTAGCGAATTCTGAGGGGAGCAGGGAGCCAGCCAAGTTGACAGATGTAGGAGGAGGTCTGCGTTCTTGGAGGAAGTCTCAGAACAAAGCGGCATGAAAGATTAATGACATATTGAAGTTGGCGAATCGTCTTTTGATGCAAGCGAAGAAATAACGAATTATAGTAGTCCAGACGAGAGGAAATATAGGCGTTAACGAGAAGAATTACAGATGATTTATAGGTGAGAGAACGGATTTGAAAAAAATTACGTAGAATAAACCGACAAGAGCGAGTGATGAGTGAAACATTTAGGGTGAAAGAGAGTGTGGGGTTAAATACTACACCCAGGTTCCTAATGTGTGAGGCGAGCGATAAATTGAGGGTTGGAGGAGTGAGCCTGGGGGGATGAAATACCATGTATTCAGTTTTGTCCGGTTTCAAAAGGAGCCGCCTTGATGAGGCCCAAGTTGAGTTGAGATGTGCGAGATTAGGTCAGGAACAATCGAGGTGGAAGTATGTGAGATAGGGAAGTATATTTGCACGTCATCAGCATAAATATGAAAAGAGAGAGGATAAGAACGAAGAAGAGGGCAAAGTGAAGATACATACAGGCTGCACAAGAGAGGACCAAAGAAAGAGCTTTGTGGAACACCAGAAGTCATATTTGCAGAATCGGATAGTGCGGAGTTACAGCGAACAGAGTAGATACTGTTACTGAGCCACGAAAATAGAAGAGAGAGTGCAGTGGAAGATAGACCGGCATGTGCGAGATCCAGACAAAGAATAGAGTGATCAACTGGATCATGAGCAGAGGAAAAATCAAGTGAGATGAGGAGAACAGAGTTACCGAAGGAAAAATTAGAGAAAATATCATTTTGGAGACAAAGAAGGAGTGCTTCCGTGGAATGTTTGCCAACAAATCCTGATTGGCACGGATCTAGAGCACCAGAAATGATAGGGCGGAGTTGATCGCGTATTGCAGATTCCAGAAGTTTGGAAACAAGTGTAAGGATAGAGATAGGGCGATAATTATGGGGAGCAGGTGAGTCCGAACCCAGTTTTTTGAGTATAGGAATAATGACAACATGTTTAGATACCAAAAATTATCCGTGAAGGAAGGACGAATTAATTGAGCGTGTGAAGAATGTCACAAATAGAATAATGGAATCGGAGAGGAAACAGTATTTAATGGGGTCTGAAGAAAAATTAGTGTGTTGGAGATTGGATAGAAGACGAGCGGCTTTGTACGGTGGAAGAGAAGAAAAGGATGAGCACTGTTTCGCTGCTTGAGCTCAAACGTGGGAAAGTGGTGCTATCTCACGTTCTGAAAGTCACGTAGTATTTACTGTCCAATTGAATGGGTATTGACAAATGCTGCTGTGCAATATCAGGTATAGACAGCTCAAACGTCGTACTATCCCACGCTCCAAGCAGCTCGTGGTACTGTTTGGTTCGTGTGCGTTTCCAAAAATAGAAGCACAATATCATGCGTACCCTAAAACGTGTACAAATCATCAGTAGCAAACATAGGGAACTGAAGAACAAGTGATAAATTTTACCAGCTAAAATTTTGAGATTTCTTAATATTCAGATCTGATATTACAGCTAGTTTCCAATTGTATCCCAATTTATGCCGTTTTTGTGCCTCTTATCCGCAAAAGTTACCAAACTCCGTGATCAAGTGACCTAATAACATGAAATATAACAAAGAGCGACCTTATGGTGAAAACGTAACCCAAAAACAAAAAAGTAACCTAACGATGAAAGGGTAACTTTTGGTAACCTAATAACTTATTTATTAATTTTCATACAAATTTTTTTATTTTGTTTTAGGTATCTTATGAAGAAGTGACCCTTGGGTGAAAAAGTAACTTTAATAACTTTTGACAGCCTTAGTTATTACTAGTGGGGTAGCGTGGGAGATGCGGGGAGGGGGGCGGTTCAAGCCCCGGTGGCGGCACAAGAGCTGCTGAAGACGTTGAATTATCGCTATATCTGAATCGCATTTATGAATATACTATTTCATGTTTATAGTTCTAATCTCAAGTAAATGATTGAAGGCAAAATCGAAAACAATCTCCGGTTAAGTGACGGGAAACATGCATTAATATGACACGTTCGTCTCTTCAGCTATATCGTTATAAATACTTTTAAAATCCTTCAGAGAAAACAGGGAATGACCAAGGCTAATTTAGTTGTATTGTTAAAACGCATAGTCACTTGCGACTACCTAGTCCACTAGCATACATGGTGGGGGCGGCATACAAATTTATCGCAACGGGCGGCAGATAGTCTAGCTAGGCTGGCTATTCCCAAACAATATCCCTCCTATGCGAATCTGGTGGCGTGTATGCATGCACTGGCACTGTGCCAACTCCTTCCCATTACCTGTGCCTCACCAGGTGCGCGTGGGAACATTTGCGCTAGCTCAGCATTGGCCATTAAGGCGACTAATGGAATTGCAGATTGCAAATTGCAAATGTCCGTGCTTGTGTATAACGGCCATTCGGGCGTGACTAATGTTGCCAGCAATGACTGCTCTCAAGCTCTTTATCTCTCGCTCTCTGTGTGTTGTGCCTTTTCTCTATCTGTCTGTCTGTCTGTCTGTTTCAATTATAATTTTTGTGCGCGCTAGTGCGTGTTCTCTATGCCTAGTCGTTCTGTGATCTCTCTATCTCCCTCTCGCTTTGGCCGGAGTCATAAAACTTGTGCATGCCGACACACACACACACACACATACAAACACATAGATATAGAGACGTACACACAAACATACAGACAGACAGACACTGGGCGAACACTAGATTAAGTCGCGTGTGAACGAAATTGATGTGCCCGTCCAACGCTTTGTCGCATTTTGGCCTCGGGCTATATTCAAATTGAGTTCATATGGTAACCTTTGGCGATTTTTGTGCGGATGTGTATGTGTGTGTGTGCGTATTGAGTGTGTGTGTGTGTGTGTTTGAGTATTCCAGTATAGCTTCCATTTTTTAGTGCGATTTTAATCGGTCTAGATTTTCCTCCTTGAAATCTACCAATTCTGTGAACATCCTCCATAACGCTTTCCAATCCCCTCTCCTGCTCATCTATATCAGTGAGTAGCTGCTCACTAATTTATTTTCCTTTTCTTCTCATTCAGCTTTGAGTGGCACAACCTCTTCTTCCTTCTTTCTCTTCCATCTTCAATGCCGAATACAACGACATTTATGTCTCTTTCCACAATATCTTTCACCAATTTTGTCTTTTTTAGAATCTGAACGCAGGTTCTTTTCATCTCTGCCATTTTCATTTATTTCTGTTCTTGCATTATCATTTAAAGTCTTCTACATTCTCCTCATGAAATTTGTTCCATCGTGCTTGCTCCTCCTTCCTGGCTGCTCCTTTATCATTTTGTAATCCTCCATAAAATTCTTGTTCTCCGATCAAACGCTTTCCATCTCTTGCTCTGGCTCTATCGTCATCAACGATTCGATCTTATCTCTCAATTAACAAATTTCTTCTTGCATCTCATCAATTCTTGCAGCATTTTTTCCACACTTATGTCAACTTTCTCGCCTTTCTTTCCAGGCATGAATTCGCCTTTTATTCCAGTCTTTTATTTCATACGAATATATCTTATACAAGGTAATTCTCATGGAACAACGATAATATGTACATATAACGCGAAACAAGGCACATTGCTTAGCACATAATCTATATATATATATATATATATATATATATATAAAACGTGACGCTGAACAGGCTTATACTTTAACATGGTTATATGTACACACAATACACAGAATTAATAAGCTGTGGGGCTCGCTGGTTCCGTGCGATGCGTCTCGTGTGGTCGAGGGTAGTTGCGCTGATAGGCTGCCTCGCCAGCTGTTGCGTGGGAAGTCTATGGTCTATGTGTGTGTGTGTGTGTGTGTGTGTGTGTGTGTGTGTGTGTGTGTGTGTGTGTGTGTGTGTGTGTGTGTGTGTGTGTGTGTGTGTGTGTGTGTGTGTGTGTGTGTGTGTGTGTGTGTGTGTGTGTGTGTGTGTGTGTGTGTGTGTGTGTGTGTGTGTGTGTGTGTGTGTGTGTGTGTGTGTGTGTGTGTGTGTGTGTGTGTGTGTGTGTGTGTGTGTGTGTGTGTGTGTGTGTGTGTGTGTGTGTGTGTGTGTGTGTGTGTGTGTGTGTGTGTGTGTGTGTGTGTGTGTGTGTGTGTGTGTGTGTGTGTGTGTGTGTGTGTGTGTGTGTGTGTGTGTGTGTGTGTGTGTGTGTGTGTGTGTGTGTGTGTGTGTGTGTGTGTGTGTGTGTGTGTGTGTGTGTGTGTGTGTGTGTGTGTGTGTGTGTGTGTGTGTGTGTGTGTGTGTGTGTGTGTGTGTGTGTGTGTGTGTGTGTGTGTGTGTGTGTGTGTGTGTGTGTGTGTGTATGTGTGTGTGTGTGTGTGTGTGTGTGTGTGTGTGTGTGTGTGTGTGTGTGTGTGTGTGTGTGTGTGTGTGTGTGTGTGTGTGTGTGTGTGTGTGTGTGTGTGTGTGTGTGTGTGTGTGTGTGTGTGTGTGTGTGTGTGTGTGTGTGTGTGTGTGTGTGTGTGTGTGTGTGTGTGTGTGTGTGTGTGTGTGTGTGTGTGTGTGTGTGTGTGTGTGTGTGTGTGTGTGTGTGTGTGTGTGTGTGTGTGTGTGTGTGTGTGTGTGTGTGTGTGTGTGTGTGTGTGTGTGTGTGTGTGTGTGTGTGTGTGTGTGTGTGTGTGTGTGTGTGTGTGTGTGTGTGTGTGTGTGTGTGTGTGTGTGTGTGTGTATGTGTGTGTGTGTGTGTGTGTGTGTGTGTGTGTGTGTGTGTGTGTGTGTGCGTCGTCTTGAACGCCAATGGCGTCGTCTCAGGACTGACTCTTCGTGGCAATATTTCTGTTCTGCCCGCCGTCATCATCATCTTCTTTGTGATTCCGCCAAAAAATCTTACTATAATTCTAAAATTTCTTCCTGTCTCAATTCTAAGAAACTTTGGAAGCTTTTTGACAGTCTTTTAGGTAATTCCCGAAGTCTTGTTTTCCCAGATTTAGCCTCTAATCAGTTACCTTCTATATTTATGAATTTCTTCCAGTCTAAAATCGATAAGATTCGCTGCTTGTTCCCTGCTGCTCTACCATTATCCTCTCCGCCCTTACCCTCCTCTGTTTTTCACTCTTTTACTTTAGTTACCATTTCTGACTGTAGAACTATTTTAAGGCATGTTAAAATCCATTCTTCATCTCTCGACCCCATTGATCTTTCCAGGATTCCTCACTCCATTGAATTGCTCCTTCCTTTCTTATATAATTTCATCAATGCTTCTTTCACTCTTGGGGAATTTCTTGCATCTAAAACTGCCAGTATTCTCCCTATACTTAAGAAATCTGATCTGGATGCTAACACGCTTTCTAACTATCGACCAATCTCTAGAATTCCTTGGCTGTCTAAGGTTCTTGAAATGGCTGCCTACATACAGATATCTGAATATCTTGAATCTAACAATTTGTTTCTTCCTGAGCAGTCTGGCTTTCGTCACTTTCATTCTACAGAAACTTCTCTAATTTTTCTCTATGATTCTATTCTCAAATCTACTCTCTCTGGTAATGATGTTCTACTTATACAACTAGACTTCTCTGCTGCATTTGACACTGTTAATCATCTGCTTCTTATTGATACTCTGTTAGATTTAGGCATTAGCGACACAGCTCTCTCTTTCTTTCGCTCTTATCTTTCTGATAGACTTCAGTTTGTTTCTACCTCTGCTGATTCTTGTAGTGAGTCTTGCCCACTAACTTGTGGTGTACCTCAAGGCTCTGTCTTAGGTCCTCTCCTCTTCAATATGTATCTTACCTCTGTAGGGAAAGTTCTTCGTCGTCACGATGTGTCCTTCCAAATATTCGCTGACGACATTCAAATCCTTCTCTCGTCTGAGTCTATTTCTCACTCTTCAGTCAGTACCATCCTATCTGATATAGAAAGATGGGCGTTCACTCGTCATCTCAAACTTAATCCTGATAAGACTAAGTATATTCTCTTTCCATCTTCTAATAGTACTACTTCTCTTAGTATACCTCTATCCTGCTCTGTACGTAGTCTTGGTATCATTCTCGATAGCTCTCTTTCTTTTGATTCACACATCTCTGACATTATCAGGTGCTGTAACTTTCAACTAAGGCGTATCTATTCCATTCGTAGATATATAACTATCTCTGCTGCCTTTAAGTTAGCCAACTCATTCATCTTTAGCAAAGTTCAGTATTGCTGTTCTCTTCTACTATCTCTCAACCACCGCCAGCTTAGGAAACTTCAATCTATTATTAATAAAGCATGTCGTATGATATTTAATCTTCCTTCGGGCTCTCATGTTTCTTCTTCTTTACAAAAACTTAGGTTACTTCCCATTAAGGCTCTTGTTGAGTATCGTATTTGTTTAATTATTCATTCAGCTCTTCGTCTTCGTAAGCCTGCGTATCTGTTTGACCTCCTCTCTTATAAAACCTCATCTCTTTCTCTTAGGTCTTCTAACGATCCTTTTCTACTAGTTGAACCATCCTTTCCTTCTAGGCATTCTCACTACAATCGTTGTTTCTCTATCTTAGGACCTCGTATCTACAATAGGCTATCTCCCTCAATACGCTCAATCAAATCTCTATCTCTTTTCAAAAAACATAGTAAAAATTTCTTTCTCACTAAGTCTTATTACTGTCTTAATAATATTGTATATATTAGTACTGAATATAAGGTCTGATTGTTTCCTAATTCTGTCTTCTATGTGTATGTGCTTCATGCGCGTGTTTTCCGCTCTTGTGTCTGTATGTTTCTCCATTGTATGCTGTATGTGTGTTGTGTTGAGCTGTTATCTGTGTTTGTGTGTCTGTAGTGTTGTGTTCTCTGTCTATTTGTTTGAGTGTATGTCTTTGTGTGTCTGTTATGATGTGTTTTCTGGTTTGTATTTGTGTCTCCATTGTGTTGTGATTTGTCAATCTGAGTGTATGTCGTTGTATGTTTGCTGTGTTGTCTTAATGTGTTGTATGTTGTGTTGTCTTCTGTGCTGTATGTCTGCTGTACTATCTTATTCAATATGTATGTGTGTGTGCGTGTGTATTTTTGTGTTTCGGAGTATGTAAACGTGAGTGTATGTTTGTGTTTGTGCGTATATGTACTTGTCTGTTGTGTGTGTGTGTGTGTGTGTTTTGTGTGTGTGTTTTTCTGGTTTGTATTTGTGTCTCCATTGTGTTGTGATTTGTCAATCTGAGTGTATGTCGTTGTATGTTTGCTGTGTTGTCTTAATGTGTTGTATGTTGTGTTGTCTTCTGTGCTGTATGTCTGCTGTACTATCATATTCAATATGTATGTGTGTGTGCGTGTGTATTTTTGTGTTTCGGAGTATGTAAACGTGAGTGTATGTTTGTGTTTGTGCGTATATGTTTGTTTCGTACTTGTCTGTTTTGTGTGTGTGTGTGTGTGTGTGTGTGTAAGTAAGTAAGTAAGTAAGTTTATTGGTCACTCATACAAGCAATTCAGTCAATAGTATATACGAGATAAAAGCACATGTGACAATAGTCCGACAAGCTCACGCTTCTTTTCGGACTGATACTTAAACAATAAGCAAGACTACTACTATTTGCTAGCTAGCGCCACATTCATTATGATATTTATATAGTCGACAACAATCAAATATAAATCACACGCAAGATTAATACATGCATACACGCAGGCTTGTGTGCACACTCGCACGCATGTACATTCATACAGACACATTTACATAGTTTCATATAAACACACAATCGTATATACTTGCACATATATAAGCATCACGGTACACTGGAGTATTGTTTGGCCAGTAAATGTTTTCTTAACTCTTTTTTGAATTTGGTAAAGCTTCCTCCTATAAGGAGTTGTTTTATCTCTGACGGCAGACCGTTGAATATTCTTGGTCCGTCGTATATAATACTGTTCTTGTATATTTGTGTTCTATATGACGGTACTTCCAGATCTATGTTGTTTGATCTTGTCCGTCTTTCTCTGTTCAGCAATTGAAACGGTGATCCACACCGTATTGTTTTATGTATCAGCAATACTGCGAAGTATTGGCGTATGGAGTTAATGTTCAGTATGTTTTTGTTGTGATAAACTTGTTCCGTTGATTGGTATTTTTTCATGAAGTAAATGCACCGGAGGAACCTGTTTTGTGCAATTTGTATAGTTTTGAGAAAACTTGGCCAAGTGTTCGCCCATATTGATACGCAGTATGTTATATGTGGATAGAAGAGTGAATAGTACAGGTTCATCATTAAGTCTGCAGATAAATTGTGTCTTGTGCGATAAAATATACCAGTAATTTTTGAGATTTTGCTGTCCACTTCCTCAATTTGATGTCTCCAATTTAAATTTTCGTCGATGTATAATCCAAGGAATTTGGTATGTTTTACCATAGATATAGGTTCTCCGTTGATAGATATTGCTGGAAAGTCAAATTGAAGTGATCTGTTCTTGAATAAAACACATTTTGTTTTACTGGTGTTTATTTTTAACTTATTGTCTTGTACCCATCTATTAATTTTTTCCAATTCCTCAGTTAAAGTGGTGTGCAGTTTGTCCAGTGAGTTATCTTTTAGTAACAGAGTGGTGTCGTCTGCATAAATGGTGTAGTGAAATTTCTCACTGGCGTTTATTATGTCATTAATGAATATTAGGAACAACGTTGGCCCGAGAATTGAGCCTTGTGGAACTCCATTTTGAATAGCAAGAGCCGGCGACACCTCATTATTGCATGCGACGAACTGTTTCCTATCGCACAGGTAGCTTTTTATCAATTTTAAACAAACTCCTCTGATACCCAGGTTTTCCAATTTGTCGTACAGAATGGTGTAATCAAGACTGTCAAAAGCCTTGGACAGATCAATGAATATACCCATGGATATCTCTTTTTCCTCTAAGCATTTGTACACTTGATGAACGAAACTTAATATTGCTTTTTCTGTTGATCGGTTTTCTCTGAACCCAAATTGCTGCGTTATCAGCAGTTCATTTTTTTCAAGGTAGGAGCAAAGTCTCGAGTTAATGATAGATTCAAAAATTTTGCTGAATGCGGGTAGAATTGATATTGGCCGATAGTTATTGACTGCGGTTTTGTCCCCTGATTTGTGTACCGGTAGAACTCTTGCTGTTTTCATTTGGCGTGGGAAATAGCCGTCCTTTAATGATAAATTTATTATATGGCATAGGGGTAAGGATATGTAAGGAGATGTTCGTACTAACAGTTTTGGTGGAATGTCGTCGTATCCGGGGGAGTTGGACTTCATTGAAGAAATCACTCTGTTGATCTCAGCTTCGGTAGTGGGTTCCATAAACATGGAGAATGTGGTTGGATGCTTCAAGTAACGTCTGTGATCAGTACGTGTTTCTGGAGTTGCAAGTGAGGTTTTCAGAAAATGAGTGTTGAAGGTTGCGGCTGTGTTCGCGCATGGCGGATGCAATTCGATTGTTTGAGATTTGTTCTGTTTTCTACCCATTAGTAAATTTAGAATAGACCATTGTTTTTTCGGGTCGTGCCTGTTCTCGGTGAGTTTGTTTTTATAGTATTGATTCTTTGCAGCACGGAGTATGGTAACTAGTTTATTTCGGTACTTCCTGTATGTTTCCCCGTATGTAATTGGCCACTTTTTTGATAAAGTTTTTAGTCTGTTTTTCTCAGTTATGCACTTTTTTAGTGATGCTGTTATATGTGGACTTATTGTGTTCTTTGTTTTGTTTTTCAGCATTTTCAGTGGAAATTGTATATCGAATGCCTCTTTGAATTTGGAGTAAAATATATCGAAAGCCTCGTCAGCGCATTCACAATTCAAGACGTCTTCCCAATTAGTTGATCGGATGATTTGATCAAAACCATTCAATTTGTCATCACTCAACACCCTACGTCTAACATAATTTTGATCCTGACTTGATAACGGAGTTATACAGAACTGTGAAACTACTGGGTAATGATCGGTTATGTCGGTCTCGATGATCAGGTTTCTACTGTTTGCTTGCATCTCAGTGGTCCAAATGTGGTCAATCAAGGTCGCTGTGTTATCTGTTACTCTGGTTGGTCTGGTGATTGTGGGAAACAGATAGTTTGAATACATAATGTTTATGAAGTTATTTGTGTTTTCGGTTGATTTCAGTAGATCAATGTTGAAATCTCCAAATATAGCAATGTTTTTGTACTTTTTGGAGCTATTAATGTCAGCAATAATATCTTGAATTATTTCGTTGAATTTGGATAATTTTCCGTTTGGAGGTCTATATATACACATGCATATTGTCCAATAATTATTGTGTTTTATTTGCACAGAGAGAGTTTCTGCGTGAGACGAGGATATTGTATACTCTGCCACCTGTTTCGATTTGTAACAATCTTTCACAAACATTGCCACTCCACCGCCATGAATATTTCTTTCATTAAAATAACTGTTGTAACCCGGTAATGCATACAGCGGTAAATATTCCTTGTTCAGCCTGATTTCGTTCAATCCCACGATTTCAGGGCTCAGAGAACTTCCCGCCATGATTTCGTCTATAAATTGTTGAAAGTTTTTTGGTATAGATCGTATGTTGAAAGTTAAAATGGTCATGGTTTTATTGTCTGGATTGGGTAATTTTTCAGGTAGAACGTACTCAGTTTCAGGAGTATTAATTGTGTTGAGGTATCTGTCAACATCAGAATCGATATGATAGCCTGGTTTTATGGTTTCAAATTTGAGGCAATCATTGTTTGGAATCATTGTGATCTATGCAAACCATTTGAGTTTATCAATTGCCTGTGTTTGAATGTAACAACAAAGTTGACATTCCCGTTAATGTTTGTCATACATAGCTGACTCACGCGACTATTTGTAGAATCACCGAAATAGCCCGCCACTCTCGCATATTTTAATACACATACCGAAGTATTCATATGACTAACCGTGTGTGTGTGTGTATGTAGGTGAGTGAGTGTGTTCGTGATTGTGTATGTGTATGACTCTTGTGCTTGAGTGTGTGTGTGTGTGTGTGTGTGTGTGTGTGTGTGTGTGTGTGTGTGTGTGTGTGTGTGTGTGTGTGTGTGTGTGTGTGTGTGTGTGTGTGTGTGTGTGAGCGCTTTTGAGACCCTCGGGTGAAAAGCGCGATATAAATGTCTTAATATAATGTAATAATGTAATGTGTGTGTGTGTGTGTGTGTGTGTGTGTGTGTGTGTGTGTGTGTGTGTGTGTGTGTGTGTGTGTGTGTGTGTGTGTGTGTGTGTGTGTGTGTGTGTGTGTGTGTGTGTGTGTGTGTGTGTGTGTGTGTGTGTGTGTGTGTGTGTGTGTGTGTGTGTGTGTGTGTGTGTGTGTGTGTGTGTGTGTGTGTGTGTGTGTGTGTGTGTGTGTGTGTGTGTGTGTGTGTGTGTGTGTGTGTGTGTGTGTGTGTGTGTGTGTGTGTGTGTGTGTATTTTGTATTTTGTATTTAACCATGTATTGCCACACACAAATATACAATGTTCAAACAATAAATATCACAATTGGCAAAAGACCCGTCGAGCTAATGCTCATAGACAGGCTTACATTTCACTTGTACAGGTGGAAATAATGCTATCAAACCAGGTTATTTATACACAAGTACATACATGCACACTCATGCGCGCGCGATCACATATAAACACTATTCATATACAATGATACACAACAAACATATAACCATACCTACCACAGTCAACCATACATATTCGTACACATATTCTCATACACATATACACATGAAACAATACGCAAACATACGGCTATATGCAAACAAAGTGCACGTGTATACAACTCCCATACTCGTCTCCGTACATATGACCATACAACACCTAACACGTATTCAATTACATACGCGCATTTGATACACATACCCACACATACACACAATGCGCAAACAGACAAATATTTTGGAAGCAAACACATAAAGATACAGATATACACACAACATACCAATACTTCATGCATAAACACATTCATACATATCTATTCTCTTTCCAAGATTCATATTTATTCATAAATTCACGAATACGTAACAATTGATAGCAAAACAAAACTACATCATGCAACTTTTGACCTGAGTTAAGTCGGTAAATTTTTATAATAAGCATTTATAGCTTGTTTTATTTTCTCCACGTCGCTCTCAATATATAACAATTCCTTCACAGACATCGGTAAACCATTCCACAACTGAGGCCCGTAATACAGAATACTGTACTTGAATAACATTGTTCGAAATCTTGGTGGAGTTAAATTATAACTACTTCGTGTACTAATTACAGTGCTTTCCCGAGTGAATATGTTGTGTTTACGGTTTTTGCATTTGAGATTTTTACTGATGAGTATGATCAAGAATTTGTTTCGAATTGTGTGGAATTGTTGAATTTTTAAATTTTGGTAAATATCGCTGATAGATCCGAATTTATTTTTGTGAGCAATGCATCGTAAAACTCGGTTTTGGATAAGTTTGATTCTAAGAAGGAAGGAAGGCCATGTGCAAGACCAATTAGCGCTACAATATATTAGATGAGGATATATAAGAGTATAGTAGATACTAATTAAGGCTTCTGTCGTTAACTGGTATCTTACTTTATATAAAACACCACAAATTTTAGAAATTTTGCCAAATACATGCTCAATATGGTCTTTCCAATTTATATTTTCGTCGATAATAACGCCGAGGAATTTTGTTTTTCCAACTCTATCCATTTTTTGATCGTTTAGATAAACATTCGGAAACGTGTGCTGTCTTGACCTGTTTTGGAACAATATAAAGTTAGATTTTTTGGTATTTAGTTTCAAGTGATTATGTAATATCCATTCATGTACCTGCTTTAATTCTTCTTGAATTTCTCTATGTAAATCCTCAATATTATTATTAGCCAAAATTGCATTTGTATCATCTGCATAAAGGGTGAAGCTTAGTTTTTTGCTAGAGTTAGAAAGGTCATTCACATATATAAGAAAAAGAATGGGCCCCAGAATCGACCCCTGGGGTACACCTTTGTTTAAATATTTTTTTGTAGAGTATCGGTTATTATAAAATACTGTTTGTAATCTGTTTTCCAGGTAGCTCTTAAATAGCTTTAAACAAAGCCCCCTAATTCCAATGTTTTCAAGTTTTATCATTAATATCTCATGGTCTAATGAATCAAACGCTTTAGAGAGGTCTAAGAACATTCCTATTACAAAAGCTCCTTCGTCTAATTTTTTGTAAATTTCTGAAGTAAATTTTAGAATAGCAGTTTCTGTGGAAAGTTTGGGCCTGAATCCGAATTGATTTTCATGTAATAAGTTATTTTTTTCTAGGTATTTGTTTAGTCTTCTTGAGATTAACTTTTCAATTATTTTGCTTACTGCCGGTAATAGAGAGATTGGTCGGTAGTTATTAATGTTGTTTTTATCTCCTGTTTTAAACACGGGCACTACTTTGGCTATTTTTAATTTTTCTGGAAAAACACCGGTCGAGAAAGATAGATTTATAATGTGAGATAACGGAGTACTTATGAACGCTCGTACTTCGCGTAGTATTCTCGGCGGAATGTCATCACAACCTGCAGAATTTTTGTTGAGGATTTTTAAACATTCACTTGTTTCCATTGGATCAGTTGGATATAAGTACAACGAAGTGTTTGCCGGCTGGTTCAGGTATTTCATATAGCTATTGTTGCGTGATACATCATTGTTAGAGAGTCCAGCCGTGAGAAAATGATCATTAAACTTATTAGCAATCTCCAGATCAGTACCACCTATCGCAGAAAGATCGTTTTTCTCTACTATGTTTCTCCCTAGGATAGTGTTTATTATACGCCAATGTTGTTTCGGATTTCCTTGAAATTCTTTCAATTGATCTTTGTAAAATTTATTTTTTGCTGCTCTCAGTGTTCGAGTTAAGGTGTTTCTGTATTTTTTTTATTCTTCTTTGAACGTGATTGGCCACTTTTTTGATAGTTTCTCAAGTTTATGTTTTTTACGTATACAATCCTTTAGACTTTTTGTTAAATAAGGATTTAAATTTTGTTTCGGTTTCATTTTTTGGATATAAAGAGGGAAGTTTTCCTCGAATTTTTTGTGAAATATCATGATGAATAAATCGTACGCTATATTAACATCTGAACACTCCATTACTGCTGACCAATCAGTGGTGGATATGTCTTGTCTAAATTTTTCTATTGTTTGTTTGCAAAAATTTCTTCTATATGAATAATTCATCCTGCCCTTGTCATTATTACTATTTTTAAAAAATGACAAAATGGGACAATGGTCTGAAATATCATTTTGAATTATGTAGTTGGCTGAGTTTGAGTGTGTATTTGTTGTCCATATTTGGTCAAGTAGTGTGGCTGTTGTGTTTGTCAATCTAGTGGGCTTTGATGTCAGAGGATATAAAGAGAATGAATGCATGCAATTTTTGAATTCAGTTGTCATATTGCCATTACTTAATAGGTCAATATTGAAATCCCCGAACACATAAATATCAGAGTATTTTTTCCGGTAAGCTATATCTAAATTTTCATGAATTTTTTCAAGAAACATTTGATAATCAGAATTTGGTGGCCTGTAAATGCAGATAATCAAATAATGCTTATTGTTATATTCTGTTTCTACACTTAAACACTCAATACAAGGATAATGAAAAGACATATTATCTATTTTTTTTGCTATAATTTTACTATTGATATAAACAGCTATTCCACCGCCGAATCTGTTCCTACATTCAGTAAACATATTATAACCAGGAAGAGTGTATAATTTCGTGATCATTGCATCTAATCTTGTCTCCATTAAACCTATGACATCAAGATCTAGACCAATGGTAGAGATAATATCGTCACATAATGTTTGGAGATTTTTTGGTATACTACGTATATTCATACTACATATTGTGAAACAGTTTGCCCGTCTAATTGGAAAATCGCACGCAAATAAATATTTTGAGTCTGGTATATTAATTGTGTTTGTGTAATTTGTGTCGACGTCGAAATCATCATTGAAAATGACAGTTTCGCTGACAGTGTCAGAATTGCTAGTCACTTCAGTGTTTCGTGTATCCATGTTTTAATGCTATATATATATAAACTTGCTAGATAAATTACACTGGAGAAGTTGATACAGTCTTACTTATTACGAGTGCGAAGTTGGGTCCTCTTGGTCACCTGTTGACTCGTACGTTCATTATTATTGTCCGCTGGAACAGTTTGACTTGACTCTGTTTCGGCCGCAGGTTTTTGTCTGATGTCTTGGATAGCTTGAGCTGTCGCTGTTGAAGTTGTCGTTAGATTCGGTGTCTGTTGAGCTCTTTCTTTGACGATGAGTCTCGTACCACGAAAAAAGGCGATTTTTCCCTCCTCCTTTGCTTGTTTTAGGAGAGGCATTTTTTTAGCCTTCTCCTCCTGAGACGCAGCACATAGGTCATCACTTAGGTATATACCGGTACCTTTTAATTTTTTCGCGTTTCTCATTGTTGCCTCTCGATCTGAGTAATTGTTAAATGTTGCAACAACACTTCTCGGCTTCGTGCCAACTCTGCTGCCGATTCTGTAGGCTCTTTCTACATTACAATTGCTCAGCTGCATTTTCTCAGTGAGGAAGCTTTTCACAGATGTAGTCGTCTGCTCCCAGTTTTCATAGCCATCTTCTTTTAGCCCCGTGATGCGGACGTTCATTCTCCGACTGTGGTCTTCAGCTTTATTAGCTCTCGTTTCGAGACCTTCCACTTTGGCAGTAAGGTTGTTCAATAGCTCTTGCTGCCTTCGCTCTCTGTTCTTCAGCTCACGAATTTCCGATTTTTGCTCAGATATTTCATCTTGGGAGAACTCCAAGCTTCTTCGATAATCCGCGACGGTATCCTCTAAAGATTTTATTCTTGAGTTCAGTTGTTTTGCCATGGCTTCCATTGCAGTCAGGTAAGCCGATTCCTGCGTTTTCAGCAGCATTTGAATAGTTTCGTTATCCATATCGCCTTGTACACGCACTCGTTTGAACACAATCCGAGTCAAAAGTCAAAAGGTCACACAACACTTCACACGTCTGTACACCACCACAGCTACAAACCGTGAACCGTGTGTGTGTGTGTGTGTGTGTGTGTGTGTGTGTGTGTGTGTGTGTGTGTGTGTGTGTGTGTGTGTGTGTGTGTGTGTGTGTGTGTGTGTGTGTGTGTGTGTGTGTGTGTGTGTGTGTGTGTGTGTGTGTGTGTGTGTGTGTGTGTGTGTGTGTGTGTGTGTGTGTGTGTGTGTGTGTGTGTGTGTGTGTGAAAGTGTGTGTGTGTATGTGTGTGTGTGTGTGTGTGTGTGTATGTATGTGTGTGTGTGTGTGTGTGCCCTATTTGTTTGATTATTCATTCAGCTCTTCATCTTCGTAAGTCTGCGTATCTGTTTGACCTTCTGTCTTATAAAACCTCATCTCTTTGTCTTAGGTCTTCTAACGATCCTTTTCTACTAGTTGAACCTTCCTTTTCTTCTAGGCATTCTGACTACAATCGTTGTTTCTCTATCTTAGGACCTCGTATCTACCATAGGCTTTCTCCCTCAATACGCTCAATCAAATATCTATATCTTTTCAAAAAACATACTAAAAATTTCCTTCTCACTAAGTCTTATTACTGTCTTAATAATATTGTATATATTAGTACTGAATATAAGGTCTGATTGTTTCCTAATTCTGTCTTCTATGTGTATGTGCTTCATGCGTGTGTTTTCTGTTCTTTTGTCTGTATGTTTTTCCATTGTATGATGTATGTTTGAAAAAAAATTTCCTTTCTGTGAATTTTCTACTTCTTTTCTCACATCTTGATATCGTGTACTGTTGTTTCTAATTGTTGTCTCTTTAGCGCTTGTTTCTGTGTGAGCGCTATAAAAATACATTGTTGTTGTATGTGTGTTGTTGTGTTGAGCTCTGTTATCTGTGTTTGTGTGTCTGTTGTGTTGTGTTCTCTGTCTATTTGTTTGAGTGTATGTCTTTGTGTGTCTGTTATGTTGTGTTTTCTGGTTTGTATTTGTGTGTCTATTGTGTTGTGATTTGTCAATCTGAGTGTATGTCGTTGTATGCCTGTTGTGTTGTCTTAATGTGTTGTATGTTGTGTTGTCTTCTGTGCTGTATGTCGGCTTTGCTATCTTATTCAATATGTATGTGTGTGTGCGTGTGCATTTTTGTGTTTTTGAGTATGTAAACGTGAGTGTATGTTCGTGATTGTGCGTATATGTAATTGTCTATATGTCTGTTATATGTCTGTTTTGTGTGTGTGTATGGGTGTGTGTATGTAGGTGAGTGTGTGTGTTCGTGATTGTGTATGTGTATGACTCTTGTGCTTGTGTGTGTGTGTGTGTGTGTGTGTGTGTGTGTGTGTGTGTTGTGTGTGTGTGTGTGTGTGTGAGTGTGTGTGTGTGAGCGCTTTTGAGACTCTCGGGTGAAACGCGCGATATAAATGTCTTAATGTAATGTAATGTAATGTGTGTGTGTGTGTGTGCGTGTGTGTGTGTATGTGTGTGTGTGTGTGTGTGTGTAGGTGTGTGTGTGTGTTTCAGTATGTGTGTGAGATACTTGTGTAGGTCACATCGGTATTTTATGTTATGCTCGTCACTCACCCATATGTTGATGCAATTCAAGTGACTGCCAATCACACCTGTAGTGCGCACGTGTAAGGACGCTGCCAACCATGTTTCCGTCACGCAACAAATGAGGCTATGTATTACTGAACTTATCAATTACTCAGACTAATATTCATAATAACCTTATTCTACAATGATGTCTTAACAAAACAGCACAAAACTTTATCAGCAAGTTGTTAGAAATTTCGACACATAACTAAACACAATTCGCTGACAGGATTTCCCGCCGCTCGGCACTCGGATAAATAATATTTCCACCAAGAGATCTTAATGCTTATGGCTCTACTATTTGTCAGTATACTTGTGTATTTGCAATAATGTCGTCCTGGTGTACCTCCCTGTTAATATTTTTTTTCATTCATGTATTTGCCAAAACCAACATAACGCAAGCTTTTATACACAAAATACAACAAAGAGGATGCAACATGTCAGGATGGAAGGCCATAAGAAGCCTACGGGCTTGTACTACCCTTGTTTAATAGACACAATATACAATAACATATATAATATATGCAACTAACAAAGCAAAATGAAGAGATTTGAATCCTGTCACGCTCTTCAGGTGCTCCCATACGCATAAGCAACATTTGGCATCACTCATAACTTTGAATGAATTGTGTTCTTACTCTTTTTTTGAAAGCTGACATAGATTGGGACGTTTTGATTGGATTAGCTAATTGGTTCCAAAGACTTATTCGCCGGTGGAAAGTGTCAGGTCTATTGTTTAGTGCGTGCCAAAGAAGCTAAATATTTGTCCACGTGCCTAGTATTTAAGGTATAATAAATTATGAAAAAACGATTACCACATTTGTTTCATATCATTTTCTCAGCATATAATATATATTAATCAACGACAGACCAAATAATCACAGTATGCATAGCAATATTAAATATAAATAAAAGTCTATATTATTTATCCTATAATATGTATCCTATAATAAAAAATCGCATTCACAAAGCCAAGAGGTGGTTTAAGAGTGTCAAATGCTCATTTAGATCGTTATGTCAGACCTCGTACCGACATTTTACATTACCATGGGGTGTTGATATCTTTGAACAACAAGTCTTTTACAAGTCTACACGATTCACATCCGCTCAAAAATTAATGTGGCCAATATTTACTTCGATTGCAAATGCTCAAGTAATTGATGAATTGGAAACTTGAATAAACATGAGCTCATTGGACTTGATTAGGCATTTTGACACTGCAATTATGAGCGCAGCTGGCAATAGCAGAACAGCCGCTATATCAAAGAAATTTATTGCTGTAACTACACGCTCAATTAGTCTTAATATTGTCTTCATATTTTCTTACCTGATCCAAACATGCTGAGCGTTTTATGAAAAAATATAAGCAATTTTAAATGAAAACATTACTTATTATTGGTGCGTCATTTGTAATGGCGTGACATGTTTTCATATTTTGCCTTTATTTCAATGCTGCATCAGTAGTGTTCTGCCAACATTGGTGATAATGAATTGCGAAACAAAGTTAAGTCGATATATATGAGTAACGAATATGTATTGTAACTAGAGTTGGGAATGTTTTGTGATCACATAAATAATATTTGTTACTTAAAATGTCATTTTTACGCCAAAAAAATTAAATGTCATTTTCAATGAAAAATGTTGCCCAATTATATAATTCTATAGGCTGCGCCTTGTATCAATAATTGATAATTCTGTTAATTATTGTAATTACACATATCACGGATTCAACACGTTATGATATACTCAAACACTTCACTTAGGTACAATATTTAATGCATTTACGCCAGAAACGCTAATAATGGATATATAGCAGCGTTATTGATAGATTCTCTTCTCTTCTCTTCTCTTGATAGATTCTAGAAGTCCGACAACGAGGCAACGGGTTTCAGATGGTCTGCAATAACTCGCTATACAGACCAAATCGCTCCAAGCTTGGTTCACGTGACATTGGCTTCTTGGAAGTGAAGGATTATGCATACAGACATGTACATAATATTTACTTTTTCGGAAAATATTCAACACAAATTGTTCAAATGATGTTTTTGTCGTCACCCTCAAATGGATTGAAGGAATGTAATGTGAAGTCGAAATTTCTCAGAAAAACATGGCTGGTGGTAGCAGCGTGTGTTATGTTGCATGTGAGAAAACGTGTCCGCTGGTCACAAGTCGCAGCTCGGGCAACAGTACAAATCGGCCGCATGTTAGAAAAACATTAAAAATATATGTCAATGCAGAATCGAATCATGGGATTATTGCGCCTCGAAGCAGCAGTCCCAAATGACACCCCTAACATGAACATCTCAAGTGTAGTTCCTCATGTTTCGCAGAGTCCCGCATCCTTTTCCTTATCCCCCTCAGCCCCACGCCGGAGAAATCCTGACGAGGACACTGTACCCCTACCTTATCGGAAGGACCCAATCAAGTTAAAACTTTGGCCACGCATTATAAAAAGTTCGCCTCCCCAAAGGTGGTTTCCCAAAAAAATGTCGCTGGATTCATGCTTATAATGCAAATTATCTACAAAAGAGTCCAAAATTCAAACATATGACAATTTAATAACATATTTTGGGACTTTTGACAAAATATTTGGGAATTTTTTGTCACATAATGAAAACAAAGAATGCCAAAAATTATCACATAAAATTTCCAAGTCTAATTATAGCATATCTAGTTAAAAGTGTTTAGTCTTAGATAATTGTCATTGTTTCACCTCTTTACTGCTGAGTGGCGGGAAAACGTGCCACATCGAAAATATATTTTAAATTATTATATTATCACTATACTATAAATCACTATACTATACTATAAATCACTATATTATAAATCACTGTACTATACTATAAATCACTGTACTATACTATAAATCACTATATTATAAATCACTATACTATACTATAAATCACTATATTATATACCACTTATATATCTTTTCTGAAATAATTTCCACTCAGAATTGCAAAAGACTCGATACTAAGACTTGTCTGCAAAAATGACTGTTTATATGACATTAGATAATTCTCGTGGGTTAAAATGATGAATTTTCTAATTTTTTTATTTTATGATATTGTGTTTTGGTCACATTTTCACATGGTCATGTTTATATTTTTCTGAGGATGATATTTTCCTTTCTCGGACAATTTGTTACTGTGGTCAATGAATATGAAATGTAATGAATGTGTTTCTGTGTGTGTGTTTTTTTTCTGCAGACAATGGACGCACAAGAGCAACCCGCAGTCGAAGACATCCCCCTGGAAATTCGCCAACACTTGACACTGTGCGACTGCACATGCAGCCACATGGGCTACGGCAACTACAAGGTGATAAACCCTCTTCACTCTCGCACCCTCCTTCATTATTGATAGCTTTATAAAAATACGAACGACGTATTAACAAAATTATTTTACTCAATATTCATGCATACAGCATAAAGTTCATTTAGGATAAAAATGGTATGTATAAAAAAAATATTTGGTTCAAAATTTAATTGTTTCATTCTACATAGGTAAATGAGACTAACAGGATCAATCAGAAAGTATTTCCGGGAAAAATACAAGTCCTAGGCAAAAACATGTCTTGCTTAATTGTTCACAGGATTCGTTGCGCCTTTTAGGAACCAGACTGGCACGCCCTATGAATGCGACCACACCCGGTATAGCCCCTGATATAGACACAGCCCCTGACAACGCAACGAACCAAATTCCAATTATCCACCGTCACTACCATGTGTGTGTGTGTCAATTTGTGTGTGTGTCAGTGGGTGTGTGTGTATGTGTGTATGTGTGAATCAGTGTGTGGGTCTGTGTGTATGTGTGTGCCAATGTGTGTGTATGCGTGTGCTGGGCACGTTGCGCAAGACTTTACAGATTGGCTAGCGAGTAGAGTTGAAAAGTTGTCAATATTTGTGTGTGTGTGTGTGTGTGTGTGTGTGTGTGTGTTTGCGTGTACGTGCGTGTATGTCTGTGTGTATGTATTTTTGTGTGCATGTGTGTGTGTATGTCTCTGTTTACGTATGTACGTGTGTATGTATGTACGTGTGTATACATGTATGTATGTATGTGTGTACGTGTATGTGTGTATGTGAGTGTATGCGTATGTATGTGTGTATGTATGTGTGTGTGTGCGTGTGTGTGTGGCGTGCGACGTGAGCGTGACAAATCGTTTTAGTCGGGTAGAAAAATTGCCAACTCTTCACAATTGCCGCACACACACACACACACATACATACACCTACATAAATGCACACACATGCGCATAAACACATACGCATGCATAAACACATATATGTATTTGCATAAACACCCGTGCGTATACACACAAACACACACACACAAACACACACACACACCCACATACACATAATAATATATACACATGCATGTACATACGTACATATACACGCTTACAAATATACACTGACACACTGTCAAACTCATACACACACACACACACAGTGAATAATTTTCTAGAATTCTAACTAGCTAACAGACTAATTTCTAGCACGTAACACTAGCATTGCGCACGAATATGTGACCAATAATCGCGCACGCAAAACTCGCAAAATGACAGGAGAAATGTTGGCCCGATACAAATTCACTCATTGGTTGATCACATTGATATCATCTCATATGGGTGGTCGTTGAAACGAGAAAAAACCAATCAGGAAGTCAGTATAATTTCCGCCAAAGTTTGTCGATTAACCAGACTGTGAGTGTCAAATAGATAAACATTGAGAAGCAGACATTAACAGTTCGAGAACTATGAGAGAGAACTGCGTGAATAAATGAAAAGTTAATTAGTTTTATTTGAATTCGTTGCAGAGATTGAAAGAAAGAATAACCAATATGATAGACAGAGCGGAAGAATAACACAATACTGTGTAACAGTAACAATACTGTGTAACAGTAACAATACTGTGTAATAGTAACAATACTGTGTAACAGTAACAATACTGTGTAACAGTAACAATACTGTGTAACAGTTACGATACTGTGCAGCACTAACAAACCGTATAACAGATACTGCGATAGATTCAAACATTTTTCGCTGAAAAATTGCAGAAAAATTGCAAATTTCACAATTTTGATTTTGACGGTGTGTTCGAAAGCTGGGCAAAATTTAATTTGGCTAGTTTATTTGAGCAGAAATCACTGGCTATGTGTGGATCTGTGTATTTTTTCTCAGTTGATCTCTCCTCTGTTTAGGCTCCAAATGCTATTTGTATTTCCCACAGAACCGATGCGTGCCTCTCCTATATCTATCTTATGCCTCTCCTATAGGCAATACGGGGGCCCCATTTTATGCAAGCACTATTTTGATATAGGTGCATATTTGGGAAAATTCAGTGACGAGCAGATCCTCGGTCTCCATTAAGCTGTAGACTTTTATGCGCTACTTTATGATAAAATTCAATATAATGCGTGAGGCAACGGGCCCCTCAACACTTGCCCCCCAGCCGGGGGCTTCGGGGGAGGGGGCGTCTGCTATGGTTCTGATTTACCCAGTCGAGCCGCGTGATATTTGCTCATCCAAAAATCAGCTGATTGACTGAATACTTGCATAAACTGTCTGATTTGTCTAGTGCAGTGGTCTTCAACGGCTTTCCGCTCCGCCTTGCTTTGATAAATTGTCAGCATTATTGGGGCAGTGCTGTTTTTTCTAACAAGCTGCGCTCCTTCGAAAATAATCTTGCGCAGACACAGACAAGCACATACATACAAGCACACAGACACACGCATACACACAGACAAACATACAAACACACAAGCGCAGCATTATTGCACCACTGGAAGACATTAGTCGCAATTTTGCTAGCCAATAGGCGCGTTTGTGGAGTCGTTGTGCAGCGAATATATCCGAACACTGTATATAAATCGACTCATTCACATACATCGCTGTGATCCCCTCACACACCCATATATATATATATACCGAGAGATAGAGACTCTCTCTCACACACACACACAAACACACACACACACACACACACACAAAGTCACACACATAGACACACATACAACCACATTGTAGGCGAAGACATGCCATGACCTGTTAAAGTGCGTGTCATATTCTCACTGCGAGTTGATTATGTTCATTATTCAGTATCATTCAATATCATTATATATCATTCAACATATGAAATGGACCAGATATATGCGGATATATGACCAGAGCTATTTCAGGGTGAAAATTTCAATCTGCCGAAGATTTAGGATAAAAGAACAAGCTTCATAGTATGAACTATTTCAATGGTATAGTATAAATATGTGATTAGGTATGGGTAAAGGTTGTGTAAAGGTTAATAATTATATACACTCGAAGGAAAATATATATTCAAGTGTTCGACTGATAAAATCAAATATTATTCCTCAATTTAACACTTAACTAACACACTATAATATGATTTAATCGCTACACAATTTGCACACACCATATACGTATGCCAATGACTACTTAATACAGGACGTACACGGTCCGTATCGTAACAGATATGCTGTATCTAGCTCGGCGCGTGCAACGCTCAATTATGATTGGTCGAGAGAATCATTGTCAGCCAATTTGCGGCAGCATCATGCAACCTGATCTTGAAATGACAGTTGATCTGTGCTTGTATAGTGGTGGTGTTTGACTCGTTGTTGTGTAAACGTGTTGAAATCTATGATATTGCTTGTATCAATTGGTAGCTGTTGAGTTTGTTTGTTCAAAATGCGAACAAATGTGGTGTTATGAACTGCCATAGAAATTACTGCGAGGTGTCGAGTGTTTCGAATACCAAAACTGGACAAACGTTTTCTTCTGAAGGAACTGAGACATTTTCTCCAGATGGATACCCTCACTTGATTTGATGCTTTCATACCTGGACGTAGTCTACACAAGCAGTGCAACAATATGGATATCCAAGATTGGAAGAAAAGCTAGATGTCTATTGATGACAGAAAAATTCAGCCAGTACAATATTTCTTAATTGTCGAAAATCAGTTCAGGTTGTGTAGTCCATTGGCCTCCACTGCATTCAAGAGAGATTTGAAAGTACTATCCTCTAAGAAGTTTAATCATAGTAATGGTTCGAGGCTGTACAGTCAGTCCGCTGAAGTGCAAATAACTATCAAATGTGACAAGCCTTTGCACAATGATTACAATCGTTGTGATTCTTCTCCAAACAGAAAACGGAGAATAAGGAACTTTTGACAGCTTTTCACGCGACAGTCACAGAAACAGTTTTACATGATGGACCGTTTCCCAGGTAAAGAATTACACCCCAAATGGGGTTATGAGCATCTCAGACCTATTTTAGTGCTACCAAGCAAACACATGCTGCAGGACATCACTCCATTTATTGACAAAGATGAGGTGATAATGAAACTACTTGCTAAAGTGAAGACTACACTGTGAGTACAGACTGTGTTTTCTCTTGGTAGATGAAGTACAGATTTGACAATGTTGTATTTTTGGTAGGATTTTGAGTGGTACTGAACGGCACTGAGCAAGTCATACTGGGTCATTTCTTTGTGTATTATCACGAGGTCGCTGCGCAGAAGACCTGGCATGATTTCTGTGACACTCAATTAAAGCACACGGCCACATAATAGCTTGAATGGGTAAAGTAGGCGGCCGCTTCAGCGGATAATACTGGTGGTTGTGTCATTGGATTCATGACAAACAACCGCAAGATCAACTAGCACTACTATCAGGTATTCCATTTTCCAGGTAACTACCCTGCGACAGCTAAGCGTCGTATTGACAAAGAGCGCGTTTGGTTTCACGTTTTCAACACCGATTATTTTCGGTTATATAGAGTATAAGCACTCTAAATTTGGGGAATTTCTTCAAATTGTCATATTGATTAAACTTATACTATCTTGCATTTACTTTGTTTTTGCTTAGATATATTTAATATCTTTATATTATAATTTGAAGCATATATTTTATTATACACTACAACGTCAATGCTATGATGATGATGCTGGGTGATTTTTAAATACGTTTATTGCAGCACAACTAGAACATTGAGAGAAAAACACCAACTCCAGATATGAAATAAACGTGAAAAATTGTACAATACTCACGGTTTGGTATATATGCCTCAAAAATTTGTTCCCCTGTTTAATCGCTTGAGGTGCCTGTGAACATCTGGGTAAATTGAAGATATTACAAGATCAGCCTGGACAAAAATTTAGGATAATTTTATACCCTAAAAATGGAATGTTGCATCAAGGAGGTCCGTCACCGCTCCTGCTGCCATAGAAGACTGGAGACTGACAGTTATACAACAACAACAACAACTCTTGTATTTGGTAAAGAGCTCTAATTAGCATAAGCGCGAGAAACGGATAGTCACAAAATGTACACAACGTGGATTTAACAAAACAGTATCTCATACACAAATATATAAGCAGCGATATACTATAAAAGAACAACTGAAAATAACTACAGATCAATAAATCTAACAGTTATTCACATAATATAATTATTCAACAGAAGTGACACCGAGAAGAGATGTACAAAGAGAAGTGGAAAAAGACCTGTAAGAGATAGAAGATCGAATTTTAAGAGGAAGTTCATTAAACAAACGAGGTCCAGAGAAAAAAAGAGATTTCGAAGACCAGGTGGAATCGTTGAGAGCACGGGGACAGTAGAGACTACGTGATAGTGAGCGGCCCGGACGATCAGAAACAGCAAGAAGAGAACGGAGATAGGGAGGAGCAGAGTCGGAGTGGGTAATCTCGAAGATGATGCAGCAAACCTTGTGATGGATTCGCTGCCGTGCAGGAAGCCATCCAAGTTGGCGGATGAATTTCGAGGTGGGATCCAGTTTCAACGGGATTTACATTATATGTCAATCATGCTTCGTCGTCTGATATACCTTCTTCTAAATGGACTTGATAATCTGGAGAAACACCAGCAGAAAATTGTGGTTTTTCTCTTGAGTTCTGTAAAGTAGACCCGGCTCGCTGATTAATCGCTGCAGTGTGGTAAGCCTTTGCTTTTGTGTCTGCTTCTATCTTTTCTTGAAAGATCGTTTGTATAATCATAAATGCTCTGGTGTAACCCATTTTCGAGATGTGGGATGCATTTTCGTTCAAAAAGCTTAACCCCATGACGCCGAGCGTGTCGATTTGGTAACAACTTCTACACGATGTACCGATCATAGTGTAAGGAAGATAAATTTGTTTCGTGTTCGTAGATGTAACGACATCTAGATGTAAAAAAACAGTGAATTTTCAACAAAAAACAGTGAACTAATACTAACTTCAATAAGTCAGTTGTGCATCTATTTGTCGTAATTTCAACAATAATTGAGTATGCTCTCATGTTTGTCCAGTATATAACGATGTGCTACAATGGAAGCAATGACCCCCGTACGCCGACTTAATTGTGCACGTCTTGTAATTAGTAGTTATATAAAGGTGAAATGCCTAAGTGGCAGCTGCTACACGGGAAGAAGCCGAAGCTTATTAACACAACGGCGTGCCCGTGCAGCTCGCTGCCACCGCAAAACCAACCCTCTCCACGTTATGGCGCCACAAGGACGTAAGACGTATTAGAGAGGGCCACCTCCCCAGAATGCATGGCACAACTCAGGACTGATATCTGGTACAATCATTTTCTGCTGGGTGGACAAGGGCTGTTGTATTACAGAATTCGCCCCACGAAATTCTGCTCCGCCTGGCTTTGAACCACGGACCTCCCGCTTTTGAGGCGGGTGTGCTAACAACTACACCACGGAGTCCACAAAGTCCTTGACTGATGCACAAATTAACTCATTTGACGACTATAATAATTTGCTCATATGATGATTAATATACAAATGAAATTGACTTTATATTTTTATATCTAAAAGTCATGATGTAATATGTATCTTGAGTAAATTCAATTCAAGTAGTTCCTCTATTTTCTTTTCAAATATATTATTGTAGCGCACACACAAAAAAATATATATTTAAAGACAAGCGCGCGTGGGCTGTTACGCGAAGCTCGTTCAGAGCGCGCACATAAAATAACGGTGTAGCACATCCGATATATTATAAATACACAGTAACAATAGTACAATGAATATCACAAGGCCGGATACCAGCAAAACTTCGGCACAAAGTCCGCAGCACAGAATTCCGTAACAGTGGTGTAGCGAGTCCTCCACTGAAACAGCTACTGCACCGTTACAAGTAATACAGGTAACATCCTAGGCCAATGCGCGGCAATCGCAACGAGCACGTTATCCAACACAATGTGTCGGACGATGCTCGGGTCGAACTGACACAAGGCGCGCGAGACACAGAGAGTAGCCCTGTCAGTCAAGCTATTGCCAAAGTCCCAGGCCAACTGCCCGCGCACCGAGGCGACGGGGTTTAAATAAACTTGGCCGTGGGTGTGCATCGACCGGACCGCGTATGAACATTGGAACACAATTGGCCAGGCAATAACAAAAGACAAATGTAACCACCGCATGCGAACGCATGCCACACTAACATACAGACACATGCGGCACATACATAGAGACACATACACACACGTATACACATGCAACAAGCGTGTTTGCTGGTTGTACGCAGACACACATCACCTAATCTACACCGAACATTCTGGAAGGCATGCCACACAAACATACAAACACGTGCGGCAATACATATAAGCGCATACGCGCACGCATACACATTTAAATATACACATATATTTATACAACAAAAAATATCCATGACACGCCATAGGGTCAGTGATGCCCACACGCACACACAGTGAACTTTACAGAATTAGACACACTACCGCGCTCACACACTCACACGCAATCTCTCACTCTCTCTCTCTCGCACCGTAAACAATCACACGACACCACCTGCTTTTAAACAAGCATAAACGAACTATTTAGCAGACAATATAAACACAAAACAAACAAGCAAATACAACCAAACCGGACGACGGCTTCTACCCGACACACACATCGTGGCTGAGGCGAAGCACAACACGGCAGACACCAGCGTCCACCACGCTCCCGCCTCGCCCGTGCTCTTCAGTGATCCGCCGCAGCCTGCCGTCGTCTTCATCACCGGCTGCCGCGACAGGGTACAACACCTCAGCCCCAGCACCCACCGTGCTCCCGCCGTCACCCGTGCTCTTCAGCGCCCGGCCGCAAACAGCCGTGAGTCCGCACCGCACGCAAGCCGTACCGTCATCCATTGCTTCCTCCGGCTTCAGCATCACCTCTTTCTCACCTGTCCTCCAGCACCAGCTACCTCCACTAACGAGCTTCAAGTTGCCCGACGACGGGTCCAAGACCAGTGCAGGCGGGACGACGAGCAACCCTCAGCTGCAGCTTCCCAGCTGTTTCCTGCCGGCACCATGCTCTATTGTCGTCCATCTGCACACCAACCTGACACTCCGCCGATCACCTCCACCACGTCTTTCAGACTGCTGCTAATACTGGAGGACTCTGTCTCCGCTGCTGAAGCCGGGTCACAGGCAAAAATATTTCCGAAACAAAAAGACCGAAATAGCTTATAGCGCACAAAAATCTATAAATAGATTTACAAACAAGTGCGCGTGGGCATCACTGCCCCAAGCGCGCCGACAAGACGTAACACCACTGACAAGCTTTAAAGACGACTCCAACACGATACCTATATATGAGATCAGTGAAAAACAGTGATATCTCTTATATTAATAGAATAATCGGAGAAAGAAAGGATGAGATCAAGTGTGCGGCCGTGTATATGAGTAGGGCAACAAACATGATTGCAAAGACCAAATGAATCAATTAATTGTAAAAATGTAAGAGAACAAGACTTGAGATGGGGCATCAACCCAAAGGTTGAATTCACCACAGATCACTATACTTCACTATTCTAGAAGTTAATATAGGAAGTTAATATAGGAAGTTAAAATAGGAAGTGCGTCAATAGGAGAAGAGAACACATCAATAAATATTGAGGAAGAAAAAGCATTAAGACGTAAAATGTTGAGAATGCATAAAGGAAGAGTAGTTTTACCTATAACCTTACAGCAGCAGCAAGCAATGAAAGCAGCAGCATGACTTATTAATAATATCTATACTACAGAGATGGGCCTAAACAAAAATAAAATTATAGACAAAATAAACACTACCGACAGAGCATTTAGTAGAATAAAGATACATTTATAGGGCGACAATTATGAAAGGCACAGTAGCCAGCAGGAAGAGAGCGGTCAAAGGAAGATATTTCATCAACAGATAGCGATGATTCAACTAGAAAAATATCATATTTAAAAAAAATGGACGCAAAGGGTGAAACCTCATCCTCATCCTCATTCTCGATGAGAATGGGGATGAGATGTAGACTCGTTCTCGTTGGAGGTGGGAAAGGATGGGAGATATGGCTGATCTTTGTTCGAGTCTAGTTTCCTGGACGGCAGTCATCGCTGGTCTTGGTGCGATGGAAGACTCGAGACCTCGCCGAGATGAAACAGGGACACGCAGGCTCGAACGATGCCTGGCTGGAGTTGTTACGGCCAGCTCGCACACAGTTGACGCATTTGCGCCAATCTTTGCTGGAACACGATTTTGTGGCGTGCTTGCCTACACACCAGCCTCAAGTGTTCTCGCGGGCCCGACACTTGTCAGTCATTTAGCCATGCCACGGGCACTTGGCACAGCGTGTGACCCTGTACCGGTGATATACCAAACACCGCCGGTCACCCAGATACAAAACTCCTGACTTCATGCACCAGAGGCGGAGTCGGCAACAGTGGCGGAGTCGGCAGCAGTGGCGGAGCTGACAGCAGCGGTGGATTCGGGCTGGTCATCCGTTGCGGCTGGACCTTTATTTCGCTGACAGTCTTGGTCAGCAGCGCGAGAGATTGGCTCTCGGTCGATGAGGTTGATGAGTATTGGACCATGTCCACCATAGTTTTTGTGCCGGCGGTTGTAATGCCGACAAGGCTATCCAGCTACTGTTGCATTTTTGCAGTGTTGTAGTCATGAGCGAGAGTGCAACCCTCACAGGTGAAGACATACCTAGTGGTAAAATACTGCATAGCTATGTACTTGTACAGTCGGGTGCATCTCACATGTACGTAATTTATGAATTGTGAACAGCACAACGCACAGTCAGTCACGGCCATTTTGCACGTGACACAAGCTGTGCCGTCAGGAGGGGAAGCAGCCCGGGAGGTTTGGTCATCCCGACCATGACAAGCACGATAAGATCTCAACTTCACGTTCACACATAGCCTCACACGCACTCATAGGCACATGCGCACACAAACACGCGACCTGCGCACTGGGGGCCGTCCCTAACACAGGGGAGCGCGCCAGGCACACACACACACACACGCACACAAATGCCTCACACCCACCACAACAACCACTCAGCGGTGAGCCGGTAACCCGCTCGCAGCCGTGGGGCACGAACACCCGACAGCATGACACGCCTACACACATACAGATACACCTATTCACACGGTAAAATACACAAAGCATAAACACGAACCACACACACACAGTAAACCACACATTAACACGGTTACACACACGCACACACTCACACACAATCGCTCACTCTCTCTCGCACCGTACACAATCATACAACAATTATATATGCCTGCTCCTACATGATGAAAGGAAAATTTTCTCTAACGGATTATATTTGATGATATCAAAAATTTCTCCAGTTGTCAAATGAACTTTTAAGATTGATCGGAAATTTGCTGTGGAAGGCTTGATATGAGAAAATTGAGATATTTTGGTCCCTTAATTTTTCACGAGACAGACATTCAAACTCTATAAATATTGGTTTTAATGCTTTCATTTTTAGATTTAAATTCAATTAATCTGATCGTTATTTTGTAGCTTAAATAATGCCTGAAGGTTGGATGAATATGCAGAGCCCCATGTTTCAATACAAATGCCAAACTTGGATTTCACCCAAGCAATTATGCAGTGGTAATAATATTTTTTGAGAAATAAGTGGTCAAATCTTCGTCAACATGAACGAAATTTTGGAGATTTCTGTTTCAAGCCACTTGATATGTCTTTACCATGAAATATTATCCTCAAATATTACCCCAAATACCTTTGTATGTGTTGCTCTTTATATTTGACCATAGGAAAGGACGGATTTCCTCAAACATGTTGTATATGTGGAACAAACAGAACATTTGAAAAATACCACCGTTGAAAAGTAATTTTTTTGGCAAGCTTGCTGGACCGCAATGCTGAAGCCCTAGTATTTCAGGCCTGACAAGTGGCATGATCTGCTTTATGAGCAAAATATACGGTGCTCAAATTAAAGACATGAACATTAATTACTGACATGGCTTCAATTTTCCCACAAGAATCTCCTCTTCTTGTTATTCTAAATGTGTCTATAAAACCAAAATATCTGTACACACCATTGGAAAAATTGAAGGCTGAATCATTCAATCGTTGTTGTTCTAACACATGGTGACCAGTCAAAATCGAACGCACAGGTAATACGCACTGTTATTCACTGCTTTCGCTAGCGCTCTCAGCAGAAACTAATCGCCCCAGCAGAAATTGCCGCCGGAGCAGAAAACGCAATTATTGTGCTCTGAGCTCACTGTATTGAGCCACTGCCTAGCTGCGGCCGTTAATAAAACACCATCAAACGTACAAGCGAATGCTGTGTATTTGTGTGAGTGTGTGTGTGTGAGTCTGCGTGTGTGTATGAGCGTGTGTGTATGAGCGTGTGTGTATGAGCGTGTGTGTATGAGCGTGTGTGTATGAGCGTGTGTGTGTACTATTGTGTGTGTGTGTGTGTGTGTGTGTGTGTGTGTGTGTGTGTGTGTGTGTGTGTGTGTGTGTGTGTGTGTGTGTGTGTGTGTGTGTGTGTGTGTGTGTGCGTATGGGTGTATTAGCGTGTGTGTGTGTGTGTGTGAGTGAGGTCGCTTTGATGTGACATCAAACAGGATTGAGCGCTTGAACTACCATTATATTGCCGCTGAAATCGTCGCGTAAAACGCAAATTTAACGACACTCACACACTGAACCCACCCCCCTCCTCCCCTATGCCTCTTACTTACCGTCGACAACGGCACAAGGGGGCAGTGGGGTGTACAGGGATGCACGGGGGTTGGACTAGTGCTAGCGGCAATCAGCAACCAAAACGATTTGTTCTAATTAAACACACCGCTCACACAACACACACACACACGCACACACATACACACACGCACACACACATGGCGAGCAGAAATTAATCTGCAGAGCCATCCCTGCTGCGCTATCACTTGGTACGTCCCGGCTGGCGTTTGTCAGCAATTAGCCGAATGAATGAATTTTCAGACTGGACGGTCGCGCAATAAACACGCTCGTCTGTCTGCGTGTATGTTTGTCTGTGTGTAGTGTATGTGTATGTATATGTGTCTGTAGTTTTTTTTTGTGCATATGTATTGTTCATATTACGTAAAAACTATCACAACAAGACACAGGCAGCGTTGCCGCGCATGATGGCCAGACTAACTCGCTGAATTAGACAGGCAGTTTCACGCTTCTCGCCTGTGCGCTCTGTGATCTTTCGACCGATGTGCTTGCACAGTGTCTCGCATGCTGGTCCCAGAGCACCGCTGGTCTCCACCGCTACTGGCACGAAGTGGTACCGGTCCGTCAGCGAAGCGTATCGCTGGCGCTTGCGTTGTTCTGCTGCTAGGGCTGCTGCGCCGGCGTTGATGGCGCAGTTCAGCGTGTGTGTGGTGCTGAACGTGTTTGAGCAGGTGGCGTCCCAGACAAGGCTTTTGCCGCTCGTGAAAGGGTATACGGTTATCCCGTCCGGGCGGCGTCCGTCTCCTCTGTCCAGGCCCCGTGGTTCTAGCACCGCGCCGATCCCAGCTGCCGCCAAACCGCGATACACAGTGTCGTTGAGCGCCGTGTGCCTTGGAATTCGTCCCGCGCTTTGTTGACATGACAACGCATGATGACATCATTGTCCGACATGGCACCGCATCGGCATCTGTGGGGTTGTTGGACGGGCGAGCCGATACGCAACGCCACGCCTACACGCACCACATCGTCTGGCAGAAGAAGGCCCAGGCTGGCCACCGGAAGCGCGTGCAGCCATGCTCCACTGTGTGATGTAGCAGCTGCAAGAATGCGTGCCCGCTCTATTTGGTTGGCGGTGGACAACAAGTTCTGCTGCCGCATCTTGGAGGCCTGTCGGTCCAGGTTACGCTGGGTAATTGTCTCGTCTGATTTCCAATTCGGGCACTGCTCTGCGACGTATTGCTCCAAGGCGGCCACCAGTGTGTATGTATGCTTGTGTGTATGCATGTATACATGTGTGCGCGTGTGCATAATTAATTTAATTCATATCTGCCTGTATCAGTGGCGGCGCCAAGGGCGGAGGGACTTTGAGAAGCTGAAACATCCCAAGAATATGCCCTTTCCGAGCCCCCCAAAACCTGTACATGGACATTTTGAGTATAGTTTTCCATGTTTCCCACGTTTTGCCAAGCCCCCGCATGTGTTTCCTTATCCACTTCAGCATCTCACCGGAAAAATCCTGATTTTGCCACTGACCTGTATGTATCTGTGTGTGTGTGTGTGTGTGTGTGTGTGTATGTGTGTGTCTGATTGTGTATTTGTGTGTGTGTGTGTGTGTGTGTGTGTGTGTGTGTGTGTGTGTGTGTGTGTGTGTTTGCGTGTTTGTGTCTATGTGTTTGATTGTGTATTCGTGTGTATGTGTATGTGTTTGTATGTGTGTGTATGTGTATGTGTTTGTATGTGTGTGTATGTTTGTTTGAGTGCTATTTTGCCCTGCGTTTGTTATGTGCGTTTGTTTGTGTTTGTGTGTGTATAATTTTTTTTACAAGAATTGTTTCCATTTTGCCAAATGGATAACTTCCCTGATGAATCTGCAGCAGAATTGTGAGAGGAAACACAACCAATTCCAACTGAAGATCCACGACAACCAAATTTTGATAAATATCCACTCTCTATTGATGGCACACGTGAAGGCACACACACACGTTCACATCCGCCTGAGCACACACACTTAAACTTACACACTTACACACACACACATTACATTACATTACATTAAAACATTTATATCGCGCTTTTCACCCGAGGATCTCAGAAGCGCTCTCACACACATACACACACACTCAAGCACAAGAGTCATACACATACAGAATCACGAACACACACACTCACTTACATACACACACACACATACACACACACACAAAACAGACAAGTACATATACGCACAAACACAAACATACACTCACGTTTACATACTCAAAACACAAAAATACACACGCGCACACACATTCATATTGAATAAGATAGCACAGCAGACATATAGCACATGAGAGAACACAACATACAACACATTAAGACAACACAGCAGGCATACAACGACATACACTCAGATTGACAAGTCACAACACAATGGACACACAAATACAAACCAGAAAACACAACATAATACACACACAAATACATACACTCAAACAAATAGACAGAGAACACAACACAACAGACACACAAACACAGATAACAGTGCTCAACGCAATAACACACAGACAACATGCAATGCAATGGAGAAACATAAACAAGAACGGAAAACACCCGCATGAAGCACATACACATAGAAGACAGAATTAGGAAACAATCAGACCTTATATTCAGTATAAATAAAAACAATATTATTAAGACAGTAATAGGACTTTGTGAGAAAGAATTTTTAGTATGTTTTTTTTAGAAGAGATAGAAATTTGCTTGAGCGTATTGATGGAGAAAGCCTATTGTTGATACGAGGTCCTAAGATAGAGAAAGAACGATTGTAGTGAGAATGCCTGGAAGGAAAGGAAGGTTCAACTAGTAGAAAAGGATCGTTAGAAGACCTAAGAGAAAGAGATGAGGTTTTACAAGAGAGGAGCTCAAACAGATACGCAGGCTTACGAAGATGAAGAGCTGAATGAATAATTAAACAAATACGATACTCATCAAGAGCCTTAATGGGAAGTAATCTAAGTTTTTGTAAAGAAGAAGAGACATGAGAACCCGAACGAAGATTATATATCATACGACAAGCTTTAATAATAATAGATTGAAGTTTCCTAAGCTGGCGGTGGTTGAGAGATAGTAGAAGAGAACAGCAGTACTGAGTTTTACTAAAGATGAATGAATTAGCTAACTTAAAGGCAGCAGAGATGGTTATATATCTACGAATAGAATATATACGTCTAAGTTGATAGTTACAGGACCTGATAATGTCAGAGATGTGTGGATCCAAAGAAAGAGAGCTATCGAGAATTCTACCAAGATTACGTACAGAGCAGGATAGAGGTATACTAAGAGAAGTAGTACTATTAGAAGATGGAAAGAGAATATACTTAGTCTTATCAAGATTTAGTTTGAGATGACGAGAGAACGCCCATCTTTCAATATCAGATAGTATGGTACTGACTGAAGAGTGAGAAATAGACTCAGACGAGAGAAGGATTTGAATGTCGTCAGCGAATATTTGGAAGGACACATCGTGACGACGAAGAACTTTCCCTACAGGGGTAAGATACATATTGAAGAGGAGAGGGCCTAAGACTGAGCCTTGAGGTACACCACAAGTTAGTGGGCAAGCCTCACTATAAGAATCAGCAGAGGTAGAAACAAACTGAAATCTATCAGAAAGATAAGAGCGAAAGAAAGAGAGAGCTGTGCCGCTAATGCGTAAATTTAACAGAGTATCAATAAGAAGCAGATGATTAACCGTGTCAAATGCAGCAGAGAAGTCTAGTTGTATAAGTAGAACATCCTTACCAGAGAGAGTGGATTTGAGAATAGAATCATAGAGAAAAATTAGAGAAGTTTCTGTAGAGTGAAAGTGACGGAAGCCAGACTGCTGAGGAAGAAAAAATAAGTCGTTTAATTCAAGATAGCCAGATATTTGTATATAGGCAACCATTTCAAGAACCTTATACAGCCAAGGAATTCTAGAGATTGGTCGATAGTTAGGAAGCGTATTAGTATCTAAGTAAGATTTTTTAAGTATAGGGAGAATACTGGCAGTTTCAGATGCAAGAAATTCCCCAAGAGTGAAAGAAGCATTGATGAAATTAGCTAAGAAAGGAAGAAGTAATTCAATGGAGTGAGGAATCCTGGAAATATCAATGGGGTCGAGAGATGAAGAATGAATATGGACACGTCTTAAAATAGTTCTACAGTCAGAGAGGGTAACTAAAGTAAAAGAGTGAAAAACAGAGGAGGGCAAGAGCTGAGAGTATAATGGTAGAGCAGCAGGGAACAAGCAGCGAATCTTATCGATTTTAGACTGGAAGAAATTCATAAATAAAGAAGGTAACTGATTAGAGGCAGAATTCGGGAAACAAGATTACGGGAATTACCTAAAAGACTGTCAGAATGCTTCCAAAGCTTCCTAGAGATAAGGCATGAATAAATTTTAGAATTATAGTAAGATTTTTTGGCAGAGTCGCAAAAAAGATGATGATGACGGCGGGCAGAATAGAAAGATTGCCACGAAGAGTCTGTCTTGAGACGACGCCATTGGCGCTGAAGACGACGAAGGGAGGTTTTTGAATTTTTTATATCAGAGTTAAACCAAGGACAGCGAGTATTAGTGGAACGGAAGACTTTAACAGGAATAAAGGTTGATTTGAGAGAATCAAGGGATGAGTTAAAGTATCCTGAGAGAGAAGTAGGTGGCATATGAACGAAATATTCAGTAGCAAAACACAAGTGCATATTGATATAAAGAGAATCTAAATAAGCGTTACGATAATCCGAGAAACTAATAAGTTTGGGAGATTTGTAAGTGATAGGCAGGCAGGCAGAAAAATCAACTAATGAATGATCAGATATGGAGGAATCAATAGGAAAAACGGTGATATCTCTAATAAGAATAGTAGAATCGGAAAAAAAGGAGGAGATCAAGTGTGTGACCGTGAACATGAGTAGGGCAGCAGGTATGATTACGAAGACCTAATGAATCGATTAATTGTAAAAACATAGAAGAACAAGTCTTGAGATGGGTCGCATCACCCAAAGGTTGAAGTCACCACAAATCACTATTCTAGAAGAGAAAATAGGAAGAAGTGTGTCTAGAAGAGAAGAAAGCTCATCAAGAAAAATTGAAGAAGAGAAAGAGTTAAGACGATAAATGTTGACAACACATACAGGAAGAGTATTTTTTCCTATTACTTCACAAAAGATGTATTCAAATGACTTAAGAGAAATTTCTACACTACATGGATAGGCATTAATGATGTTAGAATTATAGACAAAAGAAACACCACCGCCAGAGCATTTAGTAGGATTACATACATTCATAAGGCGACAATTATGAAAGGATGAGAAGCCAGCAGGAAGAGAGCGGTCAAAGGAGGATATTTCAGCAACAGAGAGCCACGATTCAATAACCAGAAAAATATGATACTTAGGAAGGATGGACGCTAAAAGTGATATTTTAGACCTAATAGACCTGAAATTCAGAAAAGCACATTTTAATAAACCAATTTAATTATTGAATTTAGAACGAGAAATAATAGAAAATGAATCAGAGAGAGAAGAAAGACACTTATCAGCGGATGAATTGCTGATTGAAGGAAGCAGAACTGAAGATCCAGCATCTCTTTCCGAAGTCGACTGCTGAGCACAATCAGTCATGCCGGAGGTCACACCTAGTTTTCCGAGTTGGAATCCTCGACGGTCTCAGTGTGGCTGATCAGATGAATCCTCGATGACGTGAGACAAGGACACGACGGGTCGAATGACGTGTGACCGACGTTCGCACGACCCGCAGGTGCACAGTTGACACACTTGCGGGAAATTTTCGCCGGGCACGATTTGGCAGTGTGCTTTCCAGCACACCACCCACAAGTGGCCTCCTGAGCTCTACACTTGTCAGCTTTGTGGCCATGTCGCTGACATTTGATGCAGCGCGTGACCCAGAAGCGGTCGTAGACCAGGCATCTGCTGTCACCCAAGTAGACCAATCTGGACTTCATGATGATGTCACGGAGTGTAGGAGAGACAGCCACAACAACTGTTTTGGTGTGCTCCGACGACTTCTTGGAAAACAGCACACGAATGATAGCTGCGCGGTTGATTGCAGCTTTGACCTGGTTGTTTTCTCAGCTGACAAACTCGGTGATGTTGTCGTTGGCAATATCAGAGCTCTTGTCACATTGCGGAGGGTGAGACTCTCTTGTCACACTCTTGTTTGAGAGATTGTCCTGTGCGGATGCTTTCGTGTTAATCCTGCTATTTGCGTTTTCGTGGTGTTCAGTGATGTGATCGTGGTTAAGGATTTCGCGGCTAGGTGCTATTTTGTGCTTGGTCCGACTCTTCGTGTGTGTGTGTGTGTGTGGGTGTTCAAACACCGGTCAGGGTCTCTGTGCGTGGGTCGTGTGTTTGTATGCGCGTCCGCCCGCCCGACCCTTCCTGCGTGTGAGAGTGCGTGTGTGTGAGCGTTCGTGTGCGTGTGTGTGTGTATGTGAGTGTGCGTGTGTTTGTATGCGCGTCTGCCTGTGATTCGCCTTGATCGGTGATTTTATCGCACTCGTAATGTGTGTGGTAAACAAACCAGCCGGAATCCAGCCCTCCCGTGCTGCCTCCCCTCCTGTCGGCACCAACTGTGGCGTGTGCAAAACGGCCGTCTCTGACTCTGCACTGTGCTGCTCAAAATGCAGCAACTATGTGCACGTTAAATGCTCACGTCTGCCAAGATATGTCGTGATGAACTTCTTCACGACAAGATGCGCTTTCACTTGTGAGAGCTGCACTCTGTCTCGCGACTCGAACACAGCCGAGATGCGCGCATGGCTTGACAGTGTTTTTCACTCATCAAGCTACGCATTGTCACCCTCACACACACCCGTATCAGTATTTCCTAAACTGTTTAAGTGTTTGTACTCATTCACATGAGCAGTCAGCTCTCGCACTCCCTGGAATAATGATACTTATATGAAAAAATGAAAATGCAAACGACGTAATAACAAATATTTTTCATTCAATTTTCATTCACATGGCTCTAACTTCCCTCAAGTATTTTCCAGGGAAATTATAAAGCATAGGTATAACATATTGTGTTTATATTTCTCACACGAATCTTCACACTCTTCAGGAGCTAGGCTCGCACCCCCGATTAAGAACCACTAACGTACATGCACCCGCATACACACGCACGTAACATCTAATAGCTTATGCAGACTCGCAATTAAATTTAACTTGGTAAAGCCAGATGCGCGCCATTTGCGCACATAATTAGTGGATAGAAATTTGTAGCGTATCGGAGAGAAATTGATGTGAGTGGCGCACCTGACAGATTGAGCTTTGGTCTCTAGTGATGGCTCATTAAAAGTTTATTACAGTTAGTCTCAACTATATTATTGCACCATGGCAGATTACATCAGCATAATGCTTATTGCTTGAATTAATTGCATAAATTAACGAAGAGCTTTATGCGGATATTTGCTTGACATTTGGCTTCACTATGAACATGTAGCCGGCAAAAAAGTCGTGATTTCTCATTTTCTGCACCAAGAACACATTTTGGACGCCACTCTTGTCTTAGAGTAATCAAAACACACCAGAGAAACAGATAGTTACAACCACAGACACACCAACAGACGGACAGACAAACGGATGGGAATTGAAACATTGGCAGGTTGATCGGAAATACCAAGCGATGGATGAACTTTGTCGGTCAAAAAGTTTTGTTTCGGACATTCATTGCTCTCTACGACGAACGCTCGATGGAGAGATAAAATACAGAGCAAATCATGGAAGGAGGAAAATGACACCAAGGAAGCAGATCCTTCGGCAAAGAACCAACAAAATAAACACAAACAGATGTGAGCGTTTGCGAAGTCACTAGAGATGCGACCTAAAACAACCGATGTGGTTTCATATAAAGAAACGTCTATTTGCCAAAAAACCTCGACGAAAAAATACACGTACTTTTTGGGTTATTTTGAAGAGTCATGCAAAAAATTCAAACGATGGAAATGATATATTTGGGATGTTAAATGAATTATTTGTTATCAACATAGAAGTTATTTATGCTATTATTGGCCCTATCAAATTGAATTATCATTAAATATGCGCAATAAAATTGTTATTATGTGTCTGAAAGCCCTAATATCATTGTGTACTTGGTACTGTGCCCTTCTATGTACAGTACAGCTTTGCATTCAATTATTGAGTTAATCATTGTGTAAGGAAGCAGGATTTGAGAACCGCTTTTTTCTGCTAAAAACTGAAACTTTTTTAAAAAAAACAACAAGTGGCATCATTTTTATTAATTGTTTACATATTACCTTTTTCCTCCCAGAAATAAACTACGTTTATTATATTAACTTTCAACATTTCATTCAACATATCAATTATTTGCTAATATAAAAGTACAAACACTGCAAATATATACCCAAAAGACTACAAATATACACACAAACTTAGTCTCCCTAATGGGACTACGAATAAAAGCGGGTCGCATTAATCAGAGTGTCAATCCTGACCAGAAAAACAAGCAATATTCTCGTGTAGGATAAAAACGACTGAGGAAATATATTTAATGTACAAAAAGGTATTTGAACACAAGTAACTACATCAGAGAAACCATCATCCATAAAACCAGTTCTAAAAACAGGTTATTTATATAAAAGCACAATTATTTTGGTTCAACTTTCTTTGATCTGCCTCCAATTTCTTTCAAAATCTCTACATCCACGAAAACCGTCTTTAAAAAAAATCGATTTTGAAAAAACCATGGTGTAAAAAATCAGTCTAAATCAAGTGGTTCAACCAGCCGCTTATACCAGCAGGCTACTTGCTATAAAAAAGGTATTTGAACGCACATCAATCAAATCTATCTTCCATATATACTGTTCTAGAAAGCATTGTTTCATTAAAAAGCGTTAGTTTAAATATACGTTTGTCAAAAAAAACACTTGACCAACCAATTAACTTGTCTTGCTCTGCTGTCAACATTTTCTGAATCTCTACATTAATAAAACGAATTTATAATGGGTTTGAAAAACATCATTGCATTTTTCATGAAAATACATGGTTTCTGTATAAAAAAACACATGATTACTCAATGAATTTGTTTTGTTCTGCTGACAAATTATTTCAAATATCCACATCATTAAAAGCTTCTTTAAAAAAACATTGGTTTTCTCAATGAAAAAAAACCGAAACCACTGGACCCGGATGCACTTTCAAACAGTCTCCTGGGATATTTATTGATAAGTATTTTTGTTTTTTTATACTATTATCAAATTATCTTTGAAATAAGGCACGCAAATATGTACAAAACATCAATTAAACTCCTTTATATGTACTAAAATCCAACAACCGATGACAATTGGGGTAAATTCTATAAAAAAAACATTAAAAAAACAACTAAAAAACATCCAAAAAAACGTATTTTTCCATCTCTCGATATCACGTCCAGAGGGAGAGAGAGAGTAGCTGAGAGGGAGAGAGGGAATGCTCTGTAATTCATTCAGCGAGAGTTGACAATCGCCATCAGCATGCTGATTCAGTAGACACAGGCTGGTCCAGTCAGCGATTTACGAGAGCTGAGAGACGCGCACCGTCACTGACCACTCGACGTAGTGCGTGGTGTCATCGGAACATGATCGTTCCGTGTCAGCGCTAGTTCAGTGCTGAAGCGTGCGGTATTTGTCTGGCGTACCGTGAATGACCGATTAAAGCGCTGACACAACAGAAATGGTTGGTGTTGTTGTCGTTGTTTCAACGTAAGGTGACCATACGTCGTCTTTTACCCCGATATGTCCTCTTTTTTGGGGCCGGTAGGGTGGGTCGATTATTTTCATTAATATTAGTGCTAATTTGCGATAAATGCAGTTTTTGCGTACATAAGTTTTTCGAAAATATGTATTATATTGCGATTACTACAATAACTTTTCGGAAATACATTTGAAAATTGTATTTTAAAGTAGTTCGGCGTGCGCGAAGGGTATTTACACCAGCCCTAATATTAAATTAAATGTGAATTTGATTATTATTTGACACATGATAGGTGAAGTTTTTCACGTGGTTTCGAACATCTTTATTATATTGCCACAATTACAATAACGTCTTCCGGAAATACACTAGAAAATTGCGCATTTTCTCGAATTAATTTTCGGGAGCAATGTGTTATATATCAGGTCAGATATTGTGTTAAATGTGGACTTGATTATTGTTGGTGCGGAACAGGTGCAGTTTTTACATGGCTCTGAAACTGTATAAGTTACGGCAAAATTTTGAGTATCTGAAGAATTACAAACTTCTGAATATGCCGAAGTTATAGCTCATCAGATCCGGATGATCCTCAAGCATTGGTGCAGCTCTTTTGGGGGTTTGATTCATGGTATTGTGGCCAGGTCCCGGGATTGGCAACACTTATTTGTCTCACCTGCGTTTGTTTACGTCCTTATATGACGGTAATCAATATACATCGTATCGTGTTCTCCTGTGTCCGCTACAATGGTGACCCCGATATTTATGTGAAATATTTCATCGTAAGTTGCACAAATTTCCTCTCTTTAGAGCGTGTATATATTATTGATCCGCCTGATCATAATTTTAACTTTTAACATGTCCGAGGAAAGAGCCGTAGTAAACCAGTCACAGTCGTTCGCCGTCCGTGTTGAACTGCCCGCGTTTGACGCCGCAGACATCGACACATGGCTTGCAATGTGTGAGAATTTACTCATAGATGGAGGAGTTACGCAGGCCACGACGAAATTCCGAAAAGTGTTGGCAAAACTTCCGCCGCAGTATTTTCGTCTGGTGAAAAATCTGGCCGTCACCAACCCGCTACCAGCCGATTGTTACGACAAGCTGCAATCGACACTGAAAACTCGGCTAACAATATCAGACGCCGAAAGAATCCGACGACTCGAGGCTCTTCCCATGCTTGGAACGAGAAAGCCCTCGTCTCTGTACGCGGACATAGAGGTACTGTACCCGCACGATGCAGAACACAGCATCATCAAGGAGCACTTCCTGAGGCGGCTTCCCGACACGCTGCAGATACCGTGCAGAGAAGGCCTACTGACCTCAAAATTGTCAGAAGTAGCCCTGAAGGCAGACAGTTACGTGACAGCTTCCACAAACGAGGTTTTCGCGGTAAACACCGCCGATGGTGACGACTGCGCCGAGTGTCCCGCCGAAGGTTTGGTGGCTGCGGCACACCGATCAACGGCTCCACCCACTGCTCGCCGCCAAAGAGACAGCAGTCGCCGTGACCCCCAGCATCCGCGCCTGCATCGAAGAGAGACACAACGCAACTCAGCTACCCACTTTGCCGACCGTTGGTGCCGTATATATCGCCGGTATGGCCCAGCTGCCCGAAATTGTCTTGGAAACTGTTCGTTCGATTCCGACTTTAAGCATCGTTCGGAAAACTAGCAGGGCAGCCCCCGGCGTCGCCTGCTGCGGGCTGCCACAATTGTTGCCAGCTCCTCTACGTGCGCGACTCCACGTGTCGTCGCTGGATGGTGGATAGTGGAAGCGAGGTATCTATATTACCTCCGTCCTCGTCAGCATTTCTCACTGAACACGTCGGATCTAGTACAATATTGCCCTACGAACATATTGGCCAAAAACGCCCGCATTCTCCCATACTCTGCAATAGGGCAATATGTTCACCTCGGCCAGCGTAGTGTCAAAGGCGTATCAAGAGCGGTGAGTGCGACTGCGGCTTGTGGCCAATATGTTCACTTTTCACCATGGCGAAATTTCAGTGGTTTTCAACACAAGACAAGAGTTTATACACAAGTAGCTAGCACCTCACATACTGTGGGGTCATTGGCTAGGCTCAGTAATCTAAATTGACTTAACCTGACCTGAACTCACCTAACCTAGCCAAGACTAAACCTAGCCGCACAGTATGTTAGGTGCTAGCTACTTGTTGTATAGAAACTCGTGCGTTGTGTTGAAAACCACTGAAATTACGCTATGGTGAAAAGATAAAATATTGGCCACAAGCCGCAGTCGCACTCACCGCACTTGCTACGCCTTTGACACTACGCTGGCCGAGGTGAACATATTGCCCTATTGCAGAGTATGGGAGCATGCGGGCGTTTTTGGCCAATATTTTCATAGGGCAATATTGTAGTACTCCCAACACGTCGGCGCCCCCCGTCTTCGTGCGGCCAACGGTCGCCCGATCAAAGTGTTCTCCGTAGGACACAAAATGACTCTCGACCTGGGACTTGGTCGAAAGTATGAATTCAAATTTCTGGTCGCCGACGTCCCAATACCTATATTGGGCGCTGATTTCCTTCGAGAGCACGGTCTTGTGCCAGATATGAAAAACTCACGTCTCCACGACTGCTCGACACATCCTTCCGTTTCATGTTGTCACGCAAGTCCATTGTCGAGTTAGCCACCCATGACTATAGCGGCAGTGAAATCCGCTGGAGACAACTCATTACCTGCTCGCGAACTATTTTCTTCACTTCGCTCATCTAAACAATTCAAATTGCTATGTTCACCGTCCAACGCGAATGTGGATACGCCGTCATTTGTCACCGAACACATGATCATCACAAACGGCCGCCCTGTGTTTGCGCGCGCCCGCCGACTCCCTCCAGACAAACTTCGTGCGTCTAAAGAGGAAGTCAATGACCTGCTGTCACGCGGAATCCTCGTGCCATCGTCCTCTGAATGGGCCAGTCCGATCCATTTGGTCCGGAAAGGGGATAATACCAGCTTCAGGACAGTCGGTTGTTACGAACGTCTCAACGCTATAACAGTGAAAGACCGATATCCTGTTCCGGATGTTCAGTCATTCGCCGACCAGTTGAGTGGGTCCACAGTTTTCAGCAAACTGGATTTGAAACGAGCCTTTGCTCAAATACCAGTCCATCCGGCACACCGCCACAAAACTGCAATCATTACGCCGTTCGGCCTGTATGAATACACCCGCATGCCGTTCGGGTTATGCAATGCCGCGCAGACATTTCAGAGGTTTATCGATGGTGTGCTCCGTGGACTTCCGCGGATTTTCGCCTACATAGACTCTCCCGAGAAGTGTGTGTTAGGTACGTCCTCCATCGAATTCCTCGGTTATAAAGTCTCCAGCGAGGGTTTGGCTCCGATGCACGACAGAGTGGATGCACTTAAGCTTGTGAAGTCGCCACAAGACGTCACTTCATGTCGCCGCTTCGTAGGCATGATGAACTATTACCATCGCTTTATTCCACGCCTCGCCGCGGTACTCTCACCACTACATGAACTAGCAAATCGAAAGAAAAACGAATTTACATGGGAAGCAAAGCATCAAACTGCCTTCGACAAGTCGAAATCCATGTTAGGATCAGCAGTAACACTCGCTTTTCCACGCCAGGACATTCCCATCCAAGTCGTCGCTGATGCATCGTCCACAGCCATTGGTGCCGTTCTCCAACAAGAGTTCGACAACAAGATAGTGCCCCTCGCCTTCCATTCAAAAATGTTGTCAATCACACAGAAGAAATGGAGCGCCGGTGACCGTGAACTTTTTGCGTTGGTGAATGCTTTCCGGCGTTTTCGTCACCTTCTTGAAGGCCGTGCGGACGTCCAACTCGTAACAGATCACAAGCCACTGATCTCGCATTCACCTCGAAAACGGAGCGTTCAGCATGTGTGACTCGACAATTAGCCTTCCTCAGCGAATATTCTACAGACATCAGACATGTGAGCGGGGCAGCCATCGCAGTATCGGATTGTCTAAGTCGACCACATCAAGTCAGTGAACCATCGGATTCCCCAAGAGTCTCAACGTGCTTCAACATCGCTCAGCAAGAAGTAAACAGCACTGAATTGGCCAAACGACAAAGCGAAGACCCTGAAGTAGCTGCCTTGTCTACGAATCTATCGTTGACCATCAGAAGACTACAAGTCGCAGGAACCGAACACCCACTGATTGTTGATGTGTCCACTGGCTCTCATCGTCCTCTCGTTCCGACTTCACTTCGCCGACCCAAATTCGACCGCCTTCACGGTATCCACCACCCCGGCACCCGAGCTACAAAGCGCCTAATCACTGAACGATTTGTGTGGAAGGGTATGAGTGCCGACATAACCAAGTGGACTCGCACGTGTCTTCACTGCCAGAGTTCTGAGGTGAGCCGACATCAAAATATGCCGTTGAAACGCTGAAACCCGACATCGGTTGCTCTCCAGCTCAGCTCGTGTTTGGTGAGCCCATTCGTCTGCCTCATCAGTTCTTTTCGCCGACCGACGCTCTTCCCAACAGAGATTTTGTTCGCAACATTTCCACGGCCATCGCCCGACTGAGACCTGTCCCAACATCATGGCACCAGACACAGGAACCTCCTTCTACTTTTGTGTCTCCTCACCTGTTGCAAGCCAGTCATGTGTTTGTTCGTGTGGATGCTCACCGCGGCTCACTAGACAGGCCATACAAGGGTCCTTACCCGGTTATGGATCGAGGACAAAAATCGTTCCTTCTCGATTTGGGCCATCGTACTGACAATGTCGCCATCGATAGGTTGAAACCGGCATTCCTGGCAACCGAGGATTCCCGCACTGATAACCTACCCCCGGTATCTTGTCCCGTTTCTCAAACGACAGCACCGGAGTCGGATCGCGAAGCAGAGTATATTCCGCCACCTGAGCCCTCCACTGTGACCACTCGCACTGGAAGAGAGAGCCGGCGACCTCACAGGCTGGCGGATTACATTTGACCTTCACGCACATGTCTTACATTTACCAATGTTATTATTGCGAATGTGTATAATGTTGAGAGTTTCCTGTTTGCGTGTATCCGGTGTTTCTAATTCAATGAGTTACCTAGAATTTGCGCAAAGTAGAGCGAGATCCTGTATATTTGCATCCGTGCGTTTTACCTGTATGTTTGCTATGTAATCACGAACCTCTTGTATCAGTACCTTCCCGAGGGGTCAGGTTCTTGGAGGGGGCTGTGGCCAGGTCCCGGGATTGGCAACACTTATTTGTCTCACCTGCGTTTGTTTACGTCCTTATATGACGGTAATCAATATACATCGTATCGTGTTCTCGTGTGTCCGCTACAGTATCATATACCTACAAAGCCCAGAAGTAAACATTGAACATATTTTGTTTAACAAATACAAATTTGATAGAGCAGAAACAAACATTGAAAATATCTCAGAAGATAACCGTGATAATTTATTTTCGAATATGACATGCAATGGTGCGGATTGAAATGTGGATAAATATACAATGGCTTCAAAATAAAGATGGATTTGACATCAATTAGCTACTACATCAAATGCAGTGGTGACGTCAAGGGGCGCTTATGGGGGGGGGGCAATAAATATACCGATTCCCCTATGCCACCCAAAAATCATTATCATGAACAATACAATTTCTTACCACTGTAAATTAAGTCCTGTAATTATGGCTCAAGTTCGAGGACTACATCAGTGTGCCACAGTCCCTTATTATTATATCATGTTGTCAGCGTTCGAGTGTAGCTCTACATAAAATAATAATATAAATATACGCATTTGAACACAGCAGTGAAAAGGCTAATGTTCGCGTGAATTTATGCATGGGCAAAGCCTTACGGCCCCGGTTGGCACACCGCAGGTCCGGGCGCACGGGTTTTGCAGTCACCGCCAGCACAGAAACTGCACGGCTTCGCGCACACAAAACCCGCATTGCGACGATTGGGCTATCCCTTTCAGGAACGAACCCAAACGTTTCACCTCACCAGGGAATCGAACCCTGGACCTCTCGTGCACAGAGCGTGCGTCTTAGCCACTGGGCTACGAGGCGGAATCGCCATAGTTCTACATGATTCGCCAAGTCCCCTCCACTTTTTCCTTAGCCCCCCACCCATCTCCGCCTCCATCAAAAAGTACTGGCGCTACCACTGATCAAATGTTTCTTCAGCAATGAAATGTATTCTGATGTTACTTAGCAGGAAAAACGTGTTGATAATGTTCGAGCTGTTCTCATGGAAAACACAGCAGGTACTGGTAGAAAAAGAGGAATAGTGGTAAAACTGGAGATGTTTATAAGTAGGAAATAATGCACAATCAGCTGTTCTCTCCATCAAACAAAACTGCTACTAAGAGCCCACTTCAAGAAGATTGATGGTGCAACAACTGTTGCCAGAAGCATTAGCGTACCTGTACAACACAACTGTGAACACTGGTGACAAGTGAGGAATGGTGGCCTAACTGGACAAGCTCTTAGGTAAAGTATTACACACAATCCGTTGTGCCCTCCATAAAACAACTGCCACTGAGAAACTTTAAGAAGTACGACGGCAGAGAGAGGACAAAAACTATATTTGAAAGAGTTTGTCACCAGCAGGATGATGTGTGTAAAATTCTTCCCCAATTCCACTCTCCTTCTTCACAACTTCACTCAGTTGATTCAAATGGCTTCGTTACTACCATTTATCGGCTAAGTGACGATTATCAAATTATTGATCTTTTGTGGTGTGATTGTGAGCGAGAGTGTGTGGCTCGTTGGAGTGTGTGTGGTTTGGTGTGTGTGTGTGTGTGTGTGTGTGTGTGTGTGTGTTTGTGTGTGTGGGTGTGTGATTCGCGTTTGCGTTCGCTTTGTGTAGCGTGTTTGTATGTATGCGTTTGTATGTATGTATGAGTGTCACGCTGTGCATTGTTCATGCCACGTGGCGGCGAGCGAGTGACCGGCTCGCCGCTGATTGGTTGTTGCGGCGGGTGACGACTGTGCGCGTGTGTGTGTCCGTGAGTCCTCCCGTGTGTCACGGTGTGAGCGTGGAGTCCTGTTTGAGCTGCGGTTGTGGCGTGACGTCTTGTAGGCGCGCGTGGGGCAGTGATGCCCACGCGCGCCAGTATGAATATATTTTAGTTTCTGGTTCTGTTACAAGCTATTTCGGCCTTTTTGATTTGTAAATATTTTTGCCTGCGACCCGGCTTCAGCAGCGGAGATGGTGCCTTCCAGCATCAGTAGCGGTCTACCAGCGGAGGACAGCGATGGAGGTGCTCGGTGGCGTGTCAGGTTAGTGTGCAGGGGGACGGCAGTGCAGCATGAAGCCGGCAGGAAGCAGCTGAGGAGCTGTGGCCGAGGGATGCTGGTCGTCCCGCCTGCACTGGTGTAAGGCACGTCGCCGGGCAGCTACAGGATTGACGGTGGGAGCGACGATCGCCGGTGGAAGCTGCTGGTGCTGGATGGCGGGCGACAAAGAGGGGCTGCTGAAGGCGGACGAGAAATGACGAACGACGCCGACGGTGCGGCTTGCGTGTGCGGCGGATTCACGGCTGTCTGCGACGAGGTGATTAATAGCACGGTTGTCGGCGGGAGCACGGTGGGTGCTGGGGCCGAGGTGTTGTGCCCTGTCGCGGCAGCCGGTGATGAAGAAGACGGCAGGCTGCGGCGGAGCACTGAAGAGCACGGTCGAGGCGGAAGCGTGGTGGACGCTGGGGCCTTACGTGTTGTGCTTCGCCGCAGCCAAAGTGTATGCGTCTGGTGGAGGCCGTCGTCGAGTCAGGTTTTTTTGTTTTGTTAATTTCTCTGGTTTGCGTCATTTGTTTTGGTTTGAATTGTATACTGTTTAGTTTATTTGTTTCTTTAAAAACAGGTGGAGGCGTGGTGTGATTGTGAGCGAGAGAGAGAGTGTGTGAGCTCGTTGGAGTGTGTGTGGTTTGGTGTGTGTGTGTGTGTGTGTGATTCGCGTTTGCGTTCGTGTTGTGTAGTGTGTTTGTATGTATGCGTTTGTATGTATGTATGAGTGTCACGCTGTGCATTGTACATGCCACGTGGCGGCGGGCGAGTGACCGGCTCGCCGCTGATTGGTTGTTGCGGCGGGTGAGGACTGTGCGCGTGTGTGTGTGTCCGTGTGTCCTCCCGTGTGTCACGGTGTGAGCGTGGAGTCCTGTTTGAGCTGCGGTTGTGGCGTGACATCTTGTAGGCGTGCGTGGGGCAGTGATGCCCACGCGCGCCAGTCTGAATATATTTTAGTTTCTGGTTTTGTTACATCTTTTAAATTTTCACATGTATAACGTTGAAATTTCTTCAGCATTGTTTAAGACAACCTTATGTGCTCATTTCTATCTTTTATCTGTCAATTGTGTGAATGTGTCTATTGTTAGAGCAAGTGAAATAATTGCTCCATATGGAAATATGGTAGAGGTTGATAGAAGTCGTGCACCTGAGATGTACATACTCACCAACAATCAAACATGTCACGGACGAAGAGATAACGTCTGCACTCGAAAGTGACATCAAATCGTTTGTTATTGCAGGTTATCCCTCCCATTCGCAAAGTGTAGAGCTAGTACCAGACGCTTCGCATAGCGTGTGTGGGTGAAAAAATCGTCATCATTATCGTAATCGTTGTCGTCGTTAAACAATTGCCAACATCTGTTCGAGAGAGATGCGTCCTGGTTTTGTGCCAGTGTGATTATAATAAAAATAGTATGTGTTTACTCTTGATTCCGTCGTTTATGGAGTCGTTCCTATATATCGCCTGTCGTTCTCTAGTTTATGTCGTATATGTTATATATGTGACAATATGCGTGATGTAACCACCACATCATGAGTTATGGCGGCTTGTGATGGCCAGAAGCTCCGTAGGGGAATGTTGAACAGCTGCGAGTAGGCGAGAAGACACACCCAGCAGGACGATCGGGACAAGAATGTATTGTAAGCAAAATTGGGTCAAGTTCACAACTCGGGAAACGCATTGAAAAGTGCCTAGTGAACTAGATGTCGCCCCGGAAGCCTCTAAGGTTTGAAGCATAAATAATATGTGGATAAAATAGAAATATAAAGCAAGTACTAAATTTATCAAACACCCAGCCTATGAATATATCACAATATACATAGAACAATTTCAATTCAATTAATTAACATGTAGAGTTATATTGTGTCGTACATAATACAGCCAGCCAGTAGAATTGACTGATTCTCTGCGCCAGAAATGTGTCGATGAAATCGGGAGAGAATTTCAACAGCCAGTACCAGCTCCTCGTCTTCCACTATTTCATCAAACTGTGACTGTCACCTTTACTCCACCATCACCACACACGTCTCTGGATTCTGCTTTGCAAGATATTTTATTTTTTTTTATTTTTTTTTGAAGAAAGAAGTTTATTTCACACTCGAACCAGAACAAGAAGAACATCACACAAAAAAAAAACAGTTGCAAAAATGATATTTTCAGGGTGTAAGGAAGAATCCTGTCTCAACCACTGAATTAATTTATAATAATTCTAAATCATGCAACTAGGAACAATTGTGAAGTAAAGAAAAGAAAAAGTCGTCGTTTCAATTTTTGGTCAACCAAAACAAAAGTAGATCAATACAGATCAAATTAATAAAAATTAATAACAAAAAATAATAAAAATAAGGAGATGATGAGCCGAGGAGGTGAACCGAGCCAAGTACACGTGATATTTTCACAATCAACTATCAACATTGGTGCTATCAGCTATCATTACCATCAACATTGTCAACATTGTCACCATCAACAAGATCACTGAGTCACTAATCAGTAATTGTCCATAATCAGCTTGTTCGTAACTTGTTTGAGTTTACGTTTAGAAGGAGGAACATTCACGAGAGACGGAATATTTTTGGCAACTATCTGATTCCAGTACTTGGGTGCCTTGATAAACATGCAATGTTCTTCATAATTGTTATTTACTCTTAGCTCCTCAAAATGATGTTTTTCTCTTAGGTTTCTTGTATTGAGTTTCAAAATAAAATTGTGAGAAATACATGGGGGAAGTGAATTGGTTAAAAAACTATGCATTAAAACCATACAGTTTGATTTGACGAGATCACGAAATTTTTGTACCTTATATTTTTTAAAAATTGGGCTTGTATGTGAACCATATGGAGCCATGTCGATAATCCTCATGATTCTCTTTTGCGCAACAATTAAGGGATTGTAAGAGGTAGGATACCCCAATGCCCAATTTAAATTACAATACGATAAGAAAGGTTGAATTAAGGCATTGTATAATAAAAGCGCGTGTTCAGAGGTTAAAAACTTACGAGCCTTCGAAATAATTCCAATGTGCCTGTTGATTATTGAAGTTGTATACTTGATATGAGCACGGAATTTGAGGTCATTATCCAACATCACCCCCAGATATTTCACCACTGGCGAGTGATCAATTCGAGCATTGTCAATTGATATGCTTAAATCACTCAGCTCATTTTTGGTGAAATTATATATTTGATATTTCGTCTTAGAAGTGTTTAACCGTAGTCTATTTGCTTTGAACCAATGCACATTCGAATGCACCACAATATTTTATTTTAAATCACGTTTGAACCAGCCGTGGGAGTATTGTGGTGATCGAAAATCACCGTGAGCTGGATTAATATAGTTGTGCATATTGTTAATATTTGTAAATTGTGAATGCATGCCTTGTATACATGTTGTGTATCATTGACACGAAGCGTGGACGGTTTGGGTCGAGTCAGCTCATTGGTCAGCTGATCCACATTGACCTGCTTGTTTCCTATTGGTTAGTATAACAGTATAACAGTATGTATAACAACACCAAATGTGACAGCACCCTGTTGTGACGTTGCTTGTCTTGTCTAGTAGCTACGTCATGCAGTCGCTGGAGGACCTCTTGATGTTGTGCCGCGATAACTTGCCGTCGGTTCGAAACAAACCGTTCAAAATGTTCCAACTGTATTGATACTCCAGCCGATAAAAGCGAGTAAAGTTAAACTAAAATAGATAGTATCGCTAGCCTTAATATGTCCAAGTCCACTAGTCATATTGGTTCAAGTAATCCTAGCCCTACTCGCACCCAAGTAATAATCTCCGTCTCTGAGGAAAACGCAGCTTATATACCGGTCAGGCGAGAGAAAGGTCTCTCCCTCTATCACAGGCAATGTAAGAAACGCCCATTGGTAAACATGAATCGCGCCGCGGGCTTAGAAAGGAGATTCTGCATGACCGCAGTTACTAGCACAACAACTTCAGCAGAGTTCATGCGCATATGGGATCCAATGTCCGTCGTTACAAACCAGGGGGCACATTGCTTTACAACACAATCAACATGCGGTCGTGCATTGGTCCTAAACATTCCTACTGCGAACATACATTTGTCTCTGCCTGGGGATCGCTCACATGACACAACATGCGAACGTACACATAAACACAATAAAACAATCAACAGCAGCTAAATGACCAACACCGATGACAAATAGGAAACAAAATAAGACATGCCCTGGCTGGATTCACAATAAAACTTTGTATAGTTATGTTGTGTCATTGTGTATGGTGCGAGAGAGAAAGAATGATAAATTATGTGTAAGAGTGTGAGCGTGTTAGTTGGCCTGAATTTGTGTAGTTCACTGTGTATGTGTGTCATGCTACGTGTTTACGTCCTGCGGCTTCGATGACTTGACCAACTCAGCGCTGATTGGTTGTTGTGCGTGACTGTCTGAACTGTGTGTGTCTGTGTGTGTGCTCCCGTATGTCACGGTGTGAGCGTGGAGTCGAGGTGTGGGAGTCGTGTTCGAGGTGTTGTCGGGATTGGTGTGACGTATTGTAGTCTCGCGCGGGGTAGTGATGCCCACGCGCGCCTGTCTGTAATATACATATGTCTGTATTCTAGTTTTTTTGTCTGTTACAAGCTATTTATATTATATACATGTTAATTAATTGAATTTGAAATTGTTCTATGTATATTGTGATATATTTCTGGGTTGCGTGTTTTATAAATTTAGTATTTGCTATATATTCATACTGTATCCAATTATTAGTTATGCTTGAAACAGTGGTGCGCCACGTGCAACACTAATACACACAAACACCCACACACATACAAACATATACACACATTAACACACATACGTACACACGCATTCACAAATATACATACATACACACACACATTTACAAGCACACACATATATACACAAACAAGCAAACACACACACACACACACACACACACACACACACACACACACATAAATGCGTCACGCACCACTTCGGGGAACCTACCAGAAACAAACGCGCAGTATCCTCTGCCCTTGCAGCAATGCGTATGTGTGTATTACTCATTGTTCTCTGTTTCTGCAAGCGTGGTGCAAGTGTATACATGTATGTGTCATATGTAGTAATGCAAAACAACCGTTTTTTTGGTTGCGGTTTTTTGTGTGCAAAAAAACATATTTTATTTAGTTTTTTTTGTTTTTTTTGTTTTTTTAGAATGAGCCCCAATTGTCATCGGATGTTGGATTTTAGTACATAAAAACGAGTTTAATTGACGTTTTGTACATCTTTACGTGTCTTATTTCAAAGATAATTTGATAATAATATAAAAAACAAAAATATTTATCAATAAATACCTCAGGAGACTGTTTGAAAGTGCATCCGGGTCCGGTGGTTTAGGTTTTTTCATTGAGAAAACCTATGTTTTTAAAGATGGGTATAATTATGTAGATATTCGAAATAGTTTATCAGCAGAACAAAACAAATTCATTGAGTAATCATGTGTTTTTTTAAAAGAAACCATGTTTTTTATGAAGAAATGCAATGATGTTTTTGAAATTGGTTTCAAATTCGTTTTATTAATGTACAGATTCAGAAAATGTTGACAGCAGAACAAGACAAGTTAATTGGTTGCTCAAGTGTTTTTTGACAAACGTGTATTTAACGTTTTTTTTAATGAAACAATGTTTTCTAAAACAGTATCTATGTAAGATAGATTTGATTGATGTACGTTCAAATACCTTTTGTTTAGCAAGTAGCCTGCTGGTACGTATAAGCGGCTGGTTAAACCACTTGATTTAAACTGTTTTTTATACCATGTTTTCTTCAAAATATTTTTTTTTTAAACGGTTTTCGTAGATGTAGAGATATAGAAAAAAATTGGCGGCATATCAAGGAATGTTGAACCAAATTAATTGGTTTTCTATTAGTAACCTGTTTTAGAACTGGTTTTATGGATGATGGTTTCTTTGATGTAGTAATTTGTGTTCAAATACCTTTTTGTACATTATATATATTTCCTCTTTCCTATTATTTTCTATTAACTATTATTTTCCTATTCCCGCTTTTATTCGTAGTCTCATTAGGGACACTAGGTTTGTGTGTATATTTGTAGAACTTGTGTAAATATTTGCAGTGTTTGTACTTTTATTTTTGCAAATAATTGATCTGCTGAATGAAATGATGAAACTTATTATAATCAACGTGGTTCAACTCTGTAGGAAAAAAGTAATATGTAAAAAATAATTAAAAATTATGCCACCTGTTGTTTTCTTAAAACAGTTTCAGATTTTAGCATAAAAAACGGTTCTCAAACCCCGCTTACTTACACAATGATTAACTCAATAATTGAATGCGAAAATGTACTGTACATAGAAGTGCCGCACAGTACTGTGCAAGCAATGATATTAGGGCTTTCAGACACATTATAACAATTATATTGTGCATATTTAATGATAATTCAATTTGATAGGGTCACTAATAGCATGTATAACTCAAGTTTTTATACAAAATAATTCATTTTATATCCCAAATATATCATTTCCATAACTTGAACTCTTTGCATGACTCTTAAAAAAAACAAAAATAACTTGTTTTTTTGGTCGCGGTTTTTTTCGGCAAAAACACGTTTGTTTTTTTTAAAAATGTCGGTTCTTCTTTGAGGTCGCATCTCTAGTCATATGTCCTATGTCGCAATATACAGTCGGTCCAGAATACTCGTCTTGTGTGTTTGTGTAACTCCGTGGCGTCGAGACAATCGTCACACTTTAAGTCTTTTTCCTGGAATTTTCTATATATTATATTGTTAATTATTGAGGAGTATGGGCGGAGTGACATTATGGAGTGTTTTGGATGAATTAATTATTGCTGTTTATTTATTATATTTACTTTTTGAACTATATTTGTCTTTACATTTTTTATGCGCTACATGGGTGTACATGCAGTACATGGGGCCACCGCAGGGTGGTTATAGTGCTTGCACTTTCCCATGTTTCTGCACTTGCCCGAAATTAATAACAATAATAATAATACAAGATATATCACCACTACTGTATATGTAATTCTCGAAATCACACATGCAAATCGCCAAATTTGCGAACCTATCTCAAATGCAGAACGGCGCCAATCAAATTGCCAAAAACACAGTGTCCATTCGCGTTTGGCTTGTTGCAAAATTATGCAAAGTTGCAGTGTGAGCTTGCAGAGTTGTGCCAATCAGCCAGGGTGGCGTTTGGACTTGCAACGGCGGCGAAATGTGAAGCGCGATTTGTCAAATTGCATGGTAATTTTGTACTTTCCAATTGCGCGTAATTGTGTGTGTGTTTCGATTCCACGAGGTTTCAATGGATCGCGCATATAAGCATAATCGTAAATTGAGCAGCCTGCAATACAAGATATATCTCATTCATACAACATTCAATAAGCAAACATGACATGAAGACCAATCAAGTCATATGGCTGGCATATTTAATTATATTGTATGTTTTACTAGGGTGACCTTACATTCTCTTTCCTTCGGAAATGTCCTCTTTTTGGTGTTGTCCATCCTTTCCGGTTTTTTGTAAAATCCTTCAAATGTATGGTCTATATGTTTTGAATAGTTCAATTAAATATGTTCTCTCTGCGAGTGTGCAATGTTGAGTGTGGACTGGTGTGCGCCTAAAATGTAAATTTTTCAATAAACATGCATTTTTCAATTAGAAGGTCTATTTTGACCTTATTCGGGGTGAATTCTACAATCCCACAGCCCCTGTCAACCCAGCAGTAAATGGTACCAGATATCAGTCATGAGTTGTGCCATGCATTCTGGGGAGGTGGCCCTCTCTAATACGTCTTACGTCCTTGTGGCGCCATAGCGTGGAGAGGGTCGGTTCTGCGGTGGCAGCGGGCTGCACGGGGCACGCCTGTGTGTTCATAAGCTTTGGCTTCTTCCCGTGTAGCAGCTGCCACTTAGGCATTTAACCTTTAACCTTTGAAAGCACGTACAAAGGTGTCCTCTTTTTAGATATCTAGAATATATTCACCTTATATTATAATATATTATATTATCGTATTTTTATATTATGTATGACTTATTGCATCCCCGATTAACAGTCAATATTTGAATTGGAAAATTTTTGCTACAGCAAATACATCCAAAGGGAAAATATCAAGAAGCATCATAAGTGTGAGATATATGTGTGCTCGTCGCTCGATTACATCACAGCCAGTGGTGGCGCCAGGGGGGGGGGGGGGGCTGAAGGAGATGAATGTCCTTCAAAAAGTTACCGATCCTCCCTGAGTCCTCCAAAAATCCTGAACATGAACATTTCCAGTGTAGTTTCTCATGTTTCGCCAGCCCCTGCATCGTTTTCATCAGCCCCATTCAACATTCAACATCGCCAACGGGAAAATGGGAAACTGGTGCAGCCACTGATCACAACAAACTCATTACACACGCTGTCAATACATGAATATATTTGTAAAACACATTATACAGCGGAGTATAAACGACGCTATGAAATTACTTCTTTTTTTCATGCTTGCACAGGTGTCCTTGATTTTATCTCCAGTCAAATCTTCAATCTTCATCCGCTAACCATCAGATGACTAATAAAAATCATGCTTAATGACTAATAAAAATCACACACAAACACACATATACATACACACATACACAGACGCTGACAGAGAGACAGACATACACAGAAGGACAGAGAGACAGACACGAACAGACACACACACACACACGCACGCGCAAACACCAACACTTGCAGAGAGACAGATAGACAGATATACACATATACATACACACATACACAAAAAACACACACACAGGCACACACACACACATACTCACACTCACACACACACACGCACAATCACACATACAGACACACACGCACACCCAAGCACACACATACAGACACACGCGCACACACACACACACACACACACACACACACACACACACACACACATACACAGACACAAGTACACACGCAAACACACGAAGACAGAGGTAAATACACACAGACACACACGCATACACACATATACACTCACACACAGTTAGTGCTTGAGTTTGAGCGTTGTTGCGAGTGGAAGTGTCTGGTTGAGGTCTAAGCTTTGTGTGAAATCTCGATAGGGTATCAGGTCTTTGATAGTTGTTGTTTGAGTGGGAGTATAGGGTATGTCATGGATTGTGACCTCGCGTGCTACAATGCTGCATCAGGGGTGTTATGAACCGTGACGCTCTGTGAAAATTGCTAAAGTTTTGATTAATTTCCAGGTGAAACTAGATAAATTTGGCCTTCGTTTGTGTTGAAAATCATGTAGGAAAACCCGTGTTGAGAGAATTGAGGGAACTTAGGTTTTATATTAAATTGAGTGACTACTTGTTTTCGTTATTGTTAATGAGCGTGAACGAGGCATTTTTTGACATTCACCCAGCGCCAGATGTCACTAAACCGCAATCTACCTGCAGCTACGTGGCGACAATGCCGGACAAAGACGAGGATCACCAATAAGTGCCGGTTGACAGTCAATGATTTGTTGGCGTCGTGTGTCTTGAAATGCCCACACAGCTGTCGGTCAGCACGAACATTTGCGAACGCAGCGAGATTATGATGAACTGCGTCTTCTTGGAACGATGCCGTCTCACTTCACACTGCAGATCGTCCGCGCCGTGTCGTCTCGCATGCTGCCAACGGTCGTGGTACAGGTTTGAGCGATCCCCGAGCGTAGGCGAAGGATCCGATCGTTCACAGGCCTGCCATCACTGCGGCACCGCTAACAGAAGAAGGAGAGCAATTTCCTGTGCGCTAAGTGAGCGGTATTTCCATCTCACTTGCATGAGAATCACCCTGGCACAGGCAGACGTTTTTTCGGTGTGGTATTGCGGGGCCTGCTTGCACCGCAGCGGTGTTGATGACAACGTGGACCCGCCAGTCGATGGTAACAACACCACCACTCCGGTAGATCTGGCTGATTCGCTTGCTGAGCTCAGGCAGCAACGCCGAGTGTGTCAGCACGTCCCACGTGCGCTGCGTCATCGGGTTTCGATCGATCTCGCCCAGCACATCACGGCGGCTCTCGAGCAGCGTTCCCTCTCGGCCTAGTGGAAACTGCTATATTATGCTTTAACACACCCAATAAGCACCGAAACATCAGCACCCAAACACCGAAGGACGCCAAAACGACCGTGGTTACAGCAGGACAAGGACAAGGCTTGAGTTCGCTGAGTCAGAGCAAAGTGCGACGATGGCGATATTGGTGAGGCTCTCCAGCTGTTGACGTCCAGTGACTACCTGGCCGGATACAACGACGCGGTGCTAGAGGAGCTCGAGCGTAAACACCCGTCGGCTTTGGGCGAGCAGCTTCAGACACACACCGTTGGAGCAGAGCTGTTATTCGAGGAGCACGAAGTCCGCATCGTCATAAATTTGATTCCAAATTTTATTTTAGGGAACTAGATGGGACTGGACATCTGCACCACCCTTTGGTAATCGCTCCATGAACAGCTGAAGCTAGCATCTAGCTTTTGCGGGCTCTAACGGAGTTGTGCAACTGCTGCGTACACGGTCGCATTCCCGATGTTGTGCCCGACGCTTTCTACAGCGCGTGACTGATCGCACTGCGCAATAAATCCGGCGGATTGCGCCCAGTAGCTTTTGGCAGCGTTCAACGGCGCCTACTAAGCAAATTAGTCGCCGGGAAGATGTCGAGATCTGTCGCACAGCAGTTGCGCCCCGTTCAGCTCGGAGTGGGCTGCGACCTTGGCTGCGAAGCGCCCGTGCACCCCACGCGCGCCTTCACAAGCGAGACGGATGGTCGGCATGGTCAAATTCTGCTGAAGCTGGATGTGCCCACCGCCTTCAACACTGTGAGTCGGCATGCGCCGATTTCCGAGGTTGGACGGTCTTTCACCGCAGCACTGCCGCTCGTCCAGCAGGCGTACAGTCAGTCCATCCCTCTGTACCACGGCACGCCGCAAATCTGATACCGTCGCGGCATACAAGAAGGAGATCCGCTTTAGCCCGTCTTGTTCGCCCTCGCCGTCGTCCCAGTGGCCCAATCACTCCAGTTGCCCTTGAACGTGTGGTATCTGGACAACGCCAAGCTGGCAGGCCGAGGGAAGTGGTAATCGCAGACTTCAGTCGATCCCAGGCCCTCGGCAGCATCGGCCTCGAGATAAACGCAGGAAAATGTGATGTTGTCAGTTTATGTCCAGCCACTGGCATACAACCAACAGCAGAGACCGAGCACTCGACCGCTGCCGCAATATCACTCCTCGCTTCAGCCACAATCACGCCGCTCTTTCGACCTCCATCTGCTTGGCGCACCAATTCAAACGGGCGGCATTACAGATGCGCTGAACAAAATCGAGGCCCAGACGTCCCTGCTGATTCAGCGTTCAGCCATGATCGGCTTGCACCCGGCACTGTTCTTTCTCAGTCGGTGCGCGTCTGTGCCGCGGACAATGTATTTGCTGAGAGCAGCACCGGTGTACCTGAGTCGCGAGCAGATGAACACCATCGACCAGCAGTTGTAATCGGCGATCAGTGACTGCTGCAATTTGACCATGTCAGACGCACAATTGCTGCAAGCGTCTCTCCCGGTCCGACACGGAATTGTCGGAGCCATATGGCTGAGCGACGTGTCACTACTTGCCCATATCGCATAGCTGGAAGCCACCAGAGACTTGGTCAGTCATATAAGCCACCTCACAAGCGATGACAGACCTTGCTCTCTGGTTGCAGCAATCGGAAGTTTGTGGAAACCATGTGCCCAGATTTCACCACTAGCGAGCCGCTGAACCAGCATCATCTGGATGAGCGATCGTCCTCCGTCCGTCAGCAGCACCTCCTCAGAAGCACTAATTAGTTGGACCGAGCCCGTCTCCTGGCCGCGGCCGTTCCTCACAGCGGCACTTGGTTATCAGTGCTGCCTGTCGCCACCCTCGGTCAGCTGCTGCCGGACGAAGCTGTCCGAGTCGGCGTGGCGTTGTGACTTGGCGCCGCAGTGCAAGAACGGCACAGATATCGCTGTGGAGCCACAACCAACAGGTGGGCCACCATATCCTCTCCTGCTGTCGCAATGAAGACCGCCAGTTACGCTACACAGCGCTGAACGACATCATTCACCGCAGTTTGGCGTCGGAAGGAGGCACAGCGATGCTGGAGCCACGAGGCCTGGACCGCGGCGACGGCCGCCGACCGGACAGAATTACCGTGTTCTCACTGCAGCACGGAAAGTCGCTGCTCTATGACGTGGCCTGCGTCAATATTTTCTGCAATACACATCTGCTAGACGGTGTGTTCACTCCTAGGGCAGCAGCGCAGGGCAAAAGAAAGCACGAAGCGGCGCTACGCCGGGCATTGGTACCATTTCCTACCGCTGCCTGTCGAGACCAGCGGTGTGATGGGGGTGTCCTTGGAGGATTTCATGAAACTCGTGAGGGAAAAATCATAGAACGTGTGGGGGGCCGCGAGACACGGCCTGGCTTCGGCAGCGGATTAGCCGGGCTGTCATTAGTGGTAACGCTGCCTCCATAAAAAGTTTAGTGTTATGTATAGCTGCTAGCGTAACACACTTAGACACGCACACATACATATACACATAAACGCTCAACTAAATACGCACATACACATACATACATAGTGGCTCGATGCGGCCTGCACATAATCTTACTGTGAAGTCAAGTATGACTGAGCCAAGCGAAATATTAGGCAACTCATTACGTGTGCCTCAGGGCACTGTGCTCGCACCAATCTTCTTCATGATACACCTAAATGACATTGAGAAAACCGTTCCGAGTGGCGTGTATATTAACTTGTTTGCAGATGATATTAAACTACAAACAAATATATCCTGCATAGAATATTGTCGGAACTGTAGGAACTGTAAGATTGTAGAAACTTTCAAACTGCAGTACCAAATAGCAAATGCCATTTAATGTCGAGTGACATGTCAAACGCTTTGGAAGAGGACACGAACGGTTTTCTGGGGGTACAAGTTGAACGATACTGAGTTAATGGAAGTCTCCAAAGAGAAAGCCCCCGGAGTAATAGTTCATAGCAGCTTTTCCCCAGAAGGTCACATTTCTAATATAGTAAGTAAAGCGAATAAGAAGATATCTAACATAAAAACATCATTTTCGTACATTGGTCAAGGGATACTAGCGAAATTGATTACAAACACAAACAAACAAACATGTATTTCCATGTACATCCACCATTCGGCCCACATTGGAACACGCAGAAATAGTTTGGAATCCACATTTGCAAAAACAGATTAAACAATTGGTGAAGGTAAAGAAATCATCCACAAAAATATTAGGAAGCATCAAATATTTGGCATATTTCAACAGGTTATAAAAGTTAGGTTTGACAACGCTAGAAGATAGGAGAGTTAGAGGGGATTTTATCAGAGTGTATAGATGTCTTAAGGGGAAAGAAAAAATATATAATCGGAAGTTGTATAAATTCACAAAATTTAGTATGAATAACAATGTTGGTGTTTAAAAACGCAGTATTAAAAAAGACATCCAAAAACATAATTTCCCAAACAGAGTTATAGAAAGATTGAATAGGTTACTAAGCGACGTCGTGCACCAGCCAACGACACAACTGTTTAAGAAGACATGTGACAACTGGAAGGTGGGGGTCACGAGCCTCTGACTCATTCAGGCGAAGACAACTTGTAAGAACAACTATTAAGAACATACACACAAATACACACACGCAAACACACACACACACATACATACATACACAGACACAGCTTTGTGTGCACAAAAATGATCTCAGGCACAAAGAGATGTCGAGCATCGCTGTAAGAGGAATGCATGTGTGTGTGTGTGTCAGTGTGTGTTTGAATGTGTGTGTATGCTTTGATCTTCACCAGTGACAGTGTATATGTATGTATGTGTATGCGTGTGTATGTGTGTACGTGTGTGTATGTGTACGTGTGTGTATGTGTACGTGTATATGTATGTGTGTGTGTGTAAGGATGTGCACATATGTGTGAATGTGTATGTATGTGTATATATGTGCACGCCAACAGCAAATGCATCTACAAGTATGTGCACGTATCAACGACACTATAATTCAATGAAGCTAGCGTTGTCGCAGCCCCTCGCGGCTCTCCGAAACGCTCTAGTATCATCGTGTACGTATATATATATATATATATATATATATATATATATATATATATATATATATATATATATATATATATATATATATATTCCGCATAAAGAAGTTGCACTCACGCACCCTGTAATGTTATATGATGAAAAATGTATACTTCATCTTTATCAAGTGATCACTTGATGAAGCCTTGTTGAGGCGAAAAGTCGTATTAATACAGAAATAACTGTGCCCGATGAAGTATACTTTTTTCATCATATATACATATATACAGCGCACTCATTGTGACCTGCGTAAGCAAGCAGGCGCACACCCAGTATATTATGTCTATATTATGCACTTGCATAGGTGTATTTATCGTCAATTGAATATTATACTATACATCGTCAACCATGAAGTTATGTGACATCAACTTATTCAGAGCTAAAAAGCTGGAACAATGTCGGAGTAACATTGAATTCTTACGTTTATGTCGTAAAAATAATTAATTCCGATGGGATTGAGAGCAAAAAATGTTCTACGAAGTACATTTCCGTCGTTGGCAGCAGATCGACTGACCGAGAGACATAGCAAACAATGGCTGCAGATGGCATTAGATGCGGAATACCAACGCTTAGAAAGCTTGAAATGTGCCATATATTCACTGAAGGTAGAGGAACATCGTATCATGATAAAATTCCGCTCAGAGCTGGAATAAAATTCCTCTTTCCTATTATTTTCTATTATCTATTATTTTCCTATTCCCGCTTTTATTCGTAGTCTCATTAGGGACACTGGGTTTGTGTGTATATTTGTAGTACTTGTGTAAATATTTGCAGTGTTTGTACTTTTATTTTTGTAAATCATTGATCTGCTGAATGAAATGATGAAACTTATTATAATCAACGTAGTTCATTTCTGGTAGGAAAAAAGTAATATGTAAAAAATAATAAAAAATTATGCCACCTGTTGTTTTTTTAACACAGTTTCAGATTTTAGCATAAAAAACGGTTCTCAAACCCTGCTTTCTTACACAATGATTAACTCAATGATTAAAATATAAAGGTTAAGTGACAGCTGCTACACGGGAAGAAGCCGAAGCTTATGAACACACAGGTGTGCCCCGTGCAGCTCGCTGCCACCGCAGAACCGACCCTCTCCACGGTCTCCACTCCACGACCCTCTCTGGCGCCACAAGGACGAATGGAAAGGCCACAAGACGTATTAGAGAGGGCCACCTCCCCAGAATGCATGGCACAACTCATGACTGATATCTGGTACCATCATTTTCTGCTGGGTGGACAGGGGCTGTGGGATTGTAGAATTCGCCCAATGAAATTCTGCTCCGCCGGGTTTCGAACCACGGACCTCCCGCTTGTCAGGCGGGTGTGCTAACAACTACACCACGGAGTCCACAAATTGAATCGAATTGAATGCAAAACTTCACTGTATATAGAATTGCCGCACAGTACTGTGCAAGCAATGATATTAGGGCTTTCAGACACATTATAAAAATTATATTGTGCATATTTAATGATAATTTAATTTGAGTCATGCCAATAACTCATGTGTTGATACAGAATAATTAATTTAACATCCCAAATATACAATTTCCATAATTTGAATTGTTTACATGATTCTTCAAAAAAACACAAAAAGAACGTGTTTTTCTTGGTCGCGGTTTTTTTTGGCAAAAAAACGTTTTTTTATAAAAAACCGTCGATTTTTTTAGGTTGCATCTCTAGTTGTCAGTGGACTCAACACACAACCACAGGCGTGCGTGGGATAGCGATGCCCCACGCTTGTCTCTCAATGCATATTTTGTTTCTTGTCAATTTGATACAATACTCTCAGACTCTCACTTGCACTCACAAACTCTTGCCTACATACTCACCGCTACTCTGAATTATGAAATTCACCAGCAACAACTGCAACATATATTTATATATAAACTGAACCATAAATTATATAGAAATATGCACATTGTATAATCGCATCTACAGTCACATTGTTCCCTTTTCAACAAAACAATTTCTTTTTTTTCCCATCGTCAAATCGCTTTGGCAATACCGTTTTTACAATTGTGCATAAAATAAACGACCGTTTATCCCGGCCATTAAGCCCAAATCTTAGTCTAAAATTCTACTCTATATTTCAAGAAGGGCGTAATGGCCAGATATATTTCAGTGTCATAAAATTCAGTTGTCAATTATTTATCCGAATCGACAAGTTGTGTTCTTTATGAATTATAACAATGCTAATAAAGTACACATATGTGCAATAGCCTGATGGAAAACGTAAATGAACACGAAAATTATAGAAATTGGACGGAATTTTTCAACATACTGTATACGTAGAACAGACAGAGCATTTAAAAAATACTACCGGAGAAAATTTCAAATTTTTGGGTGGGCTTATTGGAGCGTGCTACTAAAAACCTAGTAAACCAGAACTAAAAATTGGCATGGGCTTAATGGACAGGCGGACTTATTGGCCGGACCTACGGCGTCTCAGATCGTAATTAATATTTATTCATATATTTCAGACCCTACAAAGTCACGAGGGTTCGCGGATTGTGGCACCTACCATCCGGTCATGTCTCAATCGTCGACACAGATCGGCCGAAACGCTGCACACCAACACGACACTTTCCGCAGTGTGCGTTCCAAACTCGCTACTAGATGGCGCTCTCTGCGATCTAGTTTCTGCTCACGTATCGCCTGCAGTTGAAGCGCCATTGTCGCTCAACTTGGCTGCCTGCCAGCATTCCAGTTGGACTGTGGCTCCGCATTGTCTAGCGACACCCACACCACCGCCACCGCCTCCGCCTAGCGCCGCCGCTGCACCGAAAACGGCCAAAATAACGATGAGGCGCAGCGGTGCAGAGGCATCGCCAGCTCCGACCAAACATCGGCCCAGCACGGGAGCAGGTGTGTTATGCTACAAGTGTGGACACAATAGTTTTAACCCATTACCTCCCATAATTACATTGAGTTAACAATTTTGACATTTTATACCTTATATACCAATTAATTTAAAATAAATGTTTAATGTTAATCTATATATATAAAAGAGATCCTCTGTGTGTGTGTGTGTGTGTGTGTGTGTGTGTGTGTGTGTGTGTGTGTGTGTGTGTGTGTGTGTGTGTGTGTGTGTGTGTGTGTGTGTGTGTGTGTGTGTGTGTGTGTGTGTGTGTGTGTGTGTGTGTGTGTGTGTGTGTGTGTGTGTGTGTGTGTGTGTGTGTGTGTGTGTGTGTGTGTGTGTGTGTGTGTGTGTGTGTGTGTGTGTGTGTGTGTGTGTGTGTGTGTGTGTGTGTGTGTGTGTGTGTGTGTCTGTCTGTCCCACCCTCCTTGGTCCATTTTCTGCAAGCTGCTACTCGGTAACCACTTGATGTACCCGCTAACAATGTATACCATTACGTCGGATTTTTTTGCCTACACGATAGTTTAAATTTTGAATTTTATAAATAAAACCAAATAAAGTTATTGAGGTGAAAAGACAAAATAAACCCTGAAAAAATGCGGAAATTTTGGTCAAGATTATGCCATAAAATTATCATTAACCAAAAACGGGACATCAATAGAAATTATACCACTGTGTAGAAAATTTTCCTTTCAACAAGATAAGCTATAACTCATATATAAAATTAATTCTAAAAGATGTGAAAATGACAAAATTTCAATATACATTCAAAGTTTTATTTATACTCCGGGCGTCCGATTTTCTTTACTTTTTTATCTATTTCTCAACAACTAATTATCACAGATCTATATAAATTATGCCATCATGCTGGAAATTTTGTTTTTTTACAACCCGGTACAAATTTAAATTTTCCAGAGTGTATTAAAAATAGTCACGTCGGTGTGAAGTCAAAATAACAAAGTCAAAAAGGCAAAATTAGCACTGAAAACCGTGAATATGTTGGTCAATATTCTGTCATCTGGTCCTCATAAACCAGCAATGATAAGGCTATAATAATTATACCATTGTGTAGAAAAATTTTATGTTCTACATGATAGGTTATAATTGATACCCACAAACGATACAAAAAACGTGTAAAATTGGCAAAATTCTGAAATACATCCAGCATTTCACTTGAACACCGGGCGACCAAAATAAATTCATTTTGCTACCTATTTCTCAGTAACTATTTGTCACACATTAAAATAAAATATACCAACGTGCTAGAAATTTTGTTTTCTACAATGGGGTATAACTGTTAATTCTCCAAATGTACTTAAAGGAAGTTACGGTGGTGTAAATTCAAAGGGACATAATGCCAATTTGACAGCTATTATGCGCACTTGCGATTTCATAGGAATATACACTGATAAAATTTCAATGAAGCCCAATCACAATTAAGAATGCATCATATTAGCTCCAAGCATTGATGGTGTGGTTTTATTGCGTACAGTTTAATTAATGTTACACTATACTGAATAGAAAGATTTTATTGACCTCAATATTACACATGAATTGTTCCGCACGACGGGCGGGTAAAATGCTACTGGGAACAAATTAAAATCCTGAATTTTACTGTGTAATTTAATTGGTTTATTTTCAAGTTGCATACGCTTAAATTGCATAAGGATATGGGTTGTAATATCATGCAATGCCAACTATATGCATATGCTGTTTTAGCGGAAGCATTAATCCGGAATTATAGAGATGACAGAAAGTTTCATTGTTTTGATAGTGTTACACTTCTGAATTACTACACACGAAGGACGGTTGTGAATTTGAGCAGTGTTGAGGGAAAAAAATCGTCAATAATTAAAACAAGAATTTACAAATTTATATTTTTCTATTGGATAATCTTTTTGCTTTTTGATTCATTATATTTTATAAATTGTTCCGCACGACGGGCGGGTTTAAATATGATTCTGTTCGAGGGAAAATATTTCGCCACAGCTAAAATATACACATTTATATTTAGAGTTTTTATTGATTTACTTTTTCTTTTCATATTTGTATTCGTTTTATTTTATGAATCCAATATTTATGTTACTTGATTAATTGTTCCGCGAAACGGGAGGGTTTCAATGCTAGATGATGTTAATTTATAATTATATTTTGGAAACATTATGATGAAAAAGTATAGTCATTTTTCATTGTGTATTCAGCACGACGGGCAGGTTGAGGCGGTATGAGGCGGTGTAGCACAACTATTTTGCCAAAATTAATATAAAAAGATGGAAATTTAGACTTTTTACGGGTTTTCATTTTTTCATTCATATTCCTTTTCTCTTATGAAATATACACAAATTTCTAAGTATGAATTGTTCCGCACGACGGGCGGGTATATATGCTAGAATTTTCATTGTTTGGTACGTGTTTGTGTTCTGAATTATTCCGCACGAAGGGTAGGTTTAAATATGAGGCGGGTTGAGGAATACTATTTTGTCAAAATTAAAATGAAACTATCAACATTTAGACTTTTTTATTGGTAAACATATTTACAGGATAATTTTTTTGCTTTTTAATTTGTCTTCATTCTCTTTTATGGATTGAGTATGAATTTTACTTTATGAATTGTTCCGCACGATGGGCGGGCTTATATATATATCTATCTATATATATAAAAGAGATCCTCTGTGTGTCTGTGTGTGTGTCTGTGTGTGTGTCTGTGTGTGTGTGCTCACCATCCTTGGTCCATTTTCTATCAGCTAATACTCGGCCACCACTTGGCGTACCCGCTAACAATATATACCATCACGTTGGAAATTTTCTTGTCTACACTTTAGATTAAATTTTAAATTTCAAAAATGAAATAAAAAAATGTTATAGCGGTGAAAAGACAAAATGAACCCTGAAAAATAAGAAAATTTTGGTCAATTTTCTGAAGACTACTCCTCCTAAAACAGCAATGGTACAACTATAAAAATTATACCATTGTGTAGAAAATTTTCTCTTCTACTCAACAAATTATAATTTATACCCAAAAATTAAATATAAAACATGTAAAATTGAAAAAAAATCAATCTACATTCAAAATTTTATTTAAACTCCACGCGTCCGATTTTCTATACTTTTTTCTCTCTTCCTCAAAAACTAATTATCACACATTTAAATAAATAATACCATCATGCTGGGAATTTTGTTTTCTACAACACAGTATAATTTTTTATTTTACAAAGTGTATTAAAAAAAGTTACGGCGGTGTGAAGTGTAAATGACAAAGTCAAAAAGGCAAAATTAGCACACAAGAGCGTGAATATTTTGGTCAATATTTCGCTATCTATTCCTTATAAACCAGCAATGGTACAGCTATAAAAGTTATACTATTGTGTAGATAATTTTTTGTTCTACAAGAAAATTTATAATTTATACCCACAAATGATACAAAAACGTGTAAAATTGGCAAAATTCTCAAATACATCCAAAATTACACTTGAACACCGGGCGACTAAAATTAATTCATTTTTCTACTATTTATCAGTAACTATTTGTTATACATAAAAATAAATTATACCATCGTGCTAGAAATTTTGTTTTCTACAATACGGTATAATTTTTAATTTTCCAAAGTGTATCTAAAGGAAGTTACGGCGATGTAAAGTCAAAATGTCATGTTGCCAATTTGACAGCTATTATGCGCACTTGCGATCACACAGAATATACTACTGTGTAGATAATTTTGTGTTCTACAAGATAAGCTATAATTTATACCCACAAATGATACAAAAACGTGTAAAATTGGCAAAATTCTCAAATACATCCAAAATTACACTTGAACACCGGGCGACTAAAATTAATTCATTTTTCTACTATTTATCAGTAACTATTTGTTATACATAAAAATAAATTATACCATCGTGCTAGAAATCTTGTTTTCTACAATACGGTATAATTTGTAATTTTCCAAAGGGTATCTGAAGGAAGTTACGGCGGTGTAAAGTCAAAATGTCATGTTGCCAATTTGACAGCTATTATGCGCACTTGCGATTACACATGAATATACACTGATTTAATTTCACTGAAGTCCAATCACAATTTACGCACTTGCGATTACACAGGAATATACTACTCTGTAGATAATTTTGTGTTCTACAAGAAAAGTTATAATTTATACCCACAAATGATACAAAAACGTGTAAAATTGGCAAAATTCTCAAATACATCCTAAATTACACTTGAACACCGGGCGACTAAAATTAATTCATTTTTCTACTATTTATCAGTAACTATTTGTTATACAAAAAAATAAAGTATACCATCGTGCTAGAAATTTTGTTTTCTACAATACGGTATAATTTTTAATTTTCCAAAGTGTATCTAAAGGAAGTTACGGCGATGTAAAGTCAAAATGTCATGTTGCCAATTTGACAGCTATTATGCGCACTTGCGATTACACAGGAATATACTACTGTGTAGATAATTTTGTGTTCTACAAGATAAGCTATAATTTATACCCACAAATGATACAAGAAACGTGTAAAATTGGCAAAATTCTCAAATACATCCAAAATTACACTTGAACACCGGGCGACTAAAATTTATTCATTTTTCTACTATTTCTCAGTCTCTATTTGTTGCACATAAAAATAAATTATACCATCGTGCTAGAAATCTTGTTTTATACAATACGGTATAATTTGTAATTTTCCAAAGGGTATCTGAAGGAAGTTACGGCGGTGTAAAGTCAAAAGGACATATTGCCAATTTGACAGCTATTATGCGCACTTGCGATTACACAGGAATATACACCGATTAAATTTCACTGAAGCCCAATCACAATTAAGAATGCATCATATTATCTCCAAGCATGGATGGTGTGGTTTTTTTGCGTACAGTTTAATTAATGCTACACTATACTGAATAGAAAGTCTTTATTGTCCTCAATATTTACACATCAAATGTTCCGCACGACGGGCGGGTAAAATGCTACTTGGAACAAAGTAAGCTACTGAATTTTACTGTGTAATTTAATTGGTTTAATTTCAAGTTGCATACGCTTAAGTTGCATAAGGATACGGGTTGTAATATCATGCAATGCCAAGTATATGCATATGCTGTTTTAGAGGAAGCATTAATCTGGAATTATAGAGATGTTTCATTGTTTTGATAGTGTTACACCTCTGAATTACTACACACGAAGGACGGGTGTGAATTTGAGTAGTGTTGAGGGAAAAACATCGTCAATAATTAAAACAAGAATTTACAAATTTGACTTTTCTATTGGTCGTTTTTCGTCAATTTTCTTTGTGTTTGTTTCGTGTTTAAGTTCTGAATTATTCCGCACGACGGGCAGCTTTAAATATGAGGCGGGTTGTGGAAAAACATGTTTTCTAAATTGAAACATAAATTTTACATTTAGACTTTTATAGTAGCTAAAACTTTCCTGTGGGTTTGTTTTTCTTTTTCAATTTGCACTAATTTTTTATGAATTGAATATTAATTATATTTTATGAACTGTTCCGCACGACGGGCGAATTAAATGTATCTATAAAGAGTGGGTTTAAATGATAGCGAGGTATATGATATTTTGCTAGCAGTAAATATTCTAGCGATAAAAGTAGAATAGCTCTTAAGCAAATGATTTTGGAGAATGATGTGAACCTTTAAATATATTTTGCGATCTGATGATATATGTATTAGGAATAATACGTAGCAGAATATAGATTGCATAATATAATATCGGCTGTAATATCAAGGGCTTTAATATCGGTGTAATCCAAAAAATAACAACTGTATGAATATGATGCTTTAGTGGAAGCATTAACCGGGAATTATGAGATGATATGATAATGGTGTATAATTATATCGCATTATGCAACAAATGTGAATTTAGCTGCCTTACAGTTTGGTTCCGATACTATATTGACGGGTTGAGAGATAAGTATTGGTGGGCCGCGTGTTTGGGACCCCTGGGGTAGATAACCTCAGTCTTCTGATTACAAATTATGATCGCATCAGTATATTTTGTGATTACAAACTAATAAGTTAAATCACCTCAGAATAGGCTGAGAGCGGTCAAGATTGGATGGTTGGGTTGGGTTGGGTAGGTTTGACTCAGGATATATTGGGTTTTAATGATAGCGGAAAATATATAAATTTTATCAATAAATATTATAGCGGTAAAAGTAAAATAGTACTTAAGCAAATGATATTGGGGAATGATGTTAAGTAATAAATATAGTTAGGAAACATTCTGATGAAAAGATTTCATCATCTTTCATTGTTTGTTTCGTGTTTGTGTTCTAAATTATACCACACGACGGGCAGATTTATATATCAGGCGGGTTGAGGGATAATATTTGTCAAAATAAGAACAAAAATATTCACATTTAGACTTTTCTATTGGTTAAGATATTTATAGGTTACATTTTTTGGTTTTCAATTTGTATTCATTATATTTTATGGATTTGATATGAATTTTATTGTATGAATTGTTCCGCACGACGGGCGGGTTTAAAAAAAGTGTTTTAGTTCATTTTTTCAAATGGTTCATTTAAAAAAGGTATTTTTTTTAAATAAAAATGCTCCGCGGGCAGCAACTATAGACAATAGAACGTTCCATTTCCCCTGTAGAATTAATCCATACACAAAACCAATGGATTTGACTTCAAATATGAATTTTACTGTATGAATTGTTCCGCACGACGGGCGGGGTTAAAAAAAGGGTTTCCATTGTTTAGTTCATTTTTTCAAATGGTTCATTTAAAAAAAGGTATATTTTAAAATAAAAATGCTCCGCGGGCAGCAACTATAGACAATAGAACGTTCAATTTACCCTGTAGAATTAATCCATACACAAAACCAATGGATTTGACTTCAAGATGCAGAATGGATCGTGTTCGAGTTCTGAATTATTCAGCACGACGGGCGGGTTTAAAAATGACTCAGGCGAACTGAGGGGAAATATTTTGTCGAAATAAAAATAATTAAACTTATAATTTTCAATTGATTAATATTTTTATGAGTGTACCCTATTTCATTTTTATTTTTCCATATTTTTTTATGAATTGAATATGAATTTCATGTTATGAATTGCTCCGCACAACGGGCGGGTTTTAATGCTATATATATATACTAGCATTAAAACCCACCCGTTGTGCGGAGCAATTCATAAATATATTGCAAATTAAAAACAAATAAGGCAAACTCATGAAAACCTTAATCAATTAAAAGGTCTAAATTTCATTATTTTTAATTTCATTTTGACAAAATATTTTCACTCAACCCGCCTCATATTTAAACCCGCCCGACGTGAGGAATAATTCAGAACTCGAACACCATCCGTTCTGGTTCTTGAAGTCAAATCCATTAGTTTTGTAAATGAATTCATTCTATACGGTGAAATTGAACGTTTTATTGCTGCCCGCGGGACATTTTTATTTCATAAAAATGAGCCATCGCTTCGTTTGCGTTTGAAGCCCCTGATCATTGAACCAGCGAACCATGAACCAGCGCAATTATGTCTCCTCATATTCAAGCATACATACACAGACAGACAGATAATTTCTTCTTTATGTATATATATATAGCATTAAAACCCGCCCGTTGTGCGGAGCAATTCATAAAAATATTGCAAATTAAAAATAAATAAGGCAAACTCATGAAAACCTTAATCAATTAAAAGGTCTAAATTTCATTATTTTTAATTTTATTTTGACGAAATATTTTCACTCATCCCGCCTCATATTTAAACCCGCCCGACGTGAGGAATAATTCAGAACTCGAACACCATCCGTTCTGGTTCTTGAAGTCAAATCCATTAGTTTTGTATATGAATTCATTCTATACGGTGAAATTGAACGTTTTATTGTTGCCCGCGGGACATTTATATTTCATAAAAATGAGCCATCGCTTCGTTTGCGTTTGAAGCCCCTGATCATTGAACCAGCGAACCATGAACCAGCGCAATTATGTCACCTCATATTCAAGCATACATACACAGATAGACAGATAATTTCTTCTTTATGTATATACTAGCATTAAAACCCGCCCGTTGTGCGGAGCAATTCATAACATGAATAACTGCCCGCGGGACATTTTTATTTCATAAAAATGAGCCATCGCTTCGTTTGCGTTTGAAGCCCCTGATCATTGAACCAGCGAACCATGAACCAGCGCAATTATGTCACCTCATATTCAAGCATACATACATAGACAGACAGATAATTTCTTCTTTATGAATATACTAGCATTAAAACCCGCCCGTTGTGCGGAGCAATTCATAACATGAATAACTGCCCGCGGGACATTTTTATTTCATAAAAATGAGCCATCGCTTCGTTTGCGTATGAAGCCCCTGATCATTGAACCAGCGAACCATGAACCAGCGCAATTATGTCACCTCATATTCAAGCATACATACATAGACAGACAGATAATTTCTTCTTTATGAATATATATAGCATTAAAACCGCATTAAAACCCGCCCGTTGTGCGGAACAATTCATAAAAATATTGCAAACTAAAAATAAATAAGGCAAACTCATGAAGACCTTAATCAATTAAAAAGTCTAAATTTCATTATTTTTAATTTTATTTTGACAAAATATTTTCACTCAACCCGCCTCATATTTAAACCCGCCCGACGTGAGGAAAAATTCAGAACTCGAACACCATCCGTTCTGGTTCTTGAAGTCAAATCCATTAGTTTTGTATATGAATTCATTCTATACGGTGAAATTGAACGTTTTATTGCTGCCCGCGGGACATTTTTATTTCATAAAAATGAGCCATCGATTCGTTTGCGTTTGAAGCCCCTGATCATTGAACCAGCGAACCATGAACCAGCGCAATTATGTCACCTCATATTCAAGCATACATACACAGACAGACAGATAATTTCTTCTTTATGTATATATATAGCATTAAAACCCGCCCGTTGTGCGGAGCAATTCATAACAATTCATATTCAATTCATATTCAATTCATAAAAAAATATGGAAAAATAAAAATGAAATAGGGTACACTCATAAAAATATTAATCAATTGAAAATTATAAGTTTAATTATTTTTATTTCGACAAAATATTCCCCCTTAGTCCGCCTGAGTCATTTTTAAACCCGCCCGTCGTGCTGAATAATAATTCAGAACTCGAATAACTGAATAATTCAGAACTCGAACACGATCCGTTCTGGATCTTGAAGTCAAATCCATTGGTTTTGTGCATGGATTAATTCTACAGGGTAAATTTAACGTTCTATGGTCTATAGTTGCTGCCCGCGGAGCATTTTTATTTTTTTTAAATACCTTTTTTTAAATGAACCATTTGAAAAAATGAACTAAAAAATGGAAACACTTTTTGTAAACCCGCCCGTCGTGCGGAACAATTCATACAATACAATTCATATTTGAAGTCAAATCCATTGGTTTTGTGTATGGATTAATTCTACAGGGGAAATTGAACGTTCTATTGTCTATAGTTGCTGCCCGCGGAACATTTTTATTTATAAAAAAAACTTTTTTTAAATGAAACATTTGAAAAAATGATCTAAAAACACTTTTTTAAACCCACCCGTCGTGCGGAACAATTCATACAATAAAATTCATATCAAATCCAGAAAATATAATGAATACAAATTGAAAACCAAAAAATGTAACCTATAAATATCTTAACCAATAGAAAAGTCTAAATGTGAATATTTTTGTTCTTATTTTGACAAATATTATTCCTCAACCCTCCTGATATATAAATCTGCCCGTCGTGTGGTATAATTCAGAACACAAACACGAAACAAACAATGAAAGATGATGAAATCTTTTCATCAGAATGTTTCCAAACTATATTTATTACTTAACATCATTCCCCAATATCATTTGCTCAAGTACTATTTCACTTTTACCGCTATAATATTTATTGTTAAAATTTATATATTTTCCGCTATCATTAAATTCCAATATAACCTGAGTCAAACCTACCCAACCCAACCCAACCATTCAATATTGACCGCTCTCAGCCTAGTCTGAGGTGATTTAACTTATTAGTTTGTGATCACAAAAAATACTGATGCGATCATAATTTGTAATCAGAAGACTGAGATTATCTACCCCAGGGGTCCCAAACACGCGGCCCACCAATACTTTTCTCTCAACCCGCCAATATAGTATCGGGACCAGACTGTAATGCAGCTAAATTCACATTTGTTGCATAATGCGATATAATTATACACCATTATCATATTATCTCATAATTCCCGGTTAATGCTTCCACTAATGCATCATATTCATACAGTTGTTATTTTTTTGATTACACCGATATTACAGCCCTTGATATTACAGCCGATATTATATTATGCAATCTATATTCTGCTACGTATTATTCCTAATACATATATCATCAGATCGCAAAATATATCTAAAGGTTCACATCACTCTCCAAAATCATTTGCTTAAGAGCTATTCTACTTTTATCGCTAGAATATTTACTGCTAGCAAAATATCATATACCTCGCTATCATTTAAACCCACTCTTTATAGATACATTTAATTCCCCCGTCGTGCGGAACAGTTCATAAAATATAATTAATATTGAATTCATAAAAATATTAGTGCAAATTGAAAAAGAAAAACAAACCCATAGGAACGTTTTAGCCAATATAAAAGTCTAAATGTGAAATTTATGCTTCAATTTAGAAAACATGTTTTTCCACAACCCGCCTCATATTTAAAGCTGCCCGTGGTGCGGAATAATTCAAACACGAAACAAACACAAAGAAAATTGATGAAAAACGACCAACAGAAAAAGTCAAATTTGTAAATTCTTGTTTTAATTATTGACGATGTTTTTCCCTCAACACGGCTCAAATTCACACCCGTCCTTCGTGTGTAGTAACTCAGAAGTGTAACACTATCAAAACAATGAAACTTTCTGTCATCTCTATAATTCCAGATTTATGCGACCGCTAAAACAGCATATTCATATAGTTGGCATTGCATGATATTACAACCCATATCCTTATGCAAGTTAAGCTTATGCAATTTGAAATTAAACCAATTAAATTATACAGTAAAATTCAGTAGTTAACTTTGTTCCCAGTAGTATTTTACCCGCCCGTCGGGCGGAACAATTCATGTGTAAATATTGAGGACAATAAAGCCTTTCTATTCAGTATAGTGTAGCATTTATTAAACTGTACCCAATAAAACCACACGATCCATGCTTGGAGCTAATATGATGCATTCTTAATTGTGATTGGGCTTCAGTGAAATTTAATCGGTGTATATTCCTGTGTAATCACAAGTGCGCATAATAGCTGTCAAATTGGTAATATGTGCTTTTAACTTTACACCGCCGTAACTTCCTTCAGATACACTTTGGAAAATTACAAATTATATCGTTTTGTAGAAAATAAGATTTCTAGCACTATGGTATAATTTATTTTTATGTGTTACAAATAGTTACTGAGAAATAGTACAAAAAAGAATTAATCTTAGTCGCCCGGTGTTCAAGTGTAATTTTGGATGTATTTGAGAATTTTGCCAATTTTCTACGTTTTTTGTAACATTTGTGGGTATAAATTATAGCTTATCTTGTAGAACACAAAATTCTCTACACAGTAGTATATTCCTGTGTAATCGCAAGTGCGTAAATTGTGATTGGACTTTAGTGAAATTAAATCAGTGTATATTCATGTGTAATCGCAAGTACGCATAATAGCTGTCAAATTGGCAACATGACATTTTGACTTTACACCGCCGTAACTTCCTTCAGATACACTTTGGAAAATTAAAAATTATACCGTATTGTAGAAAACATAATTTCTAGCACGATGGTATAATTAATTTTAAGGTGTGACAAACAGTTCCTGAGAAATGGGTAGAAAAATGAATAAATTTTAGTCACCCGGTGTTCAAGTGTAATTTTGGATGCATTTGAGAATTTTGCCAATTTTACACGTTTTTTGTATCATTTGTGGGTATAAATTACACCTTTTCTTGTAGAACACAAAATTCTCTACACAGTAGTATATTCCTGTGTAATCGCAATTGCGCATAATAGCTGTCAAATTGGCAATATGTCCTTTTAACTTTACACCGCCGTAACTTCCTTCAGATATACTTTGGAAAATGAAGAATTATACCGTATTGTAGAAAACAAAATTTCTAGCACGATGGTATAATTAATTTTGATGTGTGACAAATAGTTACTGAGAAATAGTAGAAAAATGAATTAATTTTAGTCACCCGGTGTTCAAGTGTAATTTTGGATGTATTTGATAATTTTGCCAATTTTACACGTTTTTTGTATCATTTGTGGGTATAAATTAGAATATTTCTTGTAGAACACAAAATTCTCTACACAATAGTTAAATTTTTATAGCTGTACCATTTCTGGTTTATGAGGAATATATAGCGGAATATTTACCAAAATATTCACGGTTTCCAGTGCTAATTTTGAATTTTTGACTTTGTCATTTTGACTTCACACCGCCGTAACTTTTTTTTAATACACTCTGGAAAATTAAAAATTATACCGTGCTGTAGAAAACAAAATTCCCAGCATGATGGTAATATTTATTTAGATGTGTCATAGTTAGTTGCTGAGAAATAGAGAAAAAAGTACAAAAAATCGGACGCGTCGAGCTTAAATATAATTTTGAATGTAGACTGAAATTTTGTCATTTTTACATATTTTATATTTAATTTTTGGATATTAATTATAGCCTATCGTGTAGAACAGAATATTTTCTACACAGTGGTATAATCTGTTTGGCTGTACCATTTCTGGTTTATGATGAGTAGATGTAGGAATATTGACCAAAATTTTCGCATTTTCCAGGGTTCATTTTGTCTTTTCACCGCGATAACTTTTTTTGGTTTTATTTTTAAAATTTGAAATGTATCCTATCGCGTAGACAAGAAATTTTCCAACGTAATGGTATAAATTGTTGGCGGGTACATTAAGTGGTTACCGAGTAGCAGCTTGCTGAAAATGTGACCAAGGAGGGTGGGACAGACAAACAGACAGACAGACAGACAGACACACAGAGGATCTCTTTTATATATATAGATATACATAAAGAAGAAATTATCTGTCTGTCTGTGTATGTATGCTTGAATATGAGGTGACATAATTGCGCTGGTTCATGGTTCGCTGGTTCAATGATCAGGGGCTTGAAACGCAAACGAAGCGATGGCTCATTTTTATGAAATAAAAATGTCCCGCGGGCAGCAATAAAAGGTTCAATTTCACCGTATAGAATGAATTCATATACAAAACTAATGGATTTGACTTCAAGAACCAGAACGGATGGTGTTCGAGTTCTGAATTATTCCTCACGTCGGGCGGGTTTAAATATGAGGCGGGTTGAGTGAAAATATTTTGTCAAAATAAAATTAAAAATAATGAAATTTAGACTTATTAATTGATTAAGGTTTTCATGAGTTTGCCTTATTTATTTTTAATTTGCAATATTTTTATGAATTGTTCCGCACAACGGGCGGGTTTTAATGCTAGTATATATATAAAAGAGATCCTCTGTGTGTCTGTGTGTGTGTGTGTCTGTCTGTCTGTCCCACCCTCCTTGCTCCATTTTCTATCAGCTCCTATTGGGCCATCACTCACCGTACCCGCTAACAATTTATACCATCACGTTGGAAACTTTCTTGTCTACACTTTAGGTAAAAAATTTACCATCACGTTGGAAACTTTCTTGTCTACACTTTAAGTAAATATTTTAATTTTAAAAATAAAACAAAAAAAAGTTATAGCGGTGGAAAGACAAAATGAACCCTGAAAAATGCGAAAATTTTGGTCAATTTTCTGAAGACTACTCTTCCTAAATCAGCAATGGTACAACTATAAAAATTATACCACTCTGTAGAAACTTTTCTGTTCTACTCAACAAACTATAATTTATACCCAAAAATGAATATAAAACATGTTAAATGAAAAAAAAATTCAATCTACATTCAAAATATTATTTAAACTCAACGCGTCCGATTTTCTATACATTTTTCTCTATTTATCAAAAACTAATTATCACACATCTAAATAAATAATACCATCATGCTGGGAATTTTGTTTTCTACACCACGGTATAATTTTGAATTTTCCAAATTGTATTAAAAAAAATTACGGCGGTGTGAAGTGTAAATGACAAAGTCAAAAAGGCAAAATTAGCACAAAAAAACGTGAATATTTTGGTCAATATTCCGCTATCTATTCCTCATAAACCAGCAATGGTACAGCTATAAATATTATACTATTGTGTAGATAATTTTGTGTTCTACAAGAAAAGTTATAATTTATACCCACAAATGATACACAAAACGTGTAAAATTGACAAAATTCTCAAATACATCCAAAATTACACTTGAACACCGGGCGACTAAAATATATTCATTTTTCTACTATTTTCCAGTCTCTATTTGTTACACATAAAAATAAATTATACCATCGTACTGTAAATTTTGTTTTCTACAATGCAGTATAATTTCTAATTTTCCAAAGTGTATCTGAAGGAAGTTACGGCGATGTAAATTCAAAAGGACATATTGCCAATTTGACAGCTATTATGCGCACTTGCGATTTCACAGGAATATACACCGATTAAATTTCACCGAAGCCCAATCACAATTAAGAATGTATCATATTAGCTCCAAGCATGGATGGTGTGGTTTTATTGCGTACAGTTTAATTAATGCTACACTATACTGAATATAAAGGCTTTATTGTCCTCAATATTTACACATGAATTGTTCGCACGACGGGCGGGTAAAATGCTACTGGGAGCAAAGTAAACTACTGAATTTTACTGTGTAATTTAATTGGTTTTATTTCAAGTTGCATACGTTTAAGTTGCATAAGGATATGGGTTGTAATATCATGCAATGCCAACTATATGCATATGCTGTTTTTGAGTAAGCATTAATCTGGAATTATAGAGATTACAGAAAGTTTCATTGTTTTGGTAGTGTTACACTTCTGAATTACTACACACGAAGGACGGGTGTGAATTTGAGAAGTGTTGAGAGAAAAAACTTCGTCAATAATTGAAACAAGAATTTACAAATTTGACTTTTTCTATTGGTCGTTTTTCATCAATTTTCTTTGTGTTTGTTTCGTGTTTGAGTTATGAATTTTTCCGCACGACGGGCAGCTTTAAATATGAGGCGCGTTGTGGAAAAACATGTTTTCTAAATTGAAAAATGAGTTTCACATTTAGACTTTTATTTTGGCTAAAACTTTCCTATGGGCGGGTTTTTCTTTTTCAATTTGCACTAATTTTTTTCTGAATTGAATATTAATTATATTTTATGAACTGTTCCGCACGACGGGCGGGCTTAAATCTATACATAAAATGTATATATGAAAGAGATCCTCTGTGTGTGTGTGTGTGTGTGTCTGTGTGTGTGTGTGTGTGTGTCTGTGTGTGTGTCTGTGTGTCTGTTCAACCCTCCTTGGTCCATTTTCTATCAGCTATTATTTGGCCACCACTTGGCCTACCCGCTCAAAATTTATACCATCACGTTGGAAATTTTCTTGTCTACACTTCAGATTAAATTTTAAATTTCAAAAATGAAATCAAAAAAGTTATAGCGGTGAAAAGACAAAATGAACCCTTAAAAATGCGAAAATTTTGGTCAATTTTCTGAAGACTACTCTTCCTAAACCAGCAATGGTACAACTATAAAAATTATACCACTGTGTAGAAAATTGTCTGTTCTACTCAACGAATTAAAATTTCTACCCAAAAATTAAATATAAAACATGTAAAATGGAAGAAAAATCAATCTACATTCAAAATTTTATTTAAACTCCACGCGTCCGATTTTCTATACTTTTTTCTATATTTCTCAGCAACTAACTATGACACATCTAAATAAATAATACCATCATGCTGGAAATTTTGTTTGCTACAGCACGGTATAAATTTTAATTTTCCAAAGTGTATTAAAAAAAAGTTACGGCGGTGTGAAGTGTAAATGACAAAAAAGCAAAAAGGCAAAATTAGCACAAAAAACGTGAATATTTTGGTCAATATTCCGCTATCTATTCCTCATAAACCAGCAATGGTACAGCTATAAAAATTATACTATTGTGTAGATAATTTTGTGTGCTACAAGAAAAGTTATACTTTATACCCACAAATGATACAAAAAACGTGTACAATTGGCAAAATTCTCAAATACATCCAAAATTACACTTGAACACCGGGTGATTAAAATTAATTTATTTTTCTACCCATTTCTCAGGAACTATTTGTCACACATTACAATAAATTATACCATCGTGCTAGAAATTTTGTTTTCTACAATACGGTATAATTTGTAATTTTCCAAAGTGTATCTAAAGGACGTTACGGCGGTGTAAAGTCAATAGGACATATTGCCAATTTGACAGCTATTATGCGCACTTGCGATTACACAGGAATATACACCGATTAAATTTCACTGAAGCCCAATCACAATTAAGAATGCATCATATTATCTCCAAGCATGGATGGTGTGGTTTTTTTGCGTACAGTTTAATTAATGCTACACTATACTGAATAGAAAGTCTTTATTGTCCTCAATATTTACACATTAAATGTTCCGCACGACGGGCGGGTAAAATGCTACTTGGAACAAAGTAAGCTACTGAATTTTACTGTGTAATTTAATTGGTTTAATTTCAAGTTGCATACGCTTAAGTTGCATAAGGATACGGGTTGTAATATCATGCAATGCCAAGTATATGCATATGCTGTTTTAGAGGAAGCATTAATCTGGAATTATAGAGATGTTTCATTGTTTTGATAGTGTTACACCTCTGAATTACTACACACGAAGGACGGGTGTGAATTTGAGTAGTGTTGAGGGAAAAACATCGTCAATAATTAAAACAAGAATTTACAAATTTGACTTTTCTATTGGTCGTTTTTCGTCAATTTTCTTTGTGTTTGTTTCGTGTTTAAGTTCTGAATTATTCCGCACGACGGGCAGCTTTAAATATGAGGCGGGTTGTGCAAAAACATGTTTTCTAAATTGAAACATAAATTTTACATTTAGACTTTTATAGTAGCTAAAACTTTCCTGTGGGTTTGTTTTTCTTTTTCAATTTGCACTAATTTTTTATGAATTGAATATTAATTATATTTTATGAACTGTTCCGCACGACGGGCGAATTAAATGTATCTATAAAGAGTGGGTTTAAATGATAGCGAGGTATATGATATTTTGCTAGCAGTAAATATTCTAGCGATAAAAGTAGAATAGCTCTTAAGCAAATGATTTTGGAGAATGATGTGAACCTTTAAATATATTTTGCGATCTGATGATATATGTATTAGGAATAATACGTAGCAGAATATAGATTGCATAATATAATATCGGCTGTAATATCAAGGGCTTTAATATCGGTGTAATCCAAAAAATAACAACTGTATGAATATGATGCTTTAGTGGAAGCATTAACCGGGAATTATGAGATGATATGATAATGGTGTATAATTATATCGCATTATGCAACAAATGTGAATTTAGCTGCCTTACAGTTTGGTTCCGATACTATATTGACGGGTTGAGAGATAAGTATTGGTGGGCCGCGTGTTTGGGACCCCTGGGGTAGATAATCTCAGTCTTCTGATTACAAATTATGATCGCATCAGTATATTTTGTGATTACAAACTAATAAGTTAAATCACCTCAGACTAGGCTGAGAGCGGTCAAGATTGGATGGTTGGGTTGGGTTGGGTAGGTTTGACTCAGGTTATATTGGGTTTTAATGATAGCGGAAAATATATAAATTTTATCAATAAATATTATAGCGGTAAAAGTAAAATAGTACTTAAGCAAATGATATTGGGGAATGATGTTAAGTAATAAATATAGTTAGGAAACATTCTGATGAAAAGATTTCATCATCTTTCATTGTTTGTTTCGTGTTTGTGTTCTAAATTATACCACACGACGGGCAGATTTATATATCAGGCGGGTTGAGGGATAATATTTGTCAAAATAAGAACAAAAATATTCACATTTAGACTTTTCTATTGGTTAAGATATTTATAGGTTACATTTTTTGGTTTTCAATTTGTATTCATTATATTTTATGGATTTGATATGAATTTTATTGTATGAATTGTTCCGCACGACGGGCGGGTTTAAAAAAAGTGTTTTAGTTCATTTTTTCAAATGGTTCATTTAAAAAAGTTTTTTTTTTAAATAAAAATGCTCCGCGGGCAGCAACTATAGACAATAGAACGTTCCATTTCCCCTGTAGAATTAATCCATACACAAAACCAATGGATTTGACTTCAAATATGAATTTTACTGTATGAATTGTTCCGCACGACGGGCGGGGTTAAAAAAAGGGTTTCCATTGTTTAGTTCATTTTTTCAAATATTCATTTAAAAAAAGGTATATTTTAAAATAAAAATGCTCCGCGGGCAGCAACTATAGACAATAGAACGTTCAATTTACCCTGTAGAATTAATCCATACACAAAACCAATGGATTTGACTTCAAGATGCAGAATGGATCGTGTTCGAGTTCTGAATTATTCAGCACGACGGGCGGGTTTAAAAATGACTCAGGCCAACTGAGGGGAAATATTTTGTCGAAATAAAAATAATTAAACTTATAATTTTCAATTGATTAATATTTTTATGAGTGTACCCTATTTCATTTTTATTTTTCCATATTTTTTTATGAATTGAATATGAATTTCATGTTATGAATTGCTCCGCACAACGGGCGGGTTTTAATGCTATATATATATACATAAAGAAGAAATTATCTGTCTGTCTGTGTATGTATGCTTGAATATGAGGTGACATAATTGCGCTGGTTCATGGTTCGCTGGTTCAATGATCAGGGGCTTGAAACGCAAACGAAGCGATGGCTCATTTTTATGAAATAAAAATGTCCCGCGGGCAGCAATAAAAGGTTCAATTTCACCGTATAGAATGAATTCATATACAAAACTAATGGATTTGACTTCAAGAACCAGAACGGATGGTGTTCGAGTTCTGAATTATTCCTCACGTCGGGCGGGTTTAAATATGAGGCGGGTTGAGTGAAAATATTTTGTCAAAATAAAATTAAAAATAATGAAATTTAGACTTTTTAATTGATTAAGGTTTTCATGAGTTTGCCTTATTTATTTTTAATTTGCAATATTTTTATGAATTGTTCCGCACAACGGGCGGGTTTTAATGCTAGTATATATATAAAAGAGATCCTCTGTGTGTCTGTGTGTGTGTGTGTCTGTCTGTCTGTCCCACCCTCCTTGCTCCATTTTCTATCAGCTCCTATTGGGCCATCACTCACCGTACCCGCTAACAATTTATACCATCACGTTGGAAACTTTCTTGTCTACACTTTAGGTAAAAATTTTACCATCACGTTGGAAACTTTCTTGTCTACACTTTAAGTAAATATTTTAATTTTAAAAATAAAACAAAAAAAAGTTATAGCGGTGAAAAGACAAAATGAACCCTGAAAAATGCGAAAATTTTGGTCAATTTTCTGAAGACTACTCTTCCTAAATCAGCAATGGTACAACTATAAAAATTATACCACTCTGTAGAAACTTTTCTGTTCTACTCAACAAACTATAATTTATACCCAAAAATGAATATAAAACATGTTAAATGAAAAAAAAAATTCAATCTACATTCAAAATATTATTTAAACTCAACGCGTCCGATTTTCTATACATTTTTCTCTATTTATCAAAAACTAATTATCACACATCTAAATAAATAATACCATCATGCTGGGAATTTTGTTTTCTACACCACGGTATAATTTTGAATTTTCCAAATTGTATTTAAAAAAATTACGGCGGTGTGAAGTGTAAATGACAAAGTCAAAAAGGCAAAATTAGCACAAAAAAACGTGAATATTTTGGTCAATATTCCGCTATCTATTCCTCATAAACCAGCAATGGTACAGCTATAAATATTATACTATTGTGTAGATAATTTTGTGTTCTACAAGAAAAGTTATAATTTATACCCACAAATGATACACAAAACGTGTAAAATTGACAAAATTCTCAAATACATCCAAAATTACACTTGAACACCGGGCGACTAAAATATATTCATTTTTCTACTATTTTCCAGTCTCTATTTGTTACACATAAAAATAAATTATACCATCGTACTGTAAATTTTGTTTTCTACAATGCAGTATAATTTCTAATTTTCCAAAGTGTATCTGAAGGAAGTTACGGCGATGTAAATTCAAAAGGACATATTGCCAATTTGACAGCTATTATGCGCACTTGCGATTTCACAGGAATATACACCGATTAAATTTCACCGAAGCCCAATCACAATTAAGAATGTATCATATTAGCTCCAAGCATGGATGGTGTGGTTTTATTGCGTACAGTTTAATTAATGCTACACTATACTGAATATAAAGGCTTTATTGTCCTCAATATTTACACATGAATTGTTCGCACGACGGGCGGGTAAAATGCTACTGGGAGCAAAGTAAACTACTGAATTTTACTGTGTAATTTAATTGGTTTTATTTCAAGTTGCATACGTTTAAGTTGCATAAGGATATGGGTTGTAATATCATGCAATGCCAACTATATGCATATGCTGTTTTTGAGTAAGCATTAATCTGGAATTATAGAGATTACAGAAAGTTTCATTGTTTTGGTAGTGTTACACTTCTGAATTACTACACACGAAGGACGGGTGTGAATTTGAGCAGTGTTGAGAGAAAAAACTTCGTCAATAATTGAAACAAGAATTTACAAATTTGACTTTTTCTATTGGTCGTTTTTCATCAATTTTTTTTGTGTTTGTTTCGTGTTTGAGTTATGAATTTTTCCGCACGACGGGCAGCTTTAAATATGAGGCGCGTTGTGGAAAAACATGTTTTCTAAATTGAAAAATGAGTTTCACATTTAGACTTTTATTTTGGCTAAAACTTTCCTATGGGCGGGTTTTTCTTTTTCAATTTGCACTAATTTTTTTCTGAATTGAATATTAATTATATTTTATGAACTGTTCCGCACGACGGGCGGGCTTAAATCTATACATAAAATGTATATATGAAAGAGATCCTCTGTGTGTGTGTGTGTGTGTCTGTGTGTGTGTCTGTGTGTCTGTTCAACCCTCCTTGGTCCATTTTCTATCAGCTATTATTTGGCCACCACTTGGCCTACCCGCTCAAAATTTATACCATCACGTTGGAAATTTTCTTGTCTACACTTCAGATTAAATTTTAAATTTCAAAAATGAAATCAAAAAAGTTATAGCGGTGAAAAGACAAAATGAACCCTTAAAAATGCGAAAATTTTGGTCAATTTTCTGAAGACTACTCTTCCTAAACCAGCAATGGTACAACTATAAAAATTATACCACTGTGTATAAAATTGTCTGTTCTACTCAACGAATTAAAATTTCTACCCAAAAATTAAATATAAAACATGTAAAATGGAAGAAAAATCAATCTACATTCAAAATTTTATTTAAACTCCACGCGTCCGATTTTCTATACTTTTTTCTATATTTCTCAGCAACTAACTATGACACATCTAAATAAATAATACCATCATGCTGGAAATTTTGTTTGCTACAGCACGGTATAAATTTTAATTTTCCAAAGTGTATTAAAAAAAAGTTACGGCGGTGTGAAGTGTAAATGACAAAAAAGCAAAAAGGCAAAATTAGCACAAAAAACGTGAATATTTTGGTCAATATTCCGCTATCTATTCCTCATAAACCAGCAATGGTACAGCTATAAAAATTATACTATTGTGTAGATCATTTTGTGTGCTACAAGAAAAGTTATACTTTATACCCACAAATGATACAAAAAACGTGTACAATTGGCAAAATTCTCAAATACATCCAAAATTACACTTGAACACCGGGTGATTAAAATTAATTTATTTTTCTACCCATTTCTCAGGAACTATTTGTCACACATTACAATAAATTATACCATCGTGCTAGAAATTTTGTTTTCTACAATACGGTATAATTTGTAATTTTCCAAAGTGTATCTAAAGGACGTTACGGCGGTGTAAAGTCAAAAGGACATATTGCCAATTTGACAGCTATTATGCGCACTTGCGATTACACAGGAATATACTACTGTGTAGATAATTTTGTGTTCTACAAGATGAGTTATAATTTATACCCACAAATGATACAAAACACGTGTAAAATTGGCAAAATTCGCAAATACATCCAAAATTACACTTGAACACCGGGTGACTAAAATTAATTCATTTTTCTACCTATTTCTCAAAAACTAATTGTCACAAATTAAAATGAATTATACCATCGTGCTAGAGATTTTGTTTTCTACAATACGGTTGAATTTTTAATTTTCCAAAATGTATCTAAAGGAAGTTACGGCGGTGTAAAGTCAAAATGTCATGTTGCCAATTTGACAGCTATTATGCGCACTTGCGATTACACAGGAATATACACTGATTTAATTTCACTGAAGTCCAATCACAATTTACGCACTTGCGATTACACAAGAATATACTACTGTGTAGAGAATTTTGTGTTCTACAATATAAGTTATAATTTATACCCACAAATGATACAAAAACGTGTAAAATTGGCAAAATTCTCAATTACATCCAAAATTACACTTGAACACCGGGCGACTAAAATATATTCATTTTTCTACTATTTCTCAGTAAATATTTGTTACACATAAAAATAAATTGTACCATCGTGCTAGAAATCTTGTTTTCTACAATACGGTATAATTTTTAATTTTCCAAAGTGTATCTGAAGGAGGTTACGGCGGTGTAAAGTCAAAATGTCATGTTGCCAATTTGACAGCTATTATGCGCGCTTGCGATTACAAATGAATATACACTGATTTAATTTCACTGAAGTCCAATCACAATTTACGCACTTGCGATTACACAGGAATATACTACTGTGTAGAGAATTTTGTGTTCTACAAGATAAGCTATAATTTAAACCCACAAATCATACAAAAAAACGTGTAAAATTGGCAAAATTATCAAATACATCCAAAATTACACTTGATCACCGGGCGACTAAAATAAATTCATTTTTCTACTATTTTCCAGTGACTATTTGTTACACATAAAAATAAATTATACCATAGTGCTGGAAATTTTGTTTTCTACAATCCAGTATAATTTTTAATTTTCCAAAGTGTATCTGAAGGAAGTTACGGCGGTGTAAAGTCAAAGGGACATATTGCCAATTTGACAGCTATTATGCGCACTTGCGATTTCACAGGAATATACACCGATAAAATTTCACTGAAGCCCAATCACAATTAAGAATGTATCATATTAGCTCCAAGCATGGATGGTGTGGTTTTATTGCGTACAGTTTAATTAATGCTACACTATACTGAATATAAAGGCTTTATTGTCCGTAATATTTACACATGAATCGTTCCGCACGACGGGCGGGTAAAATGCTACTGGGAACAAAGTAAACTACTGAATTTTACTGTGTAATTTAATTGGTTCAATTTCAAGTTGCATAAGGATACGGGTTGTAACATCATGCAATGCCAGCTATATGCATCTGCTGTTTTAGCGGAAGCATTAATCTGGAATTATAAAGATGAAAGAAAGTTACATTGTTTTGATAGTGTTACACTTCTGAATTACTACACACGAAGGATGGGTGTGAACTTGAGCACTGTTGAGGGAAAAAACATCGTCAATAATTAAAACAAGAATTTACAAATTTAACTTTTTCTATTGGTCGTTTTTTATCAATTTTCTTTGTGTTTGTTTCGTGTTTGAGTTCTGAATTATTCCGCACGACGGGCAGCTTTAAATATGAGGCGGGTTGTGGAAAAACGTGCTTTCTAAATTGAAACATACATTTCACATTTGGACTTTTATATTGGCTAAATCTTTTCTATGGGTTTGTTTTTCTTTTTCAATTTGCACTAATTTTCTATGAATTGAATATTAATTATATTTTATGAACTTTTCCGCACGACGGGCGGGCTTGAATGTATCTATAAAGAGTGGGTTTAAATGATAGCGAGGTATATGATATTTTGCTAGCAGTAAATATTCCAGCGTTAAAAGTAGAATAGCTCTTGAGCAAATGATTTTGGAGAATGATGTGAACCTTCAAATAATTTTGCGATCTGATGATATATGTATTAGGAATAATACGTAGCAGAATATAGATTGCATAATATAATATCGGCTGTAATATTAAACGGCTGTAATATGGGTGTAATCCAAAAAATAACAACTGTATGAATATGATGCATTAGTGGAAGCATTAACCGGGAATTATGAGATAATATTATGGAAAAAAGTTCATATATATACTAAAAAATTTATTGTTTTTTTGTGTTTACATTTCGAAATTATCCCTGACGACAGGCGGGCTTAAGTATGAGGCGGGTTGACTGAATAATATGCCGTCAATTATTAGAATAAGAATATGCAAATTCAGAACAGGAATTTTCTATTGGTATAGATTTTTCAATTTAGAGTTTTCTATTAGACTGGCTGTTTGCATTTAAATATGTATTACTTTTGTTTTATTAATTGTTCCGCACGACGGGTGGATTCAAACATTCAATTTTACCATGTGGAATGAATCCATATACAAAACTCACGGGCTTGACTTCAAGATCCAGACTCACTAATGTAAATGTGACTTAAATGGTGTATAAATATATCGCATTATGCAACAAATGTGAATTTAGCTGTTTGTAACAATTTGGTTCCGATACTATATTGGCGGGTTGAGAGAAAAGTATTGGTGGGCCGCGTGTTTGGGACCCCTGGGGTAGGAAATCTCAGTCTTCTGATTACAAATTATGATCGAATCAGTATATTTTGTGATCACAAACTTATAAGTTAAATCACCTCAGACTAGGCTGGGTGCGGTCAAGATTGGATGGTTGGGTTGGGTTGGGTAGGTTTAACTCAGGTTATATTGGGTTTTAATGATAGCGGAAAATATATAAATTTTAGCAATAAATATTATAGCGGTAAAAGTAAAATAATACTTAAGCGAATGATGTCGGGGAATGATGTTGAGTAATAAATATAGTTTGGAAGCATTCTGATGAAAAGATTTCATCATCTTTCATTGTTTGTTTCGTGTTTGTGTTCTGAATTATACCACACGACGGGCAGATTTATATATCAGGCGGGTTGAGGGATAATATTTGTCAAAATAAGAACAAAAATATTCAAATTTAGACTTTTCTATTGGCTAAGATATTTATAGGTTACATTTTTTGGTTTTCAATTTGTATTCATTATATTTTATGCATTTGATATGAATTTTATTGTATGAATTGTTCCGCACGACGGGTGGGTTTAAAAAAGTGTTTTTATATCATTTTTCAAATGGTTCATTTAAGAAAGGTAATTTTTTTTTAAATAAAAATGTTCCGCGGGCAGCAACTATAGACAATATAACGTTCAATTTCCCCTGTAGAATTAATCCATACACAAAACCAATGGATTTGACTTCAAATATGAATTTTATTGTATGAATTGTTCCGCACGACGGGCGGGTTTAAAAAAAGGGTTTCCATTGTTTAGTTCATTTTTTCAAATGGTTCATTTAAAAAAGGTATTTTTTTTAAAATCAAAATGCTCCGCGGGCAGCAACTATAGACAATAGAACGTTCAATTTACCCTGTGGAATTAATCCATACACAAAACCAATGGATTTGAGTTCAAGATTCAGAACGGATCGTGTTCGAGTTCTGAATTATTCAGCACGACGGGCGGGTTTAAAAATGACTCAGGCGGACTGAGGGGAAATATTTTGTCGAAATAAAAATAATTAAACTTATAATTTTCAATTGATTAATATTTTTATGAGTGTACCCTAATTCATTTTTATTTTTCCATATTTTTTTATGAATTGAATATGAATTTCATGTTATGAATTGCTCCGCACAACGGGCGGGTTTTAATGCTATATGTATACATAAAGAAGAAATTATCTGTCTGTCTGTGTATGTATGCTTGAATATGAGGTGACATAATTACGCAGGTTCAATGGTATATCTATACATAAAGAAGAAATTATCTGTCTGTCTGTGTATGTATGCTTGAATATGAGGTGACATAATTGCGCGGATTCAATGGTATAGACCAGGGGCTTCAAACGCAAACGAAGGGATGGCTCATTTTTATAAAATAAAAATGTCCCGCGGGCAGCAATAAAACCTTTAATTTCACCGTGTAGAATGAATTCATATACAAAACTAATGGATTTGACTTCAAGAACCAGAACGGATGGTGTTCGAGTTCTGAATTATACCTCACGTCGGGCGGGTTTAAATATGAGGCGGGTTGAGGGAAAATATTTTGTCAAAATAAAATTAAAAACAATGAAATTCAGACCTTTTAATTGATTAAGGTTTTCATGAGTTTGCCATATTTATTTTTAATTTGCAATATTTTTATGAATTGCTCCGCACAACGGGCGGGTTTTAATGCTAGTGTATCTATAAAGAGTGGGTTTAAATTATAGCGAGGTATATGATATTTTGCTAGCAGTAAATATTCTAGCGATAAAGTAGAATAGCTCTTAAGCAAGTTGGAGAATTGATGAATTTGGAGAATGATGTGAACCTTTAAATATATTTTGCCATCTGATGATATATGTATTAGGAATAATACGTAGCAGAATATAGATTGCATAATATAATATCGGCTGTAATACCAAGGGCTGTAACATCGGTGTAATCCAAAAAATAACAACTGTATGAATATGATGCATTAGTGGAAGCATTAACCGGGAATTATGAGATAATATGATAATGGTGTATAATTATATCGCATTATGCAACAAATGTGAATTTAGCTGCCTTACAGTTTGGTTCCGATACTATATTGGCGGTTGAGAGAAAAGTATTGGTGGGCCGCGTGTTTGGGACCCCTGGGGTAGATAATCTCAGTCTTCTGATAACAAATTATGATCGCATCAGTATATTTTGTGATCACAAACTAATAAGTTAAATCACCTCAGACTAGGCTGAGTGCGGTCAAGATTGGAAGGTTTGGTTGGGCTGGGTAGGTTTGACTCAGGTTATATTGGGTTTTAAGGATAGCGGAAAATATATACAGTTTAGCAATAAGTATTATAGCGGTAAAAGTAAAATAGTACTTAAGCAAATGATATTGGGGAATGATGTTAAGTAATAAATATAGTTTAGAAACATTCTGATGAAAAGATTTCATCATCTTTCATTGTTTGTTTCGTGTTTGTGTTCTGAATTATACCACACGACGGGCAGATTTATATATCAGGCGGGTTGAGGGATAATATTTGTCAAAATAAAAACTAAATATTCACATTTAGACTTTTCTATTGGTCAAGATATTTATAGGTTACATTTTTTGGTTTTCAATTTGTATTCATTATATTTCATGGATTTGATGTGAATTATATTGTATGAATTGTTCCGCACGACGGGCGGGTTTAAAAAAAGTGTTTTAGTTCATTTTCTCAAATGGTTCATATGAAAAAATGTAATTTTTTTAAAATAAAAATGCTCCGCGGGCAGCAACTATAGACAATAGAACGTTCAATTTCCCCTGTAGAATTAATCCATACACAAAACCAATGGATTTGACTTCAAGATCCAGAACGGATCGTGTTCGAGCTCTGAATTATTCAGCACGACGGGCGGGTTTAAAAATGACTCAGGCGGACTGAGGGGAAATAGGTTGCCAAAATAAAAATAATTAAACTTATAATTTTCAATTGATTAATATTTTGATGAGTGTAAACTATTTCATTTCAATTTTCCATATTTTTTTATGAATTGAATATGAATTTCATGTTATGAATTGCTCCGCACAACGGGAGGGTATTAATACTATATCTATATATATAAAAGAGATCCTCTGTCTGTCTGTCTGTCTGTTTGTCTGTCCCAACCTCCTTGGTCACATTTTTAGCAAGCTGCTACTCGGTAACCACTTAATGTACCCGCCAACAATTTATACCATTACGCTGGAAATTTTCTTTTCTACACGATAGGATAAATTTCAAATTTTAAAAATAAAACCAAGAAAAGTTATCGCGGTGAAAACACAAAATGAACCCTGAAAAATGCGAAAATTGTGGTCAATGCTCTGCCATCTACTCCTCATAAACCAGAAATGGTACAGCCAAACAGATTATACCACTGTGTAGAGAATATTATGTTCTACACGATAGGCTATAATTCATATCCAAAAATTAAATATAAAATATGTAAAAATGACAAAATTTCAGTCCACATTAAAAATTATATTTAAGCTCGACGCGTCCGATTTTCTGTACTTTTTTCTCTATTTCTCAGCAACTAACTATGACACATCTAAATAAATAATACCATCATGCTGGGAATTTTGTTTGCTACAGCACGGTATAAATTTTAATTTTCCAGAGTGTAATAAAAAAATGTTATGGCGGTATGAAGTCAAAATGACAATATCAAAAAGACAAAATTAGCACTGGAAACCGTGAATATTTTGGTAAATATTCCGCTATCTATTCCTCATAAACCAGCAATGGTACAGCTATAAAAATTTGACTATTGTGTAGAGAATTTTGTGTTCTACAAGAAATATTTTAATTTATACCCACAAATGATACAAAAAACGTGTAAAATTGGCAAAATTCTCAAAGACATCCAAAATTACACTTGAACACCGGATGACTAAAATTAATTCATTTTTCTACTATTTCTCAATAACTATTTGTCACACATCAAAATTAATTATACCATCGTGCTAGAAATCTTGTTTTCTACAATACGATATAATTCTTCATTTTCCAAAGTGTATCTGAAGGAAGTTACGGCGGTGTAAAGTTAAAAGGACATATTGCCAATTTGACAGCTATTATGCGCACTTGCGATTACACAGGAATATACTACTGTGTAGAGAATTTTGTGTTCTACAAGAAAAGGTATAATTTATACCCACAAATGATACAAAAAACGTGTAAAATTGGCAAAATTCTCAAATACATCCAAAATTACACTTGAACACCGGGCGACTAAAATTAATTCATTTTTCTACTATTTCTCAGTAACTATTTGTTAAACATAAAAATAAATTATACCATCGTGCTAGAAATCTTGTTGTCTACAATACGGTATAATTTTTTAATTTTCCAAAGTGTATTTGAAGGAAGTTACGGCGGTGTAAAGTCAAAATGTCATGTTGCCAATTTGACAGCTATTATGCGCACTGGCGATTACACATGAATATACACTGATTTAATTTCACTGAAGTCCAATCACAATTTACGCACTTGCGATTACACAGGAATATACTACTGTGTAGAGAAATTTGTGTTCTACAAGATAAGCTATAATTTATACCCACAAATGACATAAAAAACGTATAAAATTAGCAAATTTCTCAAATACATCCAAAATTACACTTGAACACCGGGTGACTAAAATTAATTCATTTTTCCACTATTTCTCAGTAAAAATTTGTTACACATTAAAATAAATTATACCATCGTGCTAGAAATCTTGTTTTCTACAATACGGTATAATTTTTAATTTTCCAAAGTATATCTGAAGGAAGTTACGGCGGTGTAAAGTCAAAAGGACATATTGCCAATATGACAGCTATTATGCGCACTTGCGATTACACAGGAATATAATACTGTGTAGATAATTTTGTGTTCCACAAAAAAAGTTATAATCTATTCCCACAAATGATACAAAAAACGTGTAAAATTGGCAAAATTCTCAAATACATCCGAAATTACACTTGAACACCGGGTGACTAAAATTAATTCATTTTTCTACTATTTCTCTGTAATTATTTTTTATATATAAAAATAAATTATACCATCGTGCTAGAGATTTTGTTTTCTACAATACGGTATAATTTTTAATTTTCCAAAGTGTATCCGAAGGAAGTTACGGCGGTGTAAAATCAATAGGAAATATTGCCAATTTGACAGCTATTATGCGCACTTGCAATTACACAGGAATATACACCGATTAAATTTCACTGAAGCCCAATCACAATTAAGAATGCATCATATTATCTCCAAGCATGGATGGTGTGGTTTTATTGCGTACAGTTTAATTATTGCTACACTATACTGAATAGAAAGGCTTTATTGTCCTCAATAACGGAATATACTACTGTGTAGAAAATTTTGTGTTCTACAAGAAAAGGTATAATTTATACCCACAAATGGTACAAAAAACGTGTAAAATTGGCAAAATTCTCAAATACATCCAAAATTACACTTGAACACCGGGTGACTAAAATTTATTCCTTTTTCTACCTATTTCTCAAAAACTAATTGTGACACATTAAAATGAATTATACCATCGTGCTAGAAATTTTGATTTCTACAATACGGTATAATTTGTAATTTTCCAAAGGGTATCTGAAGGAAGTTACGGCGGTGTAAAGTCAAAAGGACATATTGCCAATTTGACAGCTATTATGCGCACTTGCGATTACACAGGAATATACTACTGTGTAGAGAATTTTGTGTTCTACAAGAAAAGGTATAATTTATACCCACAAATGATACAAAAAACGTGTAAAATTGGCAAAATTCTCAAATACATCCCAAATTACACTTGAACACCGGGTGACTAAAATTTATTCATTTTTCTACCCATTTCTCAGGAACTGTCTGTCATACATTAAAATTAATTATACCATCGTGCTAGAAATTTTGTTTTCTACAATACGGTATAATTCTTAATTTTCCAAAGTGTATCTGAATTTTCCAAAGTGTATCTGAAGTGTTATGAATTGCTCCGCACATCGGGCGGGTTTTAATGCTATATCTATATATATAAAAGAGATCCTCTGTGTGTCTGTCTGTCTGTGTGTTTGTCTGTCCCACCCTCCTTGGTCCATTTTCAGCAAACTGCTACTCGGTAACCACTTAATGTACCCGCCAACAATTTATACCATTACGTTGGAAATTTTCTTGTCTACACGATAGGATAAATTTTAAATTTTAAAAATAAAACCAAAAAAAGTTATCGCGGTAAAAACACAAAATGAACCCTGAAAAATGCGAAAATTTTGGTCAATATTCCTACATCTACTCCTCATAAACCAGAAATGGTACAGTAATACAGATTATACCACTGTGTAGAGAATTTTCTGTTCTACAAGATAGGTTATAATTCATATCCAAAAATAGAACATAAAAGATGTAAACATGACAAAATTTCAATCTATATTCAAAATTATATTTAAACTCCACGCGTCCGATTTTCTATACTTTTTTCTCTATTTATCAAAAACTAATTATCACACATCTAAATAAATAATACCATCATGCTGGGAATTTTGTTTGCTACAACAAGGGATAATTTTTAATTTTCCAAAGTGTATTAAAAAAAAGTTACGGCGGTGTGAAGTGTAAATGACAAAGTCAAAAAGGCATAATTATCGCACAAAAACGTGAATATTTTGGTCAATATTCCGCTATCTATTCCTCATAAACCAGCAATGGTACAGCTATAAAAATTATACCATTGTGTAGATAATTTTGTGTTCTACAAGAAAAGTTATAATTTATACCCACAAATGATACAAAAAATGTGTAATATTGGCAAAATTGTCAAATACATCCAAAATTACACTTGATCACCGGGCGCCTAAATTAATTCATTTTTCTACCTATTTCTCAGGAACTATTTGTCACACATTAAAATAAATTATATCATCGTGCTGGAAATTGTATTTTTTAAAATGCGGTATAATTTTTAGTTTTCCAAAGTGTATCTGAAGGAAGTTACGGCGGTGTAAAGTCAAAAGGACATGTTGCCAATTTGACAGCTATTATGCGCACTTGCGATTACACAGGAATATACAACTGTGTAGATAATTTTTTGTTCTACAAGAAAAGGTATAATTTATACCCACAAATGATACAAAAAACGTGTAAAATTGGCAAAATTCTCAAATGCATCCAAAATTACACTTGAACACCGGGTGACTAAAATTTATTCATTTTTCTACCCATTTCTCAGGAACTGTTTGTCACACCTTAAAATTAATTATACCATCGTGCTAGAAATTATGTTTTCTACAATACGGTATAATTTTTAATTTTCCAAAGTGTATCTGAAGGAAGTTACGGCGGTGTAAAGTCAAAATGTCATGTTGCCAATTTGACAGCTATTATGCGTACTTGCGATTACACATGAATATACACTGATTTAATTTCACTAAAGTCCAATCACAATTTACGCACTTGCGATTACACAGGAATATACTACTGTGTAGAGAATTTTGTGTTCTACAAGATAAGCTATAATTTATACCCACAAATGTTACAAAAAACGTAGAAAATTGGCAAAATTCTCAAATACATCCAAAATTACACTTGAACACCGGGCGACTAAGATTAATTCTTTTTTGTACTATTTCTCAGTAACTATTTGTAACACATAAAAATAAATTATACCATAGTGCTAGAAATCTTATTTTCTACAAAACGATATAATTTGTAATTTTCCAAAGTGTATCTGAAGGAAGTTACGGCGGTGTAAAGTTAAAAGCACATATTACCAATTTGACAGCTATTATGCGCACTTGTGATTACACAGGAATATACACCGATTAAATTTCACTGAAGCCCAATCACAATTAAGAATGCATCATATTAGCTCCAAGCATGGATCGTGTGGTTTTATTGGGTACAGTTTAATAAATGCTACACTATACTGAATAGAAAGGCTTTATTGTCCTCAATATTTACACATGAATTGTTCCGCCCGACGGGCGGGTAAAATACTACTGGGAACAAAGTTAACTACTGAATTTTACTGTATAATTTAATTGGTTTAATTTCAAATTGCATAAGCTTAACTTGCATAAGGATATGGGTTGTAATATCATGCAATGCCAACTATATGAATATGCTGTTTTAGCGGTCGCATAAATCTGGAATTATAGAGATGACAGAAAGTTTCATTGTTTTGATAGTGTTACACTTCTGAGTTACTACACACGAAGGACGGGTGTGAATTTGAGCCGTGTTGAGGGAAAAACATCGTCAATAATTAAAACAAGAATTTACAAATTTGACTTTTTCTGTTGGTCGTTTTTCATCAATTTTCTTTGTGTTTGTTTCGTGTTTGAATTATTCCGCACCACGGGCAGCTTTAAATATGAGGCGGGTTGTGGAAAAACATGTTTTCTAAATTGAAGCATAAATTTCACATTTAGACTTTTATATTGGCTAAAACGTTCCTATGGGTTTGTTTTTCTTTTTCAATTTGCACTAATATTTTTATGAATTCAATATTAATTATATTTTATGAACTGTTCCGCACGACGGGGGAATTAAATGTATCTATAAAGAGTGGGTTTAAATGATAGCGAGGTATATGATATTTTGCTAGCAGTAAATATTCTAGCGATAAAAGTAGAATAGCTCTTAAGCAAATGATTTTGGAGAGTGATGTGAACCTTTAGATATATTTTGCGATCTGATGATATATGTATTAGGAATAATACGTAGCAGAATATAGATTGCATAATATAATATCGGCTGTAATATCAAGGGCTGTAATATCGGTGTAATCAAAAAAATAACAACTGTATGAATATGATGCATTAGTGGAAGCATTAACCGGGAATTATGAGATAATATGATAATGGTGTATAATTATATCGCATTATGCAACAAATGTGAATTTAGCTGCATTACAGTCTGGTCCCGATACTATATTGGCGGGTTGAGAGAAAAGTATTGGTGGGCCGCGTGTTTGGGACCCCTGGGGTAGATAATCTCAGTCTTCTGATTACAAATTATGATCGCATCAGTATTTTTTGTGATCACAAACTAATAAGTTAAATCACCTCAGACTAGGCTGAGAGCGGTCAATATTGAATGGTTGGGTTGGGTTGGGTAGGTTTGACTCAGGTTATATTGGATTTTAATGATAGCGGAAAATATATAAATTTTAACAATAAATATTATAGCGGTAAAAGTGAAATAGTACTTGAGCAAATGATATTGGGGAATGATGTTAAGTAATAAATATAGTTTGGAAACATTCTGATGAAAAGATTTCATCATCTTTCATTGTTTGTTTCGTGTTTGTGTTCTGAATTATACCACACGACGGGCAGATTTATATATCAGGAGGGTTGAGGAATAATATTTGTCAAAATAAGAACAAAAATATTCACATTTAGACTTTTCTATTGGTTAAGATATTTATAGGTTACATTTTTTGGTTTTCAATTTGTATTCATTATATTTTCTGGATTTGATATGAATTTTATTGTATGAATTGTTCCGCACGACGGGTGGGTTTAAAAAAGTGTTTTTAGATCATTTTTTCAAATGTTTCATTTAAAAAAAGTTTTTTTTATAAATAAAAATGTTCCGCGGGCAGCAACTATAGACAATAGAACGTTCAATTTCCCCTGTAGAATTAATCCATACACAAAACCAATGGATTTGACTTCAAATATGAATTGTATTGTATGAATTGTTCCGCACGACGGGCGGGTTTACAAAAAGTGTTTCCATTTTTTAGTTCATTTTTTCAAATGGTTCATTTAAAAAAAGGTATTTAAAAAAAATAAAAATGCTCCGCGGGCAGCAACTATAGACCATAGAACGTTAAATTTACCCTGTAGAATTAATCCATGCACAAAACCAATGGATTTGACTTCAAGATCCAGAACGGATCGTGTTCGAGTTCTGAATTATTCAGTTATTCGAGTTCTGAATTATTATTCAGCACGACGGGCGGGTTTAAAAATGACTCAGGCGGACTAAGGGGGAATATTTTGTCGAAATAAAAATAATTAAACTTATAATTTTCAATTGATTAATATTTTTATGAGTGTACCCTATTTCATTTTTATTTTTCCATATTTTTTTATGAATTGAATATGAATTGAATATGAATTGTTATGAATTGCTCCGCACAACGGGCGGGTTTTAATGCTATATATATACATAAAGAAGAAATTATCTGTCTGTCTGTGTATGTATGCTTGAATATGAGGTGACATAATTGCGCTGGTTCATGGTTCGCTGGTTCAATGATCAGGGGCTTCAAACGCAAACGAATCGATGGCTCATTTTTATGAAATAAAAATGTCCCGCGGGCAGCAATAAAACGTTCAATTTCACCGTATAGAATGAATTCATATACAAAACTAATGGATTTGACTTCAAGAACCAGAACGGATGGTGTTCGAGTTCTGAATTTTTCCTCACGTCGGGCGGGTTTAAATATGAGGCGGGTTGAGTGAAAATATTTTGTCAAAATAAAATTAAAAATAATGAAATTTAGACTTTTTAATTGATTAAGGTCTTCATGAGTTTGCCTTATTTATTTTTAGTTTGCAATATTTTTATGAATTGTTCCGCACAACGGGCGGGTTTTAATGCGGTTTTAATGCTATATATATTCATAAAGAAGAAATTATCTGTCTGTCTATGTATGTATGCTTGAATATGAGGTGACATAATTGCGCTGGTTCATGGTTCGCTGGTTCAATGATCAGGGGCTTCAAACGCAAACGAAGCGATGGCTCATTTTTATGAAATAAAAATGTCCCGCGGGCAGTTATTCATGTTATGAATTGCTCCGCACAACGGGCGGGTTTTAATGCTAGTATATTCATAAAGAAGAAATTATCTGTCTGTCTATGTATGTATGCTTGAATATGAGGTGACATAATTGCGCTGGTTCATGGTTCGCTGGTTCAATGATCAGGGGCTTCAAACGCAAACGAAGCGATGGCTCATTTTTATGAAATAAAAATGTCCCGCGGGCAGTTATTCATGTTATGAATTGCTCCGCACAACGGGCGGGTTTTAATGCTAGTATATACATAAAGAAGAAATTATCTGTCTATCTGTGTATGTATGCTTGAATATGAGGTGACATAATTGCGCTGGTTCATGGTTCGCTGGTTCAATGATCAGGGGCTTCAAACGCAAACGAAGCGATGGCTCATTTTTATGAAATATAAATGTCCCGCGGGCAACAATAAAACGTTCAATTTCACCGTATAGAATGAATTCATATACAAAACTAATGGATTTGACTTCAAGAACCAGAACGGATGGTGTTCGAGTTCTGAATTATTCCTCACGTCGGGCGGGTTTAAATATGAGGCGGGATGAGTGAAAATATTTCGTCAAAATAAAATTAAAAATAATGAAATTTAGACCTTTTAATTGATTAAGGTTTTCATGAGTTTGCCTTATTTATTTTTAATTTGCAATATTTTTATGAATTGCTCCGCACAACGGGCGGGTTTTAATGCTATATATATATACATAAAGAAGAAATTATCTGTCTGTCTGTGTATGTATGCTTGAATATGAGGAGACATAATTGCGCTGGTTCATGGTTCGCTGGTTCAATGATCAGGGGCTTCAAACGCAAACGAAGCGATGGCTCATTTTTATGAAATAAAAATGTCCCGCGGGCAGCAATAAAACGTTCAATTTCACCGTATAGAATGAATTCATTTACAAAACTAATGGATTTGACTTCAAGAACCAGAACGGATGGTGTTCGAGTTCTGAATTATTCCTCACGTCGGGCGGGTTTAAATATGAGGCGGGTTGAGTGAAAATATTTTGTCAAAATGAAATTAAAAATAATGAAATTTAGACCTTTTAATTGATTAAGGTTTTCATGAGTTTGCCTTATTTGTTTTTAATTTGCAATATATTTATGAATTGCTCCGCACAACGGGTGGGTTTTAATGCTAGTATATACATAAAGAAGAAATTATCTGTCTGTCTGTGTATGTATGCTTGAATATGAGGTGACATAATTGCGCTGGTTCATGGTTCGCTGGTTCAATGATCAGGGGCTTCAAACGCAAACGAAGCGATGGCTCATTTTTATGAAATAAAAATGTCCCGCGGGCAACAATAAAACGTTCAATTTCACCGTATAGAATGAATTCATATACAAAACTAATGGATTTGACTTCAAGAACCAGAACGGATGGTGTTCGAGTTCTGAATTATTCCTCACGTCGGGCGGGTTTAAATATGAGGCGGGATGAGTGAAAATATTTCGTCAAAATAAAATTAAAAATAATGAAATTTAGACCTTTTAATTGATTAAGGTTTTCATGAGTTTGCCTTATTTATTTTTAATTTGCAATATTTTTATGAATTGCTCCGCACAACGGGCGGGTTTTAATGCTATATATATATACATAAAGAAGAAATTATCTGTCTGTCTGTGTATGTATGCTTGAATATGAGGTGACATAATTGCGCTGGTTCATGGTTCGCTGGTTCAATGATCAGGGGCTTCAAACGCAAACGAAGCGATGGCTCATTTTTATGAAATAAAAATGTCCCGCGGGCAGCAATAAAACGTTCAATTTCACCGTATAGAATGAATTCATTTACAAAACTAATGGATTTGACTTCAAGAACCAGAACGGATGGTGTTCGAGTTCTGAATTATTCCTCACGTCGGGCGGGTTTAAATATGAGGCGGGTTGAGTGAAAATATTTTGTCAAAATGAAATTAAAAATAATGAAATTTAGACCTTTTAATTGATTAAGGTTTTCATGAGTTTGCCTTATTTGTTTTTAATTTGCAATATATTTATGAATTGCTCCGCACAACGGGTGGGTTTTAATGCTAGTATATATATACATATAGAAGAATTTATCTGTCTGTCTGTGTATGTATGCTTGAATATGAGGTGGCATAATTGCGCTGGTTCAATGGTATAGATCAGGCGCTTCAAACGCAAACGAAGCGATGGCTCATTTTTATTAAATAAAAATGTCCCGCGGGCAGCAATAAAACGTTCAATTTCACCGTGTAGAATGAATTCATATACAAAACTAATTTATTTGACTTCAAGAACCAGAACGGAAGGTGTTCGAGTTCTGAATTATTCCTCACGTCGGGCGGGTTTAAATATGAGGCGGGCTGAGTGAAAATATTTTGTCAAAATATAAATAAAAATAATGAAATTTAGACTTTTCAATTGATTAAGGTTTTTATGAGTTTGCCTTATATATTTTTTAATTAGCAGTATTTTTATTAATTGTTCCGCACAACGGGCGGGTTTTAATGCTAATTATCACACATCTAAATATATAATACCATCATGCTGAGAATTTTGTTTTCTACAACACGGTATAATTTTTAATTTTCCAAAGTGTATTAAAAATAAGTTAAGGCGGTGTTAAGTCAAAATGACAAAGTCAAAAAAGCAAAATTAGCACTGAAAAACGTGAATATTTTGGTCAATATTTTGGTCAATAGTCCTCATAAACCAACAACGGTACAGCTATAAAAGTTATAGCATTGTGTAAAAAATTTGTGCTCTGCAAGATAGTCCATAATTCATACCCAAAAGTTTCACTCAAAATGTGTAAAGTTGGCAAAGTCTAAATATACGTCAAAATTTTACATGAGCACCGTGCGACTAAAATTAATTCATTTTTCTCCTTATTGCTTAGTAACTTTGTCATACATCAAAATATATTATACCATCGTGCTAGAAATTTTGTTTTCTACAATACGGTATAATTTTTAATTTTCCAAAGTTTACTTAAAGGAAGTTACGGCGGTGTAAAGTCAAAAGGACATATTGGCAATTTGACAGCTATTATGCGTACTTGCGATTACACAGGAATATACACCGATTATATTTCACTGAAGGCCAATCACAATTAAGAATGCATCATATTAGCTCCAAGCATGGATGGTGTGGTTTTATTGCATACAGTTTAATTAATGCTACACTATACTGAATAGAAAGGCTTTATTGTCCTCAATATTTACACATTAATACACACACATTTCACACATTACGCACGATGGGCGGGTAAAATGCTACTGGGAACAAAGTAAACTACTGAATTTTACTGTGTAATTTAATTGGTTTAATTTCAAGCTGCATACGCTTAAGTTGCATAAGGATAAGGGTTGTAATATCATGCAATGCCAACTAAATGCATATGGTGTTTTAGCGGAAGCATTAACCTGCAATTATAGAGATGCCAGAAAGTTTTTTTGATAGTGTCGCACTTAGTCACAGTGTCACACTTGATAGTGTCACACTTAGGACACTTAGACACTTCATTGTTTTGATAGTGTTACACTTCTCAATTACTACACACGAAGGACGGGTGTAAATTTGAGCAGTGTTGAGGGAAAAAACTCAAATTTACAAATTTAGATTTTTCTATTGGATAAGCTTTTTGCTTTTTGATTCAATATATTTTATTAATTGTTCCGCACGACGGGCGGGTTTAATTATGAGGCTCTTCGAGGGAAAATGTTTAAGTTTTTGCTTTTTAATTTGTATTCAGTATATTTTATGGATTGAATATGCATTTTGTTTTATGAATTGTTCAGCACGACGGGCGGGTTTAAATATGAGACGGGTTGAAGGAAAATATGTTGTCATTAAAAAAATATTTAAGTTTAGCCTTTTCAAATGAGTAAGATATTAATGAGTATATCTGTTTTCATTTTTGATTTGCAATATGTTTATGAATTCAATATGAATTTCATTTTATGAATGGCTCCGCACAACTGGCGGGTATGACGCTAGACGGTGATGTTTAGTTATAAAAATATTTTGGAAACATTATGATGAAAAAGTGCAGTCATTTTTCATTGTTTCGTGTCTGAGCTCTGAATTATGTATGAGGCGGTTTAGGCAAACTATTTTGTGAAAATAAATATGAAAATATAGAAATTTATACTTTTTTATGGGTTTACTCCACTCTTTTTTAATTCATATTCCTTTTCTCTTATGAATTGAATACAAACTAGATAGTAAGAATTGTTCCGCACGACGGGCGGGTTTACATGCTAGAATTTTCATTGTTTGTTACGTGTTTGTGTTCTGAAATATTCCGCACAATGAGTGGGTTTATATATGAGGCGAGTTGAGAGAAAATATTATGTCAAAATAAAAATAAAAATAATCACACTTGGACTTTTCTATTGAGTAAGACACTTATGAGTTTTCATTATATTGTTTTATTTGGAATATTTTTTATGAATATCAATTTTTATAAATATTAATTTCATTTTATGAATTCCTCCGCACAACGGGCGGGTTTTAATGCTAGTATATATATATATATATATATATATATATATATATATATATATAATAAATTATCTGTCTGTCTGTGTGTGTGCGCTTGAATATGAGGGAACCTAACTGAACCTAACTGCGCGGGATCAATGGTATAGATCAGGGGCTTCAAACGTAAACTAAGCGATGGGTCATGTTTATGAATTATAAATGTCCCGCGGGCAGCAACTATAGACAATAAAACGTACAATAAAATATATATAAAATTTATTTTATCGTAAATAAAAATAATGAAATTTAGACCTTTCAATTGATCAGGATTTCTATGGTTTTACTTTAATCTTTTTTAATTTGCAATAAGTTTACTAATTTAACATGAATTTCATTTTATTCATTGTTCCGCACAACGGGCGGGTTTTAAGGCTAGGCGGGCTTTAGGCTTTTCTATTAGTTAATATTTTTATGGGTTTACCTTTTTCTTTTTAAATTTGTACTCGTTTTATTCTATGAATTGAATATTTATTTTACTTTATTAATTGTTCCGCACGACGGGCGGGCTTATATGCTAGTTTAATATAAAAGAGATGCTCCTAATGAATATAGCCAAATGTTAAATAATATTTTAACCCATTTAATGCCCAAACTTAACCAAACTAGGTAGATGACTGATTTTCACAGGAGCGCCTATGTATATCACAATCAACATTTGTAGTAACTTTCACAGAAAAATATTTAATAGTTTTGATGATATGAGCTGTCAAGTTTTCTGGACGCTGGGCACCTAACAGTAACATGATTCCATTATATGCGAATAAATGCACTTTCAGCGTATATGATCCGTCTTATTACGAGTGTTAGGTCCTGCGCAATATCAACATTCGAGAAGGAGTCAAAAGGTGAGTCATTCCATCATTATATGCTCAAGGAGTGATCTGAGTTTGTAGAGACCATCATTTCCATCAATTGAAATACTACAATTGAAATACAACTATATTACAACAGATTTCTCCAGGAAAGCATTTCAATATCATTTTTCAATCATTTCAGAGTGCGTTAAGGGTATTTTACACCATGTAATATTATATTATAATATTATAATTAACGTAATATTATTATTACATTAAATAATAATTGTATTGTGTTTGTGTTGTACGTGTGGCTATGCCGTGGGTTCAAACACAAATACAAACACAAAATTTAATATAATTGTAAGGTATAAGCCGAAACGACTTGTTTTGGAACGTGTAGCCTATATGCACGGGAAACGTCTATTATCCAATATAATTCAAGTGAGGAGAAATTAAAGCATTGTATACGAGCATGTTTTTGAGTCAACATATATTTTCAAAATACCAAGACTCAGAGCCGATGCAAGGCCTTATGCCCACCCCCGAAGGCAATCATTTCTACCCCCATTATCAGTAGCGGCGTCACAATTTTTCAGATGGGAGGCTGAGGGGGCAGGTTAAGGTATAAGTGGTGGGGGCCTGGCGAAACGCAGAGTACATTATATTATAATAAGGAACTGGGGCACACTGATTCAGTCCTCGAACTTGAACCACAATTGAAGGACATATTGGAATAAATTAGGTGAATACCATAGGATAGATATTGGCACATTGACACAAACGCAAACGTCATAACAATAATAAATACTTAATTACTGGAAAATCAATGTAGGACAGTATAGCTTCATATACATGTACAGTGTACAGTGGTAAGAATGTACAGTGGTAAGAAATTTTGCTGTCCATGGTTAAGATTTTTGGGGGAGCTTAGGGAATTTGGCATATTTTTGGGGGAGCTGCCACCCTCAAGCCCCCCTTAGCGCCGCCACTGCTCATTACAAATACAGCACCATTATAATATAGGTACGAGTTAAAATTTAATTAATTAAGAATTGAAAGGAATTTATAGTTTTTATTCATTTTTATAATACCTACACTTGTAATGATCAAAAGAGCCTCTGTGTATATAGAGATCCTTATTTGCAATGAACCTTGGTAATGAATGCCCAGCGTCCAGAAAAATGGACAGCCATGAATTAATTGTTATAACTCAAAGCCATATCAAATGCGATATCTATTTATGATTTAAATTCACAGCTACAACATGCATGTACTTGTTAAAGCAGTTGTATGCAAATAGAAACAGGTAGTAAACAAATTACAACAATATGACTCCAAGGGAGCGATGCCGTGCAGCCGCCCGGATGCAACTCTGCAGTGTACCGGTTCACAACACGTACTAAATATGTTTGGCTGCGCTGCCCGTTAAATGGCAGACATGCTGATGTTCATGGTCTCTCCTCATCATAGCATGACATCATAGCATCATAGCATACTGCCAGATAAAGTCACTATACGTATTTTCTAGCGTACCATTTCCTGGACACCAGGCAATAATGGGTTAATATAGACAAGAAACTACAAAATATAGTCATTATAAAATGATGTCATTTGAGTTCACCGGGATGTAATGGGTAATAGACTTTATATTTGTATAACTTGTTCAATTATGATATTAATGATATTGAAAACTAACATATATCATAAGTTAACATCTATATTGGACTGATATACTATTATTGTTCAAATCGATGCTAATAATATAAAATATATCCAATTAAAAACAAACTCAATATTTGGCAATTTATTGATAATTCCATGCTATATTCCCTGCTAAATTCATTGACAAATTCCTAGACAAATTCCTTGCTAAATTGATGTGTGTGTGGGCTTTGTCAGTGGGGGCCGTTACATGTGGCTGCGTGTGTTGGGCCGCGTGTACGGTGATGGCTGTGGCTTTGGCTGCTACTGTCGGCGTGGGCGTGCCACTGGCGTTGCGAATCGCGCCGGATGCGGGCTCCGACTTGCGCATGCGCACCGCACACCAAATCCTACAAGAAGTGCCGCTGATCGACGGGTGAGTCCGTTTTGCCATAGCAGACATTCTACACGTTAGCTAGAGTGAAAAATTTTACTAAAAGTTCGCAAAACAAAAGGATTCACTAAATATTATACTCAATTAATAAAAGGATCACTGAACTCACTTAACGAATTAATAAATTATTTTGACTGACTATAAACTTTTATATTACAGTTAATATCTTTCAATTCCGTACAGAATAATCCAATGATTGATAACCAAAATTATCAGTCCACAATATTCACTTCCATAATGATCCACTCCGCCACTATCCACTAAGATCTAAACACGTGTCGCAAGCGACGAGCAGCTACCCCGAAACCAACTGGCTTGTAACAGCGAGGAACCTTTAGTGTGCCCAGCAATACAAGAGATTATCTCCAGCGCGCCCAACGTGCACGTATATCATCTGGTAGCGGATTGTCTTACTTCAACCCCTTTCGACAGAGATCGTGCAAACTACGTTTAACCACAGCCACGACCGAAGTCATCAGTTCAATTGGATCAAACAATAAGTATGCGGTGGCCAAAAGACCACGTCGATTCAACGGACAATTTTTCAGATGAATGGAAAATTCTAAACAATCGATTTTCACACACCACTCTACTCCAAGTTTACGCTCCACCTTGATTACATTCTGAAATACTCAGATGTTTCCTACAATATCAGCTAAATCCGATTGGTCGAGTTCAATGAAGCACGTCTTATCATTTGAAGCGAACTTATTCAAAGTAAAACCAGCCTTTGAACAAATAGTCTTGCTGTCACGAATCAAATGGATAGCTTCTTCAACAGAAGCGGCTGATAGTGATCCATCATCCACATAAAAGGAATATGGGAATGATGATGATGATGCGAAGAGTGACATATGCAAAAAAGGCACACATCTCGCCCGTAGCAACAATCAGATCAGCCGTGTTACAGCGTTTTCAGGAGGTTGGCCCACCGGACACTGTCTTTGGCCTGAGTCGCCGCCTCTGCTGTCGTGATGCCTATCTCTGTGAGGTCGTCGTCCAGCACTTGACGCAGGGTTTGGCGACTGGCTCTGCCTCTACGCAGGGGTTCTGTTGGTGCGTTGATAAAAACGATTGCCATCGGCGACTCGGGTCGGCGCAGTACATGCCCAAGCAACTGGAGTCGCCTCCGACGCAACAAAACACTGGCGGCCGACAACTTGCTGGTGGCGTACAGGGCTGCACTGGAGATAGTTTGTGGGTAGCGCACATTAATACAATACCTCAACAGTGCCCGCTGTCCGGCGTTGACTTCTGCCTCCAGAGTTTTCGTCAGCGACCAGCTTTCACCGCCGTACAACAGTACGGTCTGTACACACGCGCGAAAAAGCTTCACTTTGCAGGCCGTTGAAATGTCAGATCCACGCTGCACTTAACTTTCGAGCTGCAACCCACGCCAGCTGACTTCTGTGGTAGAATGCACTCTTGCGGTTGGGAACATCACTGCCCAGGTAGCGACACTCGGAGACTGTCGGCAGTGGCGCACCCGAGCTTGTGTGTACAACAGGGCTACCTGATACACTGCATCCAATCAGCGAGACCGTGCATTTTTTCTCGTTCAGAGTCAGGCCGACAGAAACAGCTGCGCGCTCGAAGCGGTGCACCTGGCGCTGAGCAGCGGCGGGAGTGTCGGCAAGAATTACAACATCGTCAGCGTATGCCAGCGTCGTGATCTTGACCATTGGGTGTAGTCATGAGAGGCGCCGACGCACTGTGAAACCGTCTTCCTCGGTCAGGCTGCTCCTGAGCACGTAGTCAATGCATATCACGAAAAGATAGGGCGCCAATGTATCGCCCTGTAACACCCCAGAAGTGGTGTTAAACGGTGCTGTCTCGCCGAGCGCTGTGCGCACAGTGGCGGTTGATCCATTATACAAACACATTATGCTGTCGACCAGGGCACTGTTGCGGCAGTAAAACTGGAGCACCTGTTTCATTGCAAAACGGTTGATGCTATCGAATGCTTTTTGGAAATCTAATGCAATCGCACATTTCCTCACACTTTTTCCTCGACACGACTTTTTCCTCACAGTGGCGTCCTCCATGCACATTTTGAGACAGATAATTTGTTCTGTTGTGCCTCTGTTGGGACGAAAACCAGACTGTGCGGGTAGAATATTGCTGTCGATATGCTCGCGTAAACGATTTAACATCACTCGATTATAGAGTTTGGTGGCAGATGGCATCAGCGAGATTCCTCGGAGGTTATGCAGCTCCATGTTGCCAGATTTCTTCGGAATGGTTATTATTACTGACCTGAGCCATTCTTCTGGTGGGCATGCGTAGTTTACAACGCTGTTCACAAAGGGCAGCAGCAGATGCGTCAGCTCGTCGACTTTCCAAACGTCCACTGGGATGCCGTCGAACCCTGCTGATTTACCGCACGCCGCAGAATTGACAGCCGAAGTCAGCTCGCAGAGCGATACTTCGTGATGTGACATGACAGGCATATCTGGTAGTGAAGCAGGCTGCTGTAACTCTTCGGATTGAGTCTGTCGGTTCAAAAGCTCCGAAAAGTGACGCATTGTCGAATTTATGCGTTCGTCGATGCTCTCGGCTGACGTGATGATCGGAGCCGCTCGTTTTCTGCCGCTAAGATCGTTGATCATCTGCCACATGGAGGCACTTCCGCCTGCCTTGAGATGAAGCATGATTTGCTCCGCCATGCGGCGCACTGTGTTTTCTTGATGCAGTGTGTGTGCTTGCAACAGTCGGTTGACTTTCAGTAACTGCTCATCGCTATTATGCGTCAGAGCTGCTCGCCGGAGGGCAGCGATTTCTGGGTTGTTCCAGAGTGACGATCGTCGACCTCTACGCTGCTTTGGAATCGTACAGTCGGCCGCGAAACTGAATGCTGTAGTCAAATCACCGAAGTCGCCACCATTCCTGACAATGCGATTGTTCACAGTCGCAACAAACCTTCCCCGCGTGCCGCACTTCCACAGACCGCTCCAGTCAGGTCTTGCGATCGGACTGGGCCGCTGGTGCCGGCGCCACAGCTGTGTCTTCAATGTGCAAACAATCAAAGCATGGTCGGAGATCACACATTTGGGTCGGATTACACGCACACGGCCCATTATGCGGCGGTATCTATCACCAATGAGGGAATGAGGTAGCGCCAAACAAGTGAACTCGCATTTAGAATTCGACCGGTTCTCGAAGTCTTTAAGTCTAAATCCAATGACTGAGACCTAGAATTATCAGTCCAAAGTATTTACTTACAAAGGGATCCACTCCGCCACTATCCACCAAGATCCAAACACGTGTCGCAAATGTAGGACAGAACAGTACCAAATGTCTATGGTTGCCGTTTAGTAGTTAGAGCAATTCTTGGTATAAATGCCCTCCAAAGACCAATGCCTATTTAGATAAGATATATTAAATATCAGCATACAAAGAGTTCAAACAAAGACAAATAAGTTTTACAGGGGAATGTCGCATGACATATTCATATTTCACGTGATTATACACGACACTAACACTATATATATATATATATATATATATATATATATATATATATATATATATATATATATATATATATACTAGCATTAAAACCCACCCGTTGTGCGGAGCAATTAATAACATGAAATTCATATTCAATTCATAAAAAAATATGGAAAATAAAAAATTAAATAGGGTACACTCATAAAAATATTAATCAATTGAAAATTTCAAGTTCAATTATTTTTATTTCGACAAAATATTTCCCCTAAGTCCGCCTTAGTAATTTTTACATCCGCCTGTCGTGCTGAATAATTCAGAACTCGAACACGACCCGTTCTGGATCTTGAAGTCAAATCCATTGGTTTTGTGTATGAATTAATTCTACAGAGGAAATTGAACGTTCTATTGTCTATAGTAGCTGCCCGCGGAGCATTTTTTTTATTATCTTTTTTTTAAAGGAACCATTTGAAAAAATTAACTAAAAAATGGAAGCACTTTTTTATACCCGCCCGTCGTGCGGAACAATTCACACAATAAAATTTATATTAAATCCATAAAATATAATTATTACAAATTGAAAAGCAGAAAATGTCAGCTATAAATATCCTGACCAATAGAAAAGTCTAAATGTGAATATTTTTATTCTTATTTTTAAAAATATTATCCCTCAACCCGCCTGATATATATATATATATATATATATATATATATATATATATATATATATATATATTAAATATATAATATAATATATTTAATAATATATTATATTATTAAATATATAATATAATATTATATTATATATATATATATATATATATCTGTCCGTCGTGTGGTATAATTCAGAACACAAAACGAAACAAGCAATTTAAGATTATGAAATCTTTTCATCAGAATGTTTCCAAACTATATTTATTACTTAACATCATTCCCCAACATCATATGCTTAAGTACTATTTTAATTTTACCGCTATAATATTTATTGCTAAAATTTATATATTTCCCGCTATCATTAAAACGCAATATAACCTGAGTCAAAACTACCCAACCCAACCCAACCATCCAATCTTGACCGCACTCAGCCTAGTCTGAGGTGATTTAACTCATTAGTTTGTGATCACAAAATATACTGATTCGATCATAATTTGTAATCAGAAGACTGAGCTGATCTACCCCAGGGGCCCCAAACACGCGGCCCACCAATACTTTTCTCTCAACCCGCCAATATAGTATCGGAACCAAACTGTAAGGCAGCTAAATTCACATTTGTTGCATAATGCGATATAATTATACATCATTTAAGTCACATTTACATTAGTGAACAATGTTATCAAAACAATGAAACCTGTCATCTCTATAATTCCAGATTTATGCTTCCGCTAAAACAGCATATGAATATAGTTGGCATTGCATGATATTACAACCCATATCCTTATGTAACTTATGCTTATGCAACTTGAAATTAAACCAATTAAATTACACAGTAATATTCAGTAGTGTACTTTGTTCCCAGTAGCATTTTACCCGCCCGTCGTGCGGAACAATTCATGTGTAAATATTGAGGACAATAAAGCCTTTCTATTCAGTAGAGTGTAGCATTAATTAACTGTACGCAATAAAATCACTCCATCAATACTTAGAGCTAATATGATGCATTCTTAATTGTGATTTGGCTTCAGTGAAATTAAATCAGTGTATAGTCATGTGTAATCGCAAGTGCGCATAATAGCTGTCAAATTGGCAACATGTCATTTTGACGTTACACCGCCGTAACTTCCTTTAGGAACACTTTGGAAATTTTAAACCATTGGAACACGTTTTACCCATTATAGCATTAAACCCGCCCGTCATGAGGAGCAATTCCTACAATAAAACTAATATTCAATTTATAAAGAAAAGATACAAATTAAAAAGAAAAAAGTAAACCCATTAAAAGTCTTATCTAATAGAAAAGTATGTAGGTGAATATTTTTTTATATACTTGGACAAAATATTTCCCTCAAATAGCGTCATATTTAAGTCTGCCCGTCGTACGGAAATATACAGAACTTAAACACGAAATAATGAGGAATGATGAAAAATGAAATATTTTCATCATGATGTTTCCAAAATATATGCATAACTCAACATCATTCCCCAACATCATTTGCACAAGTACTCTTATACTTTTGCCAGTATAATATTTACTGCCAAAAAATTCATATACAAACATTCATATACATTTATATACATACATTATATTCCGCATTCATATTAAACCCAATATAACCTGACACAACCCAACCATCCCATCTTATCGTATATCATCTCATCCCCTTTTAGTATCAAACACGCGGCCCACCAATAATGTTCTCGAATCCCGCCAATATAATATAGTAACCAAACTGTAAGACAGATTAATTCACATCTATTGTATAATGCGATTTAATTATATATTATTTAGTTCAAGTTCTCATCTAGCAGTTATACCCGTCCGTCGTGCGAAACAATTAATAAAACAAAGGATATCAATTGAAAAGTGTAAATGTGATGATTTTCAGTTTAATTTTGACAAAATTTTCCCTCATCCCGCCTCATATTTAAACCCACCCGTCGTGCGGGATAATTCAAAACTCGAACACGATTTGCTCTGGATCTTGAAGTCAACTCCGTTAGTTTTATATATGAATTCCTTATACACGGTGAAATTGAACGTTCTATTGTCTATGGTTGCTACCCGCGGGACATTTTTATTTCATAAAAATGATCCATCGTTTCGTTTACGTTTAAAACCACTGATCTATATCATTGAACCCGCTCAGTTATGTCACCTCGTATCCAAGCATACACACACACAGATGATTTATTTTATATATATAAATTTAAAGTCGCCCATCGTGCGGAACAATTCATAAAATCTATTAATATTCAATCCATAAAAGAAAATGAATACAAATTAAAAAGCAAACAAATTAAAGCTGTAAATATGCTAACTAATAGCAAAGTCCAAATATGGATGTTTTTATTTTAATTTTGACAGAATATTATCCCTCAACCCGCTTCATATTTAAACCTGCCCGTCATGCGGAATAATGAAAAATTCAGACACGAACAAATGAAAATTGTCTAAGTTTTTTATCATAATGTTTCCAAAGTATATTTATAAATTAACATCATCTAGCATTGAAACCATCCCGTATAGCGGAACAATTAGAACAAAAAGTAAAATAAATATTGAATTAATAAAATTAAATTAATACAAATTAAAAAATTAAAAAAGCAAACCCATAAAAAGTCTTCACCAATAGAAAAGTCTAAATATGAATGTGTTTATGTTAGATGTGGCAAAATATTTTTCCTCGAACAACCTCGTATTTAAACCCGCCCGTCGTGCGGAACTATTAATAAAATATAATGAATAAAAAAGCAAAAAGCTTATCCAATATAAAAATATATATGTGTAAACTCTTGTTTTAATTATTGACGAATTTTTTCGCTCAACACTGCTCAAATTCACACCCGTCCTTCGTGTGTAGTAATTCAGAAGTGTAACACTGTCAGAACAATGCAACTTTCTGTCATCTCTATAATTCCAGGTTAATGCTTCCGCTAAAACAGCATATACAGATAGTTGGCATTACATGATATTGCAACCCATATCCTTATGCAACGTATGCTTATGCAACTTGAAATTAAACCAATTAAATTACACAGTTAAATTCAGTAGTTTACTTTGTTCCCAGTAGCATTTTACCCGCCCGTCGTGCGGAACGTTATTGAGGACAATAATGCCTATATATTCAGTATAGTGTAGCATTAATTAAACTGTACGCAATAAAACCACACCATCCATGCCTGGAGCTAATATGATGCATTTTAATTGTGATTGGGCTTCAGTGAAATTTAATCGATGTATATTCCTGTGTAATCGCAAGTGCGCATAATAGCTGTCAAATTAGCAATATGTCCAATTTGACAATTTTTTGACTTTACACCGCCGTAACGTCCTTCAGATACACTTTGGAAAATTACAAATTATGCCATATTGTAGAAAACCAGATTTCTAGCACGATGGTATAATTTATTTTTATGTATAACAAAGAGTTACTGAGAAATAGTAGAAAAATGAAATAATTTTAGTCACCCGGTTTAAGTGTAATTTTGGATGTATTTGAGAATTTTGCCAATTTTACACGTTATTTGTATCATTTGTGGGTATAAATTATAACTTATCTTGTAGAACACAAAATTATCTACACAGTATTATATTCCTGTGTAATCGCAAGTGCGCATAATAGCTGTAAAATTGGCAGTATGTCCTATTGACTTTACACCGCCGTAACTTACTTCAGATATACTTTGGAAAATTACAAATTATACCGTATTGTAGAAAACAAGATTTCTAGCACGATGGTATAAGTTATTTTGTATGTGTAACAAATAGTTACTGAGAAATAGTAGAAAAATGAATTAATTTTAGTCGCCCGGTGATCAAGTTTAATTTTGGAGGTATTTTAGAATTTTGACAATTTTACATGTATTTTGTATCATTTTCGGGTATAAATTATAGCTTATCTTGTAGAACACAAAATTCTCTACACAGTAGTATATTCCTGTGTAATCGCAAGTGCGTAAATTGTGATTGGTCTTCAGTGAAATTGAATCAGTGTATATTCATGTGTAATCGCAAGTGCGCATAATAGCTGTCAAATTGGCAATATGTCCTTTTGACTTTACACCGCCGTAACTTCCTTCAGATACACTTTGGAAAATTACAAATTATACCATATTGTAGAAAACCAGATTTCTAGCACGATGGTATAATTTATTTTTATGTATAACAAAGTTACTGTTATATATATCTTATATATATAACAGTATATATATAAGAGTTATCATATATATATATATATATATATATCTATATATATAAAAGAGATCCTCTGTCTGTGTGTCTGTTTGTCTGTCCCACCCTCCTTGGTCCATTTTCTGCAAGCTGCTACTCGGTAACCACTTAGTGTACCCGCTAACAATTTACACCATTACGTTGAAATTTTCTTTTCTACACGATGAGTTAACTGTAAATGTTTTAAAATGAAATCAAAAAACGTTATAGCGGTGAAAACACAAAATGAACCCTGAAAAATGCAAAAATTTTGGTCAATATTCCGCCATCTACTTCTTATAAACCATAAATGGTACAGCTATACAAATTATACCACTGTGTAGATAATTTTTTATCTACATGTTAGGTTATAATTCAAATTCTAAAATTAACTATAAATTATGTAAAAATGACAAAATTACAATCTACATTCATAATTTCATTTTAACTTAGGGCGACCGATTTTATTTACTTTTTTCTTTATTTCTCAACAAATAAATATCACACATCTAAATACATTATACCATCATGCTGAAAATTATGTTGTCTACAGCACGGTAAAATTTGTAATTTTCCAAAGTGTATTACAAAAAATTTACGGCGGTGTGAAGTCAAAATGACAAAGTCAAAAAGGCAAAATTAGCACACAAAAAGGTGAATATTTTGGTCAATATTCCGCAATCTATTCTTCATAAACCAGCAAAATTAAAGCTATAAAAATTATACTATTGTGTAGACAATTTTGTGTTCTACAAGAAAAGATATACTTTATACCCACAAATGATACAAAAAACGTGTTAAATTGGCAAAATGCTCAAATACATCCAAAATTGCACTTGAACACCGGGCGACTAAAATTTATTCATTTTTCTACCATTTCTCACTAACTATTTGTTATACATAAAAATAAATTATACTATCGTGCTAGAAATCTTGTTTTCTACAATACGGTATAATTTGTAATTTTCCAAAGTATATCTGAAGTACGTTACGGCGGTGTAAAGTCAAAAGGACATATTGCCAATTTGACAGCTATTATGCGCGCTTGCGATTACACAGGAATATACTACTGTGTAGATAATCTTGTGTTCTACAAGAAGAGATATAATTTATACCCACAAATGATACAAAAAACGTGTAAAATTGGCAAAAATCTGAAATACATCCTAAATTGCACTTGAACACCGGGCGACTAAAATTTATTCATATTTCTACTATTGCTCAGTAACTATTTGTTATACAAAAAAATTAATTATACTATCGTGCTAGAAATTTTTTTTATACAATACGGTATAATTTGTAATTTTCCAAAGTATATCTGAAGTAAGTTACGGCGGTGTAAAGTCAATAGGACATATTGCCAATTTTACAGCTATTATGCGCACTTGCGATTACACAGGAACATACTACTGTGTAGATAATTTTGTGTTCTACAAGATAAGTTATAATTTATACCCACAAATGATAC